>WACJ01000141.1:0-600000 GCA_008973525.1 Stenopsyche tienmushanensis
GAATAATTGCACATACTGGCTTTAAATTAAAATCAACAAAGATGATTTATTATATACAAGTAGTTTACGTGAATTATTGTTAAATAAACGTCGTTTACATTCGATACAAGATGGTTAGGGCTTCGATAGACATGGCTAAAGTTGTAGCGCGGGAACTTGATTGAAGTATCACTACTTTCAATGCACAGGTCTCAAAAATGATTATCAATGTCGGCAACAATATAATCTTTATATATTAATATTTTTAATCGATTATCTCGATCCAAGTATAACCTAATTTCCCCATTATCCCACCTTGTATTGTAAATTATCTTACATTTTTTGCTTGATAATTTAAGATAAATTGTAAATTCTGCGGCAAAATCTTAGAAGACCTTAAGAATTGATGCATGCGAAAATCGATTGATGATAGGAAATTAAAATAATTAACAATGAAAAAGGGATCGTTTAAAAATAAGGGTTGTTTCGGGTAAACTGACATTTGTATGCACAAAAATTATTTGTACAAAAATATGTATATGTAAATTTTAAGCTTTAATTTTGTGCAAGTTTTGATACTAGACTACAGTAAAACGCTGAGATACCTCGGCTTTCTCTTGGACTGCTGATCTTCAGTAAACACATTGAAGCAGCAACGCAGAATGCGAAGAAGGTAGCCAACGAGCTCGGAGGGTTCATGCCCAACATCGGAGGTTCTAAGCCGTGCAGAAGAAGAACCATAAATGATGTTATACACTCAATCTTTCTGTGCGGAACCCCGATATGGCATGAATCGCTCAGACATGAGAGCTACAGAAAGAAGCTGGCAAGGAGTCACACCACAGCATATAGAACAGTATCTGAAGAAGCGGTGCTCGTGATCGCTGGAATCCCTTCGCTGGACCTCCAAGCAAAGAAGAGGGCCTTGGACTTCGAAGATCCCAAAAACCACAACGAGCATGACAAGAAACTGAAGGAAGCCTGACAGCAGAGATAGGATCAGTCCAGCAAGGGAAGATGGACCCACTGACTTATCCCGGCCGTAAGCCGGTGGAGGGCCCAAAAACACAGAGAAACGACCTACGGATTGACCCAGATCCTCACTGGACATGAATGTTTTAGTGCGTACCTGAAGCGGATTGGCAAAGAAACATACGCGGTGTACCACCACTGCCAAGTAGAGATCGATGATGATTGTGAGGCTGGGACACCCTAGAAAAACCTCCTAAAACAAGCACTCGGGATAGCCGAACTCAACGCTGAGAACATGGTCCACAGCGTGATGGTGAGCAAGAAAAACTGAGACCTTTGGCGAGATTTCATTGAAGAAATCATGAGCGCCAAAGAAGGCTGTGAGAGAGAGAGAGACTTAAGGCCAGACTACCTGCCCTCCTGAACCAATGTGATAAACAATACCAGGGGAACAGAGAAGGACAAGAGAGTCAGTAAGAATCTAACGCTACACTGGGATCAAACCCAGGGTGTCTTGTGGAAGATTCCCCTCCCACAGAAAAAAAAGAGTACTGCCCCTGATCCTTTATAGTCCGGAACTTATATTATTGAATTAACGCCATAAACACAATGCAGTTATAAAAAATATCTTGCTAGCTACAAAGTCTTCTTTTTGTGATCTCCCTTTAAAAAAACTTTACTTTCATAGCCAATATGGATCCAGAAATAGGTATGTATGGCTGTTTGTTTCCAGATAAAAACCACAAATACAAAACTTCCTTCACCTCGGGATGTTTAGCTTTCTGAGAGTTTGCCTCTTGCCTGACACAATCAATATCTTTGCTATAATCAATGGTGGAGATGAACTTTTGAATGTTCTTGCGGTTTTTTTTGTATCTTAAATTGTAGATCGTCCTACGCCGTACTCATTTACCAACTTACAAAAGATTCATTGCTATTTAATCGATCCACGGTTCGCATTTTTTACATTGACAAGTTTTACCGTGCATATGCATAATACTTGTATTAGGGTGTCGGACTATAGGGGGCACCGGATTAGACTGGGGCCGGATTTCCGCGGGTCTACTATATTGGGGTTATAATGAATGATCATCAATGGTATTGAAATATTATGAACTTTTAAAAGTATTTAATTTGATTATAATTCATATGCGGATTATCTGCTCTAATATCGGTTGTAGCCTGTATCAACCAACCTCTCGCTTGTGTGCTTATCTATGTAGCTCAGAGGCGTAAATCAGCTCAAATTAAGAGCATATTCTCAAATCAAATCAGACTGTATTTTACTTTAAAATGAAATGACTATATTACCAGTCCATTCGCCTTAAGTCAACATTCAAGCACGGAACGGTCGACAAACAGTACGATGCGATTAAATTGCAATAACCACTCACGAAGTACGAACCGCCTTTATTATATAATCCGTTGGATCAAAATTTATATCACCGTGCAATACTCATGACATAATTTTCAAGATCCGAAGCTCTCAAACATTATCTTTACGTCTGCATTGCAGCTCAAACATTTTCTGCAATGTTATGTAAACGTCTGTCGGACGTCTCTATGAGTGATTTCGCCGGTTCGACATACGCAATCAACCGGCCATTTTTCGCATCGACCACTTCTTCGGCGATGTGTTCGCAAATATTCGAACTCATTTGACGTGCACTTCCTATAATTTCATGGCCCTGCAGCGGTCATCTGTGAAACGGGACCGGTTATAAAAGGGCTACGCCCAAAATGTTGAATAAACACGTGAGATTTCACCTGTGATTACCCGAAACGTGTGCAGCTCACACGTGAGTACAAATCACATTAACATCGCCATACAGACAGTTAACTTTGGAGGCTTATGCAATATTATCTAACTGTTAAGTCCTCGGGCGAAGGTTCGATCGGCATTATTTAATAGTTCCGAAATAACTTGTCTGGAGGGACCTTCCCATGTACTTCCTAAATTCTTGTACAGTTACGCCCGCATCAATCGATGTCTTTTTTCTATATTCGTCTCGTTTTTATTAATCGATCCACTTGGTTGCATAACGATGCATACAAAAAAGCCTAATGTTGAGCCGGAAGTCTTTTATTCTGTGTGACATCCTCTGAGAATAACAGATCATGGAAAACATATTTTCTTCCCAAACCAGAACTGAACCGAAAGCTGGGAAAACCGTTATTTTTGTAAAAACTAGGGATCCCGAACAGTTTTAGTTGTTCATGAATCCCAGGATTAGTAAACATAATTCCGACAAAATCAGGATTTAAATTTTTATCTAACATAAATCATACACTTCACCAGCACGAGGAAAGCTACTAAATCGAGACATTCTCGCCGAAATCTCGACGCTTGAAAACAGTGGCGTAAATACTAATTGGCAAGCTTAGGCGATGCCTAGATGCAGTAACTGTCCAAGTGTTATGTTAACCTTTCCCTACCGGTGATGTATTTACTACACCTCGACTCTAATAATTGGAATATCGATATGAAATATAATAGATACGGGGTTCAGAATTTTTGTATTCTTCCGTAATACAATTGCGAATCACATCAAAGTATTATAATATATAAATATTCATCTGCAGCGACGAAAATAAATAATTTGTCGGGAAATCGGGAATTTTGCGAGTTTTAGTCCGTGTCTCAGCAGAAAGGAATTTTATTCCGAAATCCCGGGTTTGAAATTTTGGCTCGGGATTGGATTCGCTAGTCAAAACTGAACCGGTTCGAAAATATCATTTATTTTGGTTTTACATATGTCACACGCAGAGTTTGGTTGATATAATATGTGACTTTCGCAATTCTTATGCAGAATCTGTTTGAATGTATTCATTCAGTATGGAAGTTCTAAGTCCTGAGCAGGTGATTTGCAACAAAAAAATTAAACATATTTTTACTTTCTATAATATTGCGTATAGTTTGACTTATATTATTATAAAAAATATATTGGAAAATAAATAAATAGTGAGCGATCGAAGAAAAGTCTGTGTTTTTACTAATATTTTTTATAGTTTTTTGTTTGTTAATTAAAAGCTTCTGAATATTTCTACATAATTATAGATCAAACTATGAAGACGTTTATCGTACATAAGCTTGCCAAGTTTCATAAATAATGCTTATCTAGGACGTGTGGGAACATTTTCATAAGCTTGAAAAAAGTTGTTTCGAGAAAAACGCGTTTAAAATTCCTTCCCTCCTTGTCAGATTATAACTTAGCGAATTTCATTTATATAGACTTGAAACTTACTGATGGTGTTCTTTAACATTGGTTCTTTTCGATACACTAAGAAAAAAGGCAAAAACGATCCTTAATTGTCATATTAAATGAATCCTTTGATCAGTCTGATTGTCAACCGAAAATTAAAAATAAACCTTCATCTGAAGAATCTGTGTTATATGGAACTTGGATTGTCTGTTGGCATCTATTGCATTTTATTAAAACGTATATCTATCTATTAATAGTAGATTGTATGTATAATTTTTCAATCTGTCGGCTGAAAGTTTGATTTATAAAAAAATAACTGTTTAACTGAATAGATGCTTAACACATGGCTAACCGGTTGCTAAAAAGTCATATAACATTATAAACCACACGTATAAATCATCTCTAAGCACACTAACGAGTGGCTGTGGTTTTAGTTTCATAAGACCGCATTTTAGAAGATTTGTCCGCATATTTGGATATTAATTTCGGTCAACGCACGAGCGACGCGTAAAATCGACCGAATGCACTAAACAATAATTAAAATCATGCTTCTTTGTTCGCATACAAAACCCGCTGATGTTTTATGTCGATATAATCATCATCATCAAAGCAGTATTGCATAATAAATAAGCTTTTGGCGTTATTATTTATAGATCAGATTAGCGCACGCAGCTAACAGAAGTAAAGCCTTGAATCGAAACCGCGCCGTTAAATTTAACTCTAGAGTTAAAGCCATCAAGGCGAACGTTACAAAATAGCTTTTAACCTTTTGCAACCCAATTTTTTGCCGACATTCATTTTAACTCGAATAATATGGCATACAATTCGAGTACCGATGCTCTTTACGACATCCAAATTAATTCGAAATACAAATCAGAGAGTTGAAGCATCAGATGATGCATATTGAATCAATAGAAGCTAGCTGTCTGTTGATCTCACTATGATTGACATTGAAACGATCTATTATTACAGAGCAGAATGAAAGCCCAATAACCTGTTTCAAAACATAATTCAAAACGCATTTGTAAATGAAAGTTCAAAAAACAAATCTGGTATCAAATTCAATAAAGCATTTTATCGAATTTAACTCCAGGGCTTTGAACCGTTATTTTTTAACTTTCTATTTTCGTTTAGGTTCAGTTCCAAACACTTTTTTAAAAGCTTACGAGCAAATTCCACTGATTCAGAAATAGTATTCTTACACGTTGAGTATCTTGTAGGTCGGAGATTGTGAATGAGAGACAGAGACGGAGAGAATATCTTGCGTACATCGAACGATATGTATGACAGTAAGTGGCAGACAAGCAAATATAGCATCTAAGATTTTGATGATTGTAAATTAGCTCACTACTCAAAAGGTTAATTTTGTTAATTTCGTTTCGATTAATGATTATTTAGTTAACGTATTATTTTCCACTTCTGTTCCTAAGTAGGGGATATGAGCTTCCAATTTAGTTAGAAAATGTCTAGAATCTTAATCTTAATCAAAGTTTGGGATATTATGTTGACAATTTCTTGACGTATATTCTACTTAAATCAGAGTGTCGTAAAAAAATCAACTTTTAAGATAACCCTATAAAAAAATCAACTAAAGTTAGATCCATGCTAAGCAACTGTGGTTGTAAAAATGATCATATATTCTGCAGAATTAACTGTTACAGAATGAACGCCTGCATTTTTAAAGATCTATGGGCTAATAATGCCCTTTGAAGCGATCGTCACCCAAAAAATAACCTTTGGAAAATGCAAAAAGAACAAAGAATGCTTCTAAAAATGTCTTAATTTCGAGCTTTCCTTGCTCCAGAATCAGCAATTTTGTATATTTACATTAAATATTAGAAAATCTGCAAAAGCGGCAAAATGGCGATTATTTGGACAATATTATTATTAAAAAATAATTTTCCACAATATTTTTGTTTTTATAAATAAATATTAATTTACATATAATTTGAATTTTTTTTCATGATTATTTAAAAAACGCAAAAACTTATGGCCCAACCTATATCAATGCAAAAATCAACCAAGCTCTCTTTTGTTTGAGGTGTGCACCGAACCGAAAAAAAAACGATATTTTCAAATCGGTTCAGTTTCGGTTTTCGTTCCGACTAAAATTACGGTTTTACCGGTTTTCAATTCAGTTTCGGTTCGAAGACCTGTATTAATCCTATAGGTACGGAAATTTGAAGACAGAGTCGGATGTCTTGCGTCTCATCATACACTCGTGCATCGATGGCAAGTAAAGGTACCCCTACACATCTAAACATTTTCAATATATTTTTATTTGTTGACTTTTTTTGTTCTTTTAAAATTGCTTATATCTAGGTTTTTTTGTCATATTGATCACATAACAACGGCAGATGTATTTTCGTTCTTGATTGTACAATTTGTTGCAGAGATCAATGTAAATACACATACATTACTATACTACATTTTTCAAAATTTACGAATAACTGATAAGAAATTAATGAATCGTGACTGTATGTGAAACGCTTAGTTCTAGGTAGTTACAAGTTCGATCAGATTTATACTCAGCAATAAATAAAGATATGGAACAAAACAATTCAAATAGCAATTGGCAAAAATAGTCACAGGTACATGTGTAGACTTAACTTTACTATGCTAAACAATATTAAGATAAAATACGGAATAAAATAAAATATCAACTGTGTATAGGTTCATTCATAGCTGGTATATACACACTGCGAGAGCATAGCATGTCTGCTCTCCGTGCCGAATGAGTTAATAGAATTTTTGCAACAAATGTTAATTTATTAAACCCATTGAAGAGACTGAAATAGTAATTTGCTTAATCCATTGACGGCGTTCTTATTAAATTAGATCGTTTTTGACAGTATGATTCATGTTCGATTGTGTTTTTATAAGACTAATTTTGACTAGGGACAGGACACAAAAAATATTGGATATCATCATGTCCGATGTTCTTAAAGTCGATAAACCGTTATCAAGTATCTTACAACATGCACATATTTTCTCCCTGTGATTATTTCGAACGCTTTCTAGAAAACTTGCGAATGCACGCAGTGGTGCAACGTAGCAATGCAACTCCACGTAAACCACCGGTTACAAACGTTTGGCAATATTCGATGTTAAATGCTATGGAGCATTGATGCAAAAGACATCGCAGTTGAAGATTCGGATGCCAATTTTTGGTTGTTAAGCTCTCTATCAAGATTGATGTCAATTGGCGTTTTTAAATATTCCCAGCAGTTTCTCCGTGGGTTCCATGGAAAGAATTTTTATTATCTAGTTTAATCTCGCTTTCATGTTACAGTATGTACTATTCGCAAGCAAATAAACATCATCGCCTTCGGATAAACGATACATGACACACATCGAGCCAAGATCTCATTTCGGACTCGTTTTTACAATTCAATCGCTCACCAAAAGCAAAAGTTGGTCACGATCCGGTCGGAAGAACGAGACTATTTTTTTGCTATGCAGCATTACGGCTTTTTTATTTGGCCGGTTTCGCATTGTATAATAGCTGGTATATCGCACATCATCGCCGTTTTGATGTGACTTTCACATTTCATTGTCAAGATCGCATAAGAGGTTGCGCAATCGACGCCCGACCGGAACGATCTTGTGGAACCTAACTCGATCGGATTTTTTAAACCTATCGTTACAAAATGAGCCACGAACAGGTTTGTTGTGATGATATAGCAACTAATTTTTACACAATCTTAGAGTGGCCCCGACTTTGTGCAATCGGACTTATGTGCACGTAAAAAAATATCTGATGACATTGACAATCTCCAGATAACGAGGAATTCTTATGGCATTTGTATCGGCGGTGGTGGAGGGCCGTGGACAATGAGTTGGGCTTTTAAATTATGGCAAAACCACCTGTTTGTCACCTTCGATTATTCGAACAAAACGCAATTTTACAACATTAACCTCAAGCAGTATGGTTTGCAATAAATGGCCAATAATTTGGTTCATGGTTTTAATAAAAACATCGATATTGAATTTAAAAAATGATTACACCGATGATATTTTAAATTCATTTAGGATTCACTGGAAAGCACATAATTATGCTGAAGACGTAAATTAATAAGCAATATTAAACTTTTGAAGAGTACAATCGCGTATTTGCGATCGAATTCTTGCACGTTGAATTGGGAAAAAGACAAAGGCGGAAAAATTACCCAAATTTATCAACTAATAATGATAACCCAAATAAATCGATGAATTAACGGATATTATGTGCTATCATTAGTATTTATTTATTTATATACAGGCTTTATACACGCTGCGTGAACCTGAAAGATTTGTACGGATGATAAATGACGGACATATAAATATAGCATCTACGTTCAAGTCAAGTAATATTAACTCACTATTCAAAGGGTTAATGCTATGATATTTTTAACTTATTTTAACAAGAATGTTCAATTTATTCATCCACTCCAAATTGATGATGAATGCTGAAAGCTTACAAAAATCATTGCATTCAAAAAATCCAATATTATTTCACTCAATAAGTTCGTAGGATATTTTGCAGAACATGTAAAAAAACGACCCCAAATGAAGAAGAACAACTTTAAAAGGGGGAAAAGATCCTACAGACTTATTGAATTTGCATAAACGTGTATGATCTATAAATTTATATCAAAAATATTGATAAATGAGTTCACTCGTAGAAATTTTCCCTACGAAAAATATGTTAACAGCTTTAGAAAATAAACCGGTGTCTCAATTTTGTACAATTTTAAAGAAAATTGCATATATTTAATATTTGATTTCTTCGTCAGATTTGCGGCAAAGTAGTCCACTGACTCATTGTGCTGCTTTCGAGATACCTTTCGTTGCAATCGAAAGGTTCTTCCGACATTCACTTTCAGACTCAAAACTTCGAAATGCATTCGCTGCGATGCAATTCAGACTTGTTCTCGTTGGACTAAAAAATTATAAAATGCAATAATTGGCACACTCGTATTAATTTATTGGCGATTAAAATTGATCGATGCTAATTAAACTTCACCATTTACACGCATATACAATAAAAAAAATATCTTTTGAATACCACAAATATCCCACAACGCTAATTTAATTCATTATATGGTCCATCAATATAATGGTGGTAATGTGGATGCTCATCTTTTCTCATTCTTGTTCGGAATCTTTCAACACCACAATAAAGCTCTTCGAGATAAGCAAGCAGTGTATTATAAAAGCTGTCGATGGACGTCATTTTGGGATCTTGTTAGCGATGGTGAGCCATGGAATTCATCGTATAATTGAGATTGAGACCCATAAAACATTCTGAGGTCAGCGCGAAAATATTGTTGATTCATTTAAATCAACAAAATACCGACGTGAGGCGTGTTTAATAAATTGCTTGAGCAAATTTGCAGATTTAACACGCAAATTCTGTTTGTAACTATGGAATTTAAATTAAAATGCGTAACAGTGGGTCAATTTCACTTTCACTCCAAAATATAGTTCATCATCCCACAATGGCGGTTCAATATCAAGAGATCTGGTCCAGCTCAACGTCATCTCGTCTAAATGCACACCACTCCTATTTGATGTTACATCACACTGTTGCGTTGACAATTCCGGATTTTGGTAAGCCCACCTTTTATCATTTGACAAAATTCTTCATCGCTGACGAAACTTAAATACATGCGTTGATTGGACACTCACGTGTGCAAATATCACATGTCGAAGGTCGTTTTGAAGCAGCTCTCATCGTCTCAATCGACATCATGACCATCGTCATGAGGCTAAATAGTCGAAAATCGATCTTTAAACGAATCTATGTGATGCAAAGCGAAAGTGTTTCATTCAGAGGAGTGATTAGCACTTGAACTTCGGCATGGTAAAAGTATCAACACTATTTTTTAGCCGTCGAATCGAGCAACTGAAAGATTGCTTTTCCCCATGGACGCGCAAAAAAAGTGTTAAACCGTCCATTAAATATATTACCATTCAATTTTACACTGACATAATTTAACAGGCATTGCTATAATGGGCAAGTTCCTGTTATCTTATTACGTAGATTTAGATTCAAATGCTGATTATTATATATATTTCATCACATCGACGAATTTGATAGATCGTCGTTTCAGATCAAAGTGATTTATTGATACTAAAAAATCAATAGTGAGACGATTAACACGTTGATTTCCGCGGTAATTTTAAGGATTCTGGCCTAAGACAATTCAATTTAATCTTATTATGTTATGAAAACTCTAATCAGCGAAAATCATAGAGATAATGTGTTTTTGGCCTATCCCACAGAATACATTTTGTATGATAATATTTTCAGTTAATTTTTTAATAAATTTCTTCTTAAAGTTAACTCATAGTTGGCAGTGAACGTGCTAATAAATTCAGGTAGGGTTACTTATTAATGACTGATTGGCAATAATCATTAAAATACCATTTAAAAATGATAATAATTTTAGAAGTTTGCTGGAATAAGCTGGAAGTTTTGGAGTACCAGCTTAGAGTACATAGTACTTAGAAATAAATTTAAATCTAAATATTAAGATTGCAAGCTAAATTTTGGGTTGAAAACAATATTATCTGAAGCTTTGATTTAGGGGATCATTTCATTTTGACGGGTCAAAAAATAGGCAATTTCAAACAATTTTTTTCACAGTAAATAGACCCTATAATGAAATGAATCTACTTGGGATTTGGAAAAATGCACCCCTTTTTTTGGGGATATTTTACGATAACTCTTAATATATTGGCCTTAAAAATATCTGACCTTCTATATTGTGAACGGGAAGATGCTTGTACAAATATAACGATCTTGTAGTTGCATCAAGAATCTGTGTCTTTCGGACAGTGTAAATGCTGAGGGACTTCATCAGTCGAAATTTTGTGGTAGTGGTCCAAAAATGATTGATTAGAGCGCATTTAGCGTGAATTAACTGTATAAAATTTTTAAATTAACAGAATTTCTTTACCAAAACTATAGACATTACATTAAAAAAATGGAATAAAAAAAATTACGTGACGTTATCAGAGGAGAACACCCAAACCTCTTTTTATGCGACTTTTTTTGTGCGATTTTTTTTGTGCGACTTTTTTTGTGCGACTTTTTTTGTGCGACTTTTTTTGTGCGACTTTTTTTGTGCGATTTCGAAGTTATGCGATTTTTTTTAAAGCAATATTTTCTTTTATTAAATTTCATAAAGAGTACGTATCGAGATATTTTGGATAAAATAGGAAATAAATCATCAATACTAACCGAAATTTTTAAACTGTTTTTCTCGAAACGACATCTTATCTCAAGTTTTAATTAATTAATTTACTTCAAACTGGGTACGAATCCCTTCTATATAACCCTTTATTATTCCTTTAGACTTATGTCAAAATTTATTTTTTAACTATTTAAAAATAAGGCCAAAAAATGACTCGACTGAATTTTTTTTAAACAGTCGCCATTTTATGATTTTTTTTGAGTTAGGAACTATAGTGACATCTTTACTAATTATAAATTATATTGTTGGAGAGAGAAAACCATATACAGAACAATGATGACATTGACACTGGATATACAATTTCTTCCGAAGAAGAGAACGATTTTGAGTCTTATCAAAAATCGCAAAAATATATTTTTTTAATGCGATTTTGAATATTTTTATATAGCTGTTTCAAAGTTTTGCGGTTTTTAAAATCCATGGAACGCAACTTCATTTTTTCTATGAAAATCATTGCTTTTTTGTGCGATTTTTTGCGGAGCGCATTAACCGCACAAAAAAAATGTTTAATTGTACAGTTAAACAAAATCTGCATAAGAATAATAAAGGTCACTTATTATATCAATATAAAAATCAACCAATCTCTTTTTCACGAAATGCGTTTATCGAACCGAAATATCCGATATTTTCGAATCATTTCTGCTTTGGTTTTTGTTCCGAAAAAATAAGAGTTTTATCGAATTTTTACCCATAAATATTAACAATAAACATATAATCACATTAATATAAACGGTTCAATAATAAAAACAAATTTAACACCTGGATTACAAGTGTTAATCGTTGTATAAATATTTAAACAGATCAATTGCATTCCGGATTACATCGGAAATGATGTTTGATTCATAGCGAACAAAAGATCATGTTAAACATCTTCAACGATGTTACATAGTATATCCATATAGACTTTATTAATGATAAAAAAAGGATATGTTTCAATGTCATGTGTCAATAAATTTTGCATATGGCATTGATTGATTAACAAGGAGTTTGTCAAGTTTTTATAATTTAAACCTTAAAGCATTAATTTATTCGTTTATTTCAATGATGAGATACAGTGATTGAAAGTCGAACATATTTTATATCCACGAGAAATTGATTAGTTTTGGATCTAATTCATATTAATTTGCGTGTTTTTTCTTAAAATTTTAATATAATATAATAGAGCCAACGGATCTATTAGGCTGACGAAGAAGCTCGTATTCTGGGTCATCCATTTCGTGTAATTGAATTCAATTTTCATCACACTGGGTCAGTGCCATAATAAACCATAAACCTCTCGTTGATATTTAGCAAAATTTTGGAACTGCAGTTGGACAATTATTATTTGTACATAACGCTATGACCTTGTACAATTTCGGCAAGGTCTAATTAAAAGATTTGACCACTCGCATTGGGATTGCGTTACTGTATTTCGACATTCGTTGTATTGAAATTTTATGACCAGAGTGTCGAATAAAGAGAGAAGAAGGCTTTAATTTTCGAAATGAGGCCAGTCATCTGCGAAAGCTTTCGCCTGCTTCCAAAACGGGACGAGCTTTCAGTCGATAAAAACTGGTTGATTGGCGAATTAATGTCGATCGAGCTAAAGGTTCAACTTTACATATTTGTTCCTCATATAAGGAAGAGAGCATTTTTAATAATTAAAAACGTTAAAATATATTATATAATATTTAGAATTTCAATGAGGAACATCGACCTTGACCACTTTAAACCATTTTGCCCGATATTGCGAAAATCTACGTATGTATATTAGAAATCAATTAAAAATAATGGCTTTTTTGCATTGGGAAAGCCTATAATATCTTATGACACAGTGTCTGATCGAGATTAAGCAACAGTGTTATCGATCATTGAAATGCCTCATGGATCAAAATATTAATCTATTTGAGCATTCACAGATTATCAAAATTTTAGGGGACCGAAAAGTAATCCATTTTTTTTTAAAGATTTGTCAAACATTTATCAGTAATATTATCGAGATTTTTCGTCATAATTTATGCAAATTTTTAATCTTATTTATAAAAATATTTAGAAGAGTTTTCCCCAAAAAAATAATGTTAAGCCTTATCTAATAATATGGAATTATTTAATTCTAAATGATCTCGGTCATTTTTTAGATAATTTCAAATTTGTATGCATAAAATGGGTTTTAAAAAAATATTGTAAAATTTTTTGCAGCAGAAGAAGTGTCTTTGAATGACATTCAGCTTATAAGCCATTAATGCAAAAAATATTCCATTCGTCTTTTGCTTTGTTATTGAACAAAAACCTCTGACCACAAATCTGAAGGATTTCCAGCCAGCCAATGTTGCGATATTTTTAATTAAATCCATGATTCAAATGCTTAATGATTCGCCATTTGCATCATTTTGATTTTGGAAGAAGCTTTTATTACAGACAAAATAAAATTAATCTAAAAAATTGAGTTATTTTCAAATTTGTCGATCAGAGATTTATCTAAAAATTTGATCCCAATACTTGGTTAAGCGGTTGGACTCGTTACTTAATCATTTTGGGTTTGAGTCTACGGAAAGTGTGGCTGGCGATCACATTTTTAAAAATATACATACGCCATGAAAAACCATGTCAAAATGGTAAATAATGGTCACATAAAAAATCCACCTTAAAAAGAAGAATACTTCTTTGTTAAAAAATTAATCAAATTTAAACGTTTTCATCAAATTTTTAATGCATTAATTCTCAAAGGTTTATGTATTGTCTTATTAAGCATTATTTAGCATAATTCAAACAAAATTTCAATCAATCATTCGAGTTAATATGAAAAATGAATCTCATGAACTTGTAAATAGTGAATTAGTTTCTTGATTAATTATAAAGGCTTTGGGTTTATTATAAATTGTGGGGGAAAATTTCATCATAACAACAAATTTGGAACATTGGAAGTATTAATATTTCAAATTGATCGTTTTGATCTTGATTTTTTGCTCTATGAATGACAGATTTGCATAAAAACATTAAAATGTGATTTGAAAATAAGGATTATTTGTGTACTCACAATTCATTTATATTTAAATAAATTTATCCTTATTTAATCATAGCATCTTTGGGAAAGTCGCCTAATTTATTTTTGAAATTAAATATTGTTAAAGAATATTTGAGGTATATAATTATAAGCCGAAACTCATAAAAACATTAAGATTAGTCCGTTAACAATACAAAAACCCAGACAAAATCGTTATAAGATGGAGGAAAATGTATTCAAAAAAGGATAAACCCATAAATATTTTAAAACATAGTAATATTTAGACCTCAATTAAACAATCGGTAAAACCCGTCATCTTATGCAAATTTGGCGAATATTTGCACCTGATTAAAATAATATTATTCGTAAAAAACTTTTATTTCTTTCACTATTTGTATTGACCGTGCATAAGTTTAGGGATTATAAATGCGTTTTCCTTAACGCTATGGATATGATTTATTTTTAAATGTTCAATATAAAACGGCCATATATCATCTTTATATCGAACGAATCTCAATCGTTGCATCCCACACGTTATTCTAATATTGTTCATCTATTTAGCTATTGCTCGTATCTTGATTGATTTACAACCATCAAGCGATATTGTACACGACAGCAATGATTGTGCGTTCAATATTCAAACATTAATGGCTCTTTGAGTAGTTTTACAATCATTTTGACATTGATTGTTTATGCTTATATAACAATATGTCAATACTTTCACTAAAGACAAAGCGAAAGACGCAAGCTGCAAAGGTTTGCGTCTGTCCTGCTCGTCGATGTTACTTAATTCGTTGCGTGTGTCATTCACGAAATGGCTGGAAATTTTGGTAGCAATGCGAATTATATAAGCATAAAAGTCGTGTGATATATCTTTTAAACGGCATTGGATCGGATTACGGTACAAACCATTTGTGGGTCCCTCCGATGCGGTGTTAAATATTGATGTATACCGAAAAGTCACCTGACAAAACAGGAATTTCGTTAGGCAACGTCAAAAGGCTTTTTTATTTTTGAGCTCTAACTTATTCGGATTGTTTTGAAATAAGCTCTTTTTATATCGCCGCAATACAATTGGATTGTCGAAAATGGTTCAAATGATTCATCATTTTTTTTGTCGTCGATACGAAAAAATTCTCACCAAGTATTTTGGTATGGTAGTTTTTTGCCCAAAGGCCAATGCTTGTCTGGGCTCTTCAATAGAAGCCCTAAAGGGCACTGACACTAGTATACATTTTTCCGGTTACCAACGTTTTGTCATCTTATCATTGCATTACAAGTTCAACGTATCGAAAAGTGTGCTCTTAGAGTGTCTAGTTCTTTGCATACCGCTCGTATGTTAATTTGTGTTTCTTGAATTTATACCCGAAAAATCTAACTGTTGTTGGATTTATTAAGATGTCCGTTAATGATTTTATCAACGTTCGTGGATAATGATGAAAAGACATACGTGTCATATTATCATGATCAAATCAGACTGGAGGCTTCATAACGATAAGTATTTATTAATAAACGATCATGAGCTGGCATAATATGCGTCGATCGTTATTCATTGCGAAAATTACTGTAATTAATCAATAGTTTTTCTTTCTCTTCGTCGAAACGTGACAGATCAACTGATGATTTCATTGTTAAATAGCCCCTTAATTAATTTCTTGTTACAATAACCGGAAACATTAAATTTCGAGGTTCATTGATTATCGTCGCATATTCAAATTTGATTATGTTTTTATGTCGCAGACTCTTCCAACACTCAAAGATCTTGAAAAAAAACTGGTTTTACACGTGACTAAAAATAGAAATACCCTCGAATTTGGCAGTCATCTTATCTATTTAAATAAACCAGACATTAAAATACCGCGCGTTTATTGTTCGTTTCGAATGTTTAAATAGAGAGGCTTTCGTGAAACGCGGAAATCCTTGAAATTTTGCGACGAGCAGGATTTTCTAAGCATCAATTGTCTGCTTGCAACCTTCGACATCATAAAAAACATATTGACATTTGATTAATTTATTGCACTTCCATAATTTCAATGATTGATCAATCTTAACTGTGTATTATCGACCAATAATTTTTAACTGCAAAAATTATTGGTCGCTTATATGCAATTGGATGCACATCATGATAATATTGAAGGCAGCGGCATTATTTATGCGATTATTTCTACAAAACTGTTTTTTGGTCATTTTGTTATTTAGTCAAGTTCACAAATTCAGCCACGTATACCGAAGCTCTAACCATCTTGTATCCAAAGTAGATGACGTTTATTTGATAATAATTAGCGTAAACCACTTGTAAATAAAAAAGCAGGTTTGTAGATTTTAATTTAATGCCAATTATTCAGGTTTCGCTGCCTCTCTGTTAGCAGTAAGAAGTTCTGTACAAATTTAAGCCATCAAACAATAATTTATAGCACTTCTTGTATCGTTCATAAGATAAGTATGATTAATAATGATAAATGCATGGATCATTTGACGAATTTCATTGAAACCTCACCTACATATCTACGATATACGATATCGTCAAAATCCTTGAAGAAAAACGTGTCCAGAAATATAAAATGCTTAAAAAAATGTACAAATATTAATGTATACAAATATTCCACGCCTTTCATAAAAGGCTTATAAATATAAATATTTTACTAAAAAATCTGTATAAAAAGCATTGAATAAATATCCTGTCAAAAATCACACTGTTTATTTAAAAAATATTTTTTTAGCACACGCACAGCAACTTCTTCTTCAATTGACGTAATTTTCGAGTAAACAATTAAACAGGATGTTGAAAAAATACCACGACGCCAAAAACAACACCGGGCATCCCAAGGAAGAATAATTTTATACGTGGTGACAGAAGGTCGCTTTCTAAAAAAATATCTTCAAGAAAATTCAATTCTTCAAGGGCATCATAGGCAAAACGAAAATACAACAAAATGCGTAAGCGAATAAATCAACTGCCAAATAAATATGATAATAATGGCGATAATCAAGTTTATGCTGCGCGAAAAACCGCCTAAAAAAATGCAAAATTATGATTGAACAAAGTCTATGAAAGTCGTTATTAATACGCAATAACATGAATATATTTATTTTTAAGGCTCGATGCATTTAATTTTAATAAACTTACTTATATTTAATTTGGCTGTGTATGTTCGCTGTTGCGAAATATTTATGGTGTTCAAATTTGCACGTTGAATTTTGTATTTTAAGGGGTGATCTCACTTTATCGCGTCAAAATTATTGTTTTTTTTTTAATTCCATTTTTCGAAAGGACATATCTTCAAGGAAGTCGTCCATAATTTTGGTGAAGAAATTCGTATTATTTCAATGTTTTACAGCCAATTCGCGTAATGCGCTCGAAGCAATCACTCCATCCAGATTGCACCCCAGCGGTTCTGCTGCTTTTGTTTGCAGGCCAGAGGTTGCTTTTGGGGACCTTTCT
This sequence comes from Stenopsyche tienmushanensis, assembly GCA_008973525.1. Taxonomy (NCBI): domain Eukaryota; kingdom Metazoa; phylum Arthropoda; class Insecta; order Trichoptera; family Stenopsychidae; genus Stenopsyche; species Stenopsyche tienmushanensis. The sequence continues at coordinate 17,821 of WACJ01000141.1, forward strand.
TATCTTTGTTCTAGTAAGTCTAACAAATTAAGTTAAAAAAATGTTACTACAGATTTAAAAAAGGCGAATAAGCAAGTTGAAAGTAAGGGCAAAAAAAGTAAAGTAAAAAGTAAAGGAAAGTAACACCTTACTAATAAAATTAATTTAAAAAAACTAATTGTTATGGCTTAGATATTCGCCTACATCCTGATTCAATAAAAAATTGAGAAATGCTATTTGGACCACATATTATCGCAAAATTTCGACTGATGAAGCCCTTCAGCATTCATACTGGCCGGAAGGAACAGATTCTTGGTGCGAATTGCAAAAACATGCAACTACAAGATCGTTATATTTACACAAGCAACCTCCCTTTCTTATAGAGGATGTTCAGCAGATCTTAAGACCTATTTATGCATTTTTTTATGAAGCTGGAATCGCTGATTAGTTGTATATTTCCCTTTTAAAAAAAAAATAGTACTTAAGGCGTCTTCTCACTTTACAAATTTAAAAAAATCGATTTTTATTTTATTTTAAATTTTGAAAGTACTTATCTTCAAAAATGTTATATCGAAATTTCATAAAGATCGGACGAGTCTAACTACATTTTTGGGCGACCGTTAGGTGACTACCTGAGAGCACCCGGCTGCATACGTATTGTTCAGACTCATGGTGCAAGTACAAGAAAGTGGTGAAAAACAATCAGATAGAAACTTTTAAACATCCTTCTGCTCTAGCTGAGGATGTTCACGAGGTTTTGAAACCGATTTATGAAGATCTTCGGAGGAAATACTCAAAATAATAACGAGTGTTTCAACAGCTGTGTCTGGGCAATTTTTCTGCAACCAAAACTTTAAGCGCGTTTATCTCAAAACAAGGTTTTTCGGTGGCTTGTTGATGAAATTTCGGAAACTATCCGGCCGATTGTCATGAAATTTGAATGACATGTTCTTCATAGTTATGGCTATAGCGCATATCATCAGATTTTTGAAATTTTGATTTTAAGTAATTTTTTTTATAAAAAACTGCAAAAAAAACGCGTTTTTTTTACTTTTTCGTAAAACGTGCGCCATTTTGTTATTTTCGCAAATATCAAAAATCTGATGATATGCGCTATAGCCACTGATATACTGAATTTAAAACTATTTTATTTTTTTGTTTCAAATGACCCATCTCGGAGATACCATCAACAAGCCACGAACATAACATTTCTACACGGGTTTTTCGATGCTACTGTTTTATTATAATAATTGTTCAAAAAAATAAAAATATTTTTTTTTCATTTACTTGAAAGATGTGTTTATTACATAAGATCCATTTTATCTCATAATTTTTAGCGAAAATCCTCGAAAAAAAATCGAAAATAAAAAAAGTGAAAATAGCCTATTTTTGAGGCGCCTAAAGACGCCTTAAAACTTTAAACGCGTTTTTCTCAAAACGACATTTTTGCATGTGGTGTGGAAAGAATTTTGAAAAACCATGTCGCCGATTGGGCTGAAATTTTACGAGCTTATTTTAAATATGTATGGCTATGGCATTTCGCAAAACCAGGTCAAAATATTTATTTTATCTTATGTTTTATATTAAAAAATACCCAATAATGTTTTTTTTCAAATTTTTTTCCCATCTTTTTTTTAAAAAAAGCGCCATTTTGTTACTTTTAAACAAAAAACTATTCATTAACGCTCCTGCCATAGCAACACACTTACAAATTAAGAATCTCTTATATTTTTTGTTTCAAGTAAGCCTGAATGAAAAAATATGTTCCACACCGTGGACTTGCATCATTTTTGACATGTCATTTTTATGTTTTAAAAACGATATAATATATATTTTTTAAAATTACGAATTTATTTTTTTAGTATCATATAAAAGTGTCATAATCAATCTCAAAAGGATTCATTACATTATACGGTGTATTTAGTGAGAAAAAAATTGTTGAAAAATGCCTATTTTTTGGGCCTTCAAAGTGAGATGACCCCTCAAAAAAATACAAAATATCATTAGGGCGATGTCCTGGAAACAACCCAAATAAATATTTATGGGTGATAAATTAAAAAGCAGAAGAGTGCAAAAAAGGATGCATACAAATTTATAACCATATTTAAATTATTTCCAAGAAGAATTAATTATAAACCGATTCAGGCTTTAGTTCAACAAATGTGATTTTTTAGCATAAAACATCCTTAAATATTAAAACAACATTATTGTGTATAAAATACGCATTTATGAGCGTCAAACGTAATTTAAAATCACTATAAGAACTTTTTAAAAATCACGATATCTATAGTAATTTTGTGGAATTTTGGTTGAATGTTGTTTGGAAAAATGATATTAAAAAACCGCGATTACTTTAAATGTATTGGCATTTTATGTAAATATATATTTTTGTGCAAAAAAATTGAAATATTTCCTACGTCGGCGAATAGACGTGCGCGAATGCCCCCGCATGTAATGTGTTAATATTAATATAATTAACTACAATTTCACCCTTGGGCAATATAATCAATCAATAAGCGTTCTAATTACGGTTTTGATAATATATCGTACAATTCTCGTCTTGGAATTTGAAGACTCATCCGGAATTTGTGTCGTTAACAAGAAAATGATTGTTTAATTTATTTTTAAAGTTGTAGACCTTCTCGGTTTATCATCCGCTTTGCTGTCATTTTCTGAACCTTCGACAATATCTAAGATTATATACCTTTAGCGTCTTTAGCACCACATAACCCATAATAAAAACGCATTAAGAAGTTAATCAATTTGAAGTTCCATCAAGGATTATTACCAAGAACTATAGCAAAATGTTTTATTCAATCGAACATAAAGTCGTTTAAAATGCGTTTCATCTATTGCCTGTTTGCTTGGAGGCAGATTCCCTGCTTATCTCTGAATATGCGTCGTCGATTGTAGCAACATAGTAATTTCTTTCAAAATAACGTACAATTAAACAATTTAAAATCTTGAAAATGTGTCATAATAAGTTTGTAACACATAATACCTAATCCTTTCTGCTCTGATTGACGCCAAACATTTTTCCATACATTTCACACGTCGTACATACATACATAACAAAAACAGTCGTAATTTCACAAAAATAGCATCATCCATGGTCTATTTATTTTCCAATCGATAATTTATATAATCGTCCACAATTTAAATACAAGAACGCTTGGATTATGCGTACGAAATCCACCAAATCTACCGATTGCGCGTGTTCGGCCGTATGGAAGAATATCGCATTTTTTCAAAACTAAAATTACACACTCGCGCATTTTATTAACATAAATTCACGCATTTGTCAGGTGATGATGCCAAAAATGCCGATTAGAATCCGGTTCGTCTATGGTCCAGCGGTAAAACACTCGTAACAGACGTTTTGGAGTCCATATAATATTGAGTTGGAGTTGGCGACTCTGACCCTGACACTTGTTCGGTGATATATGAGCATATTAAAATCCTGCCCAGTCCACTACAGGTTTAATGCCCTTAAATTATTAGAATATTGTGTTGAAGAAAGTGTTACGACGCACTGGGAAATTCATAGGGCTTGCGCCTAAAACTCGAATTCAATAACTGTAAAATTCAAAAGTGATGGTAACCTCATAATGCTATAATTTATTATAATTTAATTAGATTTTAAGGTCATTATATATCAATGTAAATATTTTCGTCCTCGACTTACATATCAAATTCTTACTTACACTCACAAAAAATGTATACACTTTAATGCAAAAAACACGTTAACCCGTATGGTGGGATGATCGCCTATTTGCGAGCGAATTCCAGTGATTTAGGAAAGAGCACTATTGTGCGTTCAGTTCGAAGAGAGACAGAGACGGAGAGAGTATCTTGCTTGTGTGTGCTATCGATAGTGCTTATTTATTTAACCCGTTCGTCGCTGCGCCCACCAGAATTGCGCGACGGGCGTTCCCGCGCGGAGGCCCCGTCGCATAATTTTGGTGGACGTTTTCTTCCACCGCTTAAAAACGATTTAACAAATTATTTCATTTCTATTTAATAGTACAGTTTCGTCTTATCGATTTAACCTGCGAATTTTTATGAATTTCTAAGCCGTGAAACGCTTTTTTGCTTTCTTCTTTTCATTGTCGGACCTAGCATTTTCCGATCACAACCATTCTCTTATTAGAAGTTCCCGGAATTTTCTGATTTGACTTTAAAAAAATACTGATATCTTAAACAGTCTCCAAAAAGCGAATCCAACGTCTTACTGTTGCGTATTTCTATAACGACTTACAAATGTTAATTTTACAAACGTCTTTCTATAATGCCTTCCAGACGACAACTGGCTAAATATCTTTCAAGATCGACCTCGAAACTTATATTCTTACCCTTGTCTGTTTGCATTTGTTTATCTTCACTCTGTTTTTGTTAATTTGACTAATGACAGAGTCAGGCTTATCAATCTAATATAAAACAACACCTGAGAGAAGATGTGCCACATATCGTCCGTATTTATCCCGTGCATTATAATATCTGTTTATGCTCCAACTATCGATTTTGGGTCTCATGAGAAACAACATCGATTCAGGCTGGGCGACGATAGTGTTAAATATAAGCGCTGCTGCGATCCTGACGGATAAGTGGATTTGTACGGATGATAAGCAGCGGACAAGCGAATATAGCATCTATGGAAAGATTTAAAATTAGATCACTACTTAAAGGTTTAAAGGCCAAATTTTAATGTAGTGGACTATTAGACCCTAACATTAACATCATCTCGATCCAGGTTTATCTCTATTGACTGCTACTGTATATTAAATACTGAGATGATTATGAACGATTTTTTTCTCATATTGGAAGTTGTTCAGATGTAATCCAATATTTTTCGTTTTAGTATGGTAATCTCACTTCTGACACCAGTGTAACGGCAAGGCGCTAATTTAAGCCAAAGGTCAAAGTGATTAGCAATTTTTGCATATAAAATGCACTGTCTGAAGCCTAAAAAATAAAATAAAAAACTAAAACCACACATTGAAACCAGTTTCATTCAACTTCCGAAAGCCAATAAAATCTAAATAACGTACGTAAAAGTATATGGACTTACCGCAAATGAAAATAGATTTTTGAATATTTTTGCATTAAAAACATTATGGTATTGCATAAATCTTTTTAAACTGATCAATAGATTTCAGCAAAATCTATTGAATCTTGATGATATTTAATTTTAGTAACGAATATGATCTAACTTTGTTAATTATTATTCATGGATTGGAATTGAAATAAAAGCTTAGCAAAAGTCAGTCTTCTTAAAAAACGAAAAGGTCGCCTAAAAGCACCATCCGGGATGTATATTAGTGGTTGCCAAATTGTCATTTGGAGGTCGTTGATAGCATATGGCAATATTTAAAATAGCTAGTAGGAAAAATATTGATATAGTAACGTGTCTCTTGACTTTGATTTCAACGATCTCAATATTCAAATTCAAAGACGGAGCAAAATTCAGGTGAATTATTTTCAACTCATTTGAAAGAAAATCTTTCATTTTCTCAGATGAATATCTCAATAACTACATTTGAATGATAGATTTCTACAAATTCAAAAACCTCAATGAAACACAGTTTCTTCTTTTCATTTTCCTCATTTTTACTATCCAATAATAATTCGCATGTTTAAGAATTTAGTGAGCATTGATTTATAATATATATGATAGATGATACAAATGACTTAACGTAGATGTAGAAGTAGTAGTAGAGTAGTAAAAAGAGGGATACTTTGTTCCAGTTTTTCAGATGGATACATAAACTTGCATATGATTTATTAAGTCTTGTCATTCTCCTTGCTGGAGAAATGGTAGTGACCTGATTGACGAAGAACGATCATGCAACAATGTGGGGTTGCCAAAGAGACTCTTTCGAATAGTTTTCATCATCAAACACAAAGAGATTTCAGTTAAACGCATTAATGGTTCAGCCGAAAAAAAATTTGGAGAGCATATTTAAGGTGACTGCGTGCAAAATCTGTTCGAAATCTCAATAGTTTGATTCCGCATACGTGACAAAATTCGAACATGTATGAATAACCTTGTAAATTTGAAAGATTCGATCAACATATTTATCCTGTTGCCAAAAAAATAAAGCCATAAAATTTCCAATTCAATGCTGAATTTTGCAAAGGTGCGCCCACTTGGACAAATATCTTGGGACTTCTACCATATATCTTCATAGTTACAAACAATACGAAATCAGGGTTAAGCCGCGTAATGTGCAAAAATTTGTTTCTTTTTTGCACACACTCACACACATGCTCATTCGGATCATTTTCCATTTCAATCGGATAACTAAATAATTGGTCAAGGGAAAACCAGCACGCCGTATCAGCTCAAGCGTAAACTCGCAGCTGAGCTGCTCCACCACCACCTCCTGCTCAAGAGTACCAGTCAAACCAGAACAATCCACTGCTTCTCAAATGTCAGACTTAAAATCGCATTAAACATTTTGGCTGTAAAAAACCACATGATATCAGGATGCTCCTCCTTCAATGGCGAACGTGACACGAGCCACATGTAAATATCCATCGCCTTGACGAACATCTTCAAATGATGATGATGATGATAATAATAGCATTGTTTATGCGAAAATTTACGAATCGATTGCCAAATGCCAGAGAAAGATCGCTGAAGAAGCGACAATTTGCATAGAATCGACAGAGGTTGTACAGATTCATACACATCAAATCCTTATCCAAATCTGCTTTAAATACATAGAAAAAGCATTTGAAAGTGTAAGACAAGAATATCATACACGAAGAAGGCATTGCTTCAATAGAGTATTTGCATTGTGCTAAATAGATTGAGGTAATGTACTAAAAATATTTGAATACATTCAAGATCAGTGACTTTTATAGATGGTTTTTGGTAGGAAGACAGTCTTTTTATCGATAGTATTGTATTTTTATGGAATTAATTCAATATTCTTTTATGTGTTTTATACATTTTGGTTTACATTGAAAGCACAATTTGGACCGCAATCTAAGTGCTCCGCAAAAAAACGCATCTATAGTGCTAATTGATCCGATGGAAAATATTCAAAAGAACGATCTTGTTGAAAATTTGCATATAAATAATTAATAAGGAATGCCGATGTTATCGTTTTTGGCATTTTTTGTTGTTGATAAGTTTGAATGTGGTATTGGATCCTTTTACTTTGTGGTCGAGGTGATTTATGTTTTAATCTATTTGGTTTTTAGTGATATTTTTGGTTTTGTGTGATGATTTTATATAATTCTAGTTGGACTAATTAATTGTTAATTGATTTGGGGTTATTTTATTGCAATTTCTTCTAAAGAAATCCTATGAACTTATTGAGTAATGTGGTAATGCAGTTCTATATCACGACGTTGATGATGTCTTTGATATGGTTTTAATTTTGCATGTATTTAAAAAATGCGGTTGATCTTCTGTGGCTTTGAACCTGACATCCATTTGCTAAATCATGGGGGCTACCACCTTTGTGTAATTTGAAACCAAAAATTGACATGAATTAAATAAAAAATAACTCTTATTAAAGTTGTTTTTAAGCAGCCAACCTTCGAATACGTTTCCATAAGCACGCAGCATATTCGTCGAAGACTTTTTGTTTGAATTTGTTCGATTTTGCCTGGTTGAATTTCAGCAAATCGATTCGATTTAGATGCTTTCATCAGTGGATGTCAAATATTTTATTATTGTGTCTCGCGTAAAAGGCGTGTGAGAGCCGCTGTCTCGGGCGTTTAGTTGATTACCAAGGTAGTTATCTAGGTAGTTGGATTTGCTCAGGTAGTCGCTTGCCTGTAATTGTTACATCACAGCGAGTACGGCTTTGCACTACTTTGCGGAAAAGTATGTAATGCAATATGAAATGATTTACAAGTTGTTTTGATTTGACCATTTTGCCAGATGATGTAATAATGCACTCGGACTACATTTGTGATCATGCAGTGAAAATCGCCGATGACACACTGCGGAAAATGCGCGCTTTTCTTCGCTTTATACCATAAAACCGTCCATTTCAACGGCGTCATGTTTCGTGTCATGGAAAGTGCAATCAAATGCACTTTCGGCCAATCACGCTAAAATAGAATCTTCAATTCCGATATGAGATATTGCCATTTACAACCGCAAATCTGTTTATAATGAGATCTAAGACAATTTAATAAGCCTTTGTAGGATGTTTCAACTCATTAAGATCCGGGCTTGTTTTGACAACTTTATGGCTTGGAGCTATACGCGAAAATGATTGAATTCTGAGAAGGCCTAATTATGACGTATTAAAAACTGGTAAATATTTTGCAAGCTGTCACAATTAATTGACTATTTCCAATTATGGGAAGAGAGTGATGTCGGATCTATGATCAAGTTGGCGCTTACATTGTAGATTATTATTAGATTACACTTTCCGATTGGAAATCGATCAAGGTCGTCCTTTATGGTTGTTCATCGTTAATTTTATTATTGTTGATATCGTAATTTTTATGCAATTGGTTTTTTGCTCAATGGATCGAATACTTTATGGGAAATAGTACAGTACTCATTAATATTATTTTAGCTCGAGGTAAACTAAACGCATCGTCGCTGCATAAGAGAAAGTGACCATATCCAAAAATGACGTCTGATTTTTGAAAATGTAACATCCAACAAACAATAATCCATAACAAATTAAAAGTACTATATTTTCACACCAAATTTCGACTTATTGAATCTGGAAAGTTACAGTCTATCAAGCTTTCAACGTTGTGGACAATAATGACAATTTTGGAAACCTGAATAATTACTACCATTAAATTAAACTCTACAAAGCTGCTTTTTTATTTACAAACATTTAACATTAAATATTGTTAAATAAACGTCATCTACTTTCAATACAAGTTGGCTAGGGCTTCAATAGACGTGGCTTAAGTTATAGCGCGTATTATAATCATATACTGCAACTTTCAAAGCATTGCAATATTAAATAAATGTAGTATTTATACATATGTCTACTGTCTATTGTATGAAGAAGTGAGCGCCAATGGTTTTACTCTAGCTAAGCTATTAGATTAAGGGACGTTTCTAGCTTGTTAATTAAAAAAAATTATTTTTTCTTCATGTAACGGAAAGAACCAATGCTAAAGAAGTAAATTTCATATCGATAGAAATGAAATTCGCAGTCATAAGCCGACGAGAAAAGAAACTTTAAACACGTTTTTCTCGAAACTACTTTTTCCAAGCTCATGGAAGTGCTTCCACGTGCCCTAGATGAGAATTCACTTTGAAATTTGGCAAGCATATGTATAATATACGTCTTCATCATATAGACTACAATTATTCAAAAATATTTAAAAATGTTTATTTAATGAACAAAAAACTACAAAAAATCTTAGTAAAAACACAAATATTTTTTTGATTGCTCACTATTTTTTAATTTTTTAATATATCTTTTTAATTGTAGTCTAAGCTATACACAATATTATACAAAGTAAAAATATGTTTAATTTTTTTGCTGTAAATCATCCGTTCAAGACTTAAGACTTCCATGGTGAAGATTGTCATCGCTCGCGCACCGACATACGTGACTCCCCCTACTCCCAATACCATACTTTGTTAAGCTTTAAAAAATATTTTTATGTTTAATAATGATCGCCTAGGCATCGCTTTAAATATTAACATTATATATTTAATACTTTTCGCACAAAAAAAAATGTTAAAAAATCGATCGCTTTTAAGCCCAACAAGATAGAAACGTCCTTTAAATGAAAAAAAAAATGACTATGGAAAAAATGGAAATCATTTCACAAGGGATGAATTCGTTAATAATTCAATAAGAAGATAAAAAATATTCATGTTATTTAATAAAGACGTCTATATTAAAAAACGTTACTATTTGGTGTACATTTTGGGCAAATCAGGACAAATTTCTTGGAAGATGTTGCTGGATATTCTGTCAATGTGATTGCTTATATTTTATATGTTTCAAATAAAAATGTCGTTTGATTATTTTACTTTAACCCCCTAAAAGAGATAAGACATAATATATCGTTAACCCAAATTTTTCGACTAATAATGAAAAAAGAAATGATATAATTGATAATGAATGATCGATTTCAAGTGTTTTGTTTATGCTTACGCGAAAATTGACCGAATATTGTGTGCTATCGACGCTGTTTATTTATTTATGTACAATCTTCATACACACTGCGACGTTCCTGACAGATAAGTGGACATGCAAATATAGCATCCAAGTTTATGATGCAAATAACAACAAACCATAAATAGAGCATCTCTGAATGCAATACATTTGATATAACAAAAGTATCACCTTGTAGTTGATTTATTGCTATTTTCAACATAAATACTGAAATACCTACCATGTACGAAAGTAATTAATGAGATACAAACACGAAATTGGCTACGAAAACTTTATAATCGAGCATTCTTTAAATTATTTTTTCAGCGAGCAACTCTGAATATTTGCGTTGCCATTTGGTCACATTACCTTTACTATGTATATATGGATATAAATTTAATCTACAAGTAGACATGTCAGTCATCAAATAATGATCTCAGCATCTGAGAAAATTTATATCATTTAAACATATGACAATTGAAAAATTGAACAATGAAAAATGGACGATATAAATCTGCAAATTCGTTAATACAAAAAAATTCAGGCGCTTTTAATGTAAATTTCATGGTAAATATTTTTGCATGAAGGTTACGTGCGTTTTTTAAAGTTGTATATAATGAACGCATTTTTATAAAAAAAAAATGTTGTTAAACGAACAGTCTCAAATTATAAAATAACTTTTTTGTAGATGCTTTGATTAAGATAATTGTATATTTCATGAATTTGTTGTACCAGTTCTATTAATCTTATGACAGGATCAAATATGAAACTTGCACTTGACATCGGAAAAAAGTAAATTTGAATCGAACGTATGGCGCATGTTGTTTTTTTTATTGCTGGATGTTATTATGTATTCGTATTTTTGAATTTTAACCCAATAAATACCACTAGGGTTAAAAGAATTTGGATAGACAAGCAAACACATTGAATCTAGTTTTGTATAGTTTGTTTTGAAATTTTGTTGTGTACAAATTTAAATGTGCTTAGATGAAATTAATGTACATATTTATTGAATATAATGAATACAAATGATCATTAAAATATTATTTTCAGTTAAATTAAGTGTTTTTTTTGTTGTTTAAAAACGTAAGCTTTGTCGTCAATAATTGTATTGTATGATTCAAGATACTCAATGTAAATTATCTAGCTTTTTATGATTGTTTACTTTAGATAGATTATAAACATCAATTTCTACGATAAAATCTTAGAAGACCTTGAGGAATGATGAATCAGCTTGCTAAATTGAATTTAAAGTAATAAAAAAGGAGTACTCTGAAAAAATGGATATTTCAATTAGACTGATATTTGTGTGCACAAAAATTATTTGTAACAAAAATATAAGTTTTAGGCTTTAATTTTGACTCAAAAATAATTTTTTGTGCAAGTTTGATCCATTAGGAGTAGTCGATAATTTTAATCATATTTTAGTCAAATATATTATTGGTGACATCTTTATATAACATGCTGAATAAATATGAAGTTTAACGTGTTTTTTGTGCGTATAAAGCCGCACGCATGAGAAACACAGATCGGTGCGAACGGCATTTATAGGGTTAAGACAATCGATACATACCCAATAATCTCATATAAAGATTGAACAATGTTGTTCCCTATTTATAAAGTAAGGTTTGTATGCGAGATGGTTGATTAACACTTTCGTCGCCCAACGTGAATCGGCGTTGTTTCACACGCGATGCGAAAGTCGGAACTAGGGAATCCAATCCCAGGATCCCGAACAGTTTTAGGTGCTCATGAATCCCGGGACTAGTAAACGTAATCCCGAAAAATTCGGGTTTGAATTTTTTATCCAACAGAAATCACACACCTCACTAACACAACGAAGACTACTAAATCGAGACATTACCGCCGAAATCTGGACGCTTGGAAACAGTGGCGTAACTACTAATTGGGGAGCTTAGGAGATGCCTAAGGACAGTAGCTGTCTAATTTATGTATACAATTTTGTTTTGTATATGTGTTTTTCAAATTGTTATATTAACCCTTCCCTACCGGTGATGTATTTACTACACCTCGACTCTAATAATGGGAATATCGATATGAAATATAATAGATACAGGTTTCAGAATTTTTGTATTCTTTCGTAATATAATTACGAATCACATCAAAGTATTATAGTATATAAGTATTCATCTGCGGCGACGGAAATAAATAATTTGTGGGAAAATCGGGAATTTCGCGAGTTTTAGTCCGTGTCTCAGCAAAAAGGAATTTTATCAGTCACATTGATGGTGTTTCACGGTTTAGAAAGTCATAAAAATCGGCAGGCCAAACCTATTGGAAGAAATTGTATTTTTTGTTACAAAAAGATCTGGTGAACGCAGCGACGAACGAGTTAAAGATTTGGATTGATTTTGATAAAATTGAGTTAAAATGAAACCTTAACCTACCCTAAAATTCAAGAGCATCTTCACATCCATGTGACAACATCTTATGGTATAATTGACCATGAACAATATGACTTGAAAGTCATTAAAAATAATTTTATTGTATAGAGCGCAAGGTCTTGTTACTCAAGCAGAGAGATGGATGTTTTTACGACAGCGACCAAAAATAGATGAGCCGAAGACTTGCGTTTATATTTTCTTCCGACTCCAATATCATCCATCAAATTGCCCTTTGAGTGCGTGTATTTCGTCAATGTTTAATTGGGAAATCGCTGTTTGAAAAAATCATTATACCCACAGTAGTGAAGGTCGAAATTTTTTAGCATTATCAGTAATTAAATATATTTTTTTCTTATTAAATCGCAGGCAATGTATACAAAGATGGTGTTGCAATGGGAGTGTTGAAATTTGCTAGTAATGACCGCCAATGAGCATAGTTATTGCATTTATTATAGCATGTCGTCTTGATTGGTGTGTAAATTAAATTTGAGCACAAATTCCAATATGCATGAAAAGCACCGGTTAAAAATCGACTCGATACAATTCTATCATTATTGTAGAAACAGGCGATTTTGACACAAATGAAAGTGTTTTTATTTGCAACTGTCAAACGCAAAAGCGTTACCAGCGTGAACAATTGTAAATTCCAGCAAAACGACAAATTCACTCACGCTGGGCCACTTTAACCGCATTGATATAATTATTTCAAATACTCAAAAAAATGTACTAGAAAAATTATATTTAGTAAAAAAAAAAAGTTCAAATTCATTAATTTTGTGCGACTTTTTTTGTGCGATTTCGAAGTAATGCGGTTTTTTTAAAGCAAATTTTTCCTTTTTTTAAAATTTCATAGAGAGTACGTATCGAGATATTTTGAATAAAATAGGAAATAAATCATCAAAACCAACCGAAATTTAGGGGAAAAAAACTGGGAAATCTTTTAACGCGTTTTTCTCGAAACTACTTTTTTCCAACACGGTTAACAAAATAAGACCAAAAAATGACTTGTCACTATTTTGCTAATATTTTTTTTGAGTTAGGGACTATAGTGACATCTTTACTAATTATGAACTATCTTGTTAGAAAGAGTTAATCTACACAGAACAATAATGACATTGACATTGGGTATACTATTTCTTCCGAAGAAGAGAGCGATTTTGAATCATATCGAAAATCGTAAGGAAAATTATCATATAGCAATGATAGTTTTTATTTAAAATAATTAGTATTTCTCTAGTGGATGTCTGGCATTCAAGATGACAGATGTCCTTTAAATGTTTTTTTTATTGCTTTCTTTTTTCCCATTTTATTAACTTTTTTTATGCGATTTTATATAGCTATTTCAAAGTTATGCGGTTTTTAAAATCCATTGAACGCATCTTCCCTTTTTTTATGCGTAAGTCATAGCTTTTTTGTGCGATTTCTTTTTGTGCGATTTGTGCATCTACCGCACAAAAAAAGATTTAAGTTTATACAACATTATATCACTTTGGTAGTCCAACAATAATTTTTTTGTAAAAAGCTGTGCTCCATGGACCTGAAAAGTTGGAGATCCGTCGAAGTAAAATCCAATGAATAAAGACGATGTGATAAAACTTTCCAGCTTTTTTTTTATCTTTTAATGTTTGGTGCATATTTTAGTTCTAATTATCGAAAATAAACTTGTGCAGTTATAGTTTACCCCGGGTTTACGAATTCATAATTAATTATTCCCCGTATATCCCACCACATGCACAAGAGAACCTTTGTTTATAGTTAATCCGGGCTGGCGGGAATTAGGTTTATTTTAGAAAAAGCCTTTAATTTTTTTGTCGTCTATCATCGTAAATTATAATGCTAAAAGGATATATTTTTTGTATTGTCAAAAAAGCCTAACACGTGTTTCGTCGCTCATTTTTGGTGTGTTCGGTCAAAACGTGCGATCCCCATCCTACCCTATAACACCCATCCTATTCGTTTTTCCGAAATTTTTTAAACGTTTGCATACTAATCCATGATGATATTGATATCTGCGGTCTATTTTGGCTAACAAACAAGATATTTTCGTATGATGAAGTATCACAAACTTAAGGTCTCAAATTCGAAAATACTCTTTGATCCAACTAATATTATTTTATACGAATTATCAATAAATTTAAAACAAATATTAGTCAAGCCAAAAATCCCCAAAATATTTCAGTATTGGTTTTCCCAAATACTTTAACCACATCTCGTTAACCTCATGTCCCCAAGGTTTGGGTGTGTTTCGAGATCAAATCCTTCAACTTTCTAGAGTTATGGAGCAATTAACCTCGCTCGAAAGTAATTCGCTAAATGCATAACTTTAAATAAAATACAGGATCCATCACATCAAGTACTATCAACACCATTACAACTATCGACGATTATTAGACTGCTTCAATGCTTATTAAAAAAATATCAACACGAAATTAAACGCAATTAAATATCAATCTTATAAGAAGCAAAACAAATGTGTACAATTGGAGGAAAATCCACATCGTTATTTGAAGCAGCGAGCTATAATCAGTATATAAGAACTTATTCGGGTCATAATTTGAACCGCAACGATACCCATATGTCAATATTTTTGATCATAGTTAGAAAATCATTACATAACTTCGACATCAAAGCTCGTAAAGAGATGCACGTAAACAAATCGATTGCAGACCTTGGACATTCCAACAAGACTAAATATATTCCTCAGATGGAATGTTTCTGGCTTCATTTCAACGTATTAACATGCATATGGACCATTTAAAGTATTTTAAAGGTCAAGATCAATCCAAGATTTCTTTTGAAAAATGCCAGAGTAATCGTTTGAGTTCACAACACCAAAACAATAAAAAAATCTTACCATTTGCATTAATAATGCATTTCTATCCTCGATTATGTTGTTGCCGATGTAAATTACAATTTTTGATACATTGTTATGTTAACCTTTCTCTACCGGTGATGTATTTACTACACCTCGACTCTAATAATGGGAATATCGATATGAAATATAATAGATACGGGGTTCAGATTTTTTTTATTCCTTCGTAATATAATTACGAATCACATCAAAGTATCAAAGTGTATGAGTATTCATCTGCAACGACGGAAATAAATAATTTGTCAGTATCGTATCACTATTCCAGCTAATCGGATTTGTGCCCCGCAAAAAATTTCACCGATTTCGCCCTATTAACAAATAATGGATTTCTTTCGAGATGACCTTATATATTATGTTATCCATGAAAAATGTATTAAGTTAAGTTTTTCTGCGAAAATAAAAATATTAGATAACTCAGTATTCACCGCTGAATAAAAATAGCAATAGTTGACATTGGTATTTTGCAATGTTTGTTGAGTAATAATTGAAGAAAAGGCCATTTTTATATCCATTCATACAAAGTCGATGTTGATATTTGTCACGTTTTGGATCATCGTATTTAGAATAGGTCTTCAACGATCCTGTGATAATAGTGTCTGGCGCTGGTACGATGTGGCAAAGTGTCTTCCGTATACAAAGAGATGACGACAGGTGATCATCTTCAGCATTGACAACATCTTCTTAATGACTGAACGTAATAACATACACGCACTACGCCTTGGCAATTCTTCACCTTGTCCGTTTCATCAGAATCGTCTTCGTACTGCGATCGTTCGGTTATTCTTGCACAACCCTTTGCCGGAGAGGCGGCCGTTGCAAAATGCGACAAAAGCAAATATTTGGCTATTATTTATTTTTTCTGCCACTTATGCAACGCCTCGGTGTCCAATGATCAGGTTGGCACTCTGTGGAAACGCTCTTTCCGATAACACCGACTCCACACAAGGTTAGGCAATTTTGCCTGTTCTGGTTGTGACCGGGAGACGAAACACTCTGCAACTCTTCGATTTAGTACCATTTTGGAAATAAAACACGACAAATGCCAAAATTTATGTACGGACGACCTCATTTACGCAGATCGAATTTAACTCCTCCAGATGCAACCGGTTTCGTTTGATGGGCCTCAAGACACTTTTGTCATTTTATATCATTCGAAACGAAAATTAACGACTGAATCAAAACTGAATTCCGAGAGCTTGTTACAAAATCATTAAGCATTGACGATGAGCGAAGTGCTTTGTACGAATTTAAAAGATTCAATCGATTCATTCAATCTGAGCTTCATCGAGAATGCTTCAAATCGTATATATTCAAATCCTCAGATATCAGACAAATCTAGATGAGTGTTTATGGATAAACACGCCAGGATATGAAGAATTTATCTCATGATCACATCATCTGGAAGATATTTAAAAATGATTTTAAATTTGGCAAATCTGCTTCCTGTACTTATCAGACTTTCACAACCAGTTTTCCAATTATCAACAGTCTCATATCAATGCTACGTGTCTTATATTATTCCTTAACCCAGATAATTTTCAACAAGAATTACACAAAACACTACTAACTGTAATTAAATTTTGAGTCCGCATAATAAAAGGTACAATACTTGGTTTATACATCGTCAATAAAATGGATGCAGGGCGTACTGTATATAGGACAATGGGCATATCTGGTGGTAAAGTTCATAATAATTTTGTGCAGTTATTCATACAATTTTTAACAGTATGAATTTTCGAGATTAAGCAAAATAAATGGTTGGAAACTTATTAAATGATTTTTGAATTTAAATGTTTTGATGTTTTTTTCTGGTTATGTGTCTTTGAGAACAGACTTTGCAAACTATCCTAACTCCTGTTCAATGCTTAAAGGGATCAAAAACTTAGTATTTTTTCTGCCAAACATGTAGTTTGGCTCGTGATCAAATCATATGGTGAGTAAGAGTCACCACTCGAATCCAAATGGTTAATATCCATCATTTTTTTTTTAAATGTCTTAATCTTGTATCTCTGGCATTAATCTCTATGCCATATTGTTCCAGTATAATTTACAAAAATTCCCTCAGATTCATATGACGAAATATATTTGTGGATTAAAAGCTTGTACCCGTTAGTCAACATTTATCCACAGGATACTTCCATCGCTATAAAGCCAAACATCTTCAAATTTCTCAATCAGAACTGATTGAAATTGATGTCATAATTCTTCACTTAGTAATTGATAATATATGTTTAATGTCATGGGCTGATTCGTATTAATCTACTGATGGCCTTGTTCTTAAACGACCGAAATACGTCGCTTTCGATAATAAACATTAAAACATAAAATATTCGATGCTTAATCAATCAACATTTAATAATATTTAATTGTATGAAAGTTTATTTTTGTTGGATTTATTTAGCTTTATTGTTCTATCAATAAAATGCAGATTTCCAAAACGATTCATTGACATCACAGTCCAAACCGTAATAGACATAATGTGTTGCATTAATTTTTGCAAATTTTTAGATTTGGAGGCTATTATATGTGCATAATAGGTGGATAAAAATTCCATTTTCTGTCAAAACCCATGCATTATAATTAAAGATGCGTCTGCATGATACTTGATTGTCTGCGCTTAAATTATGCATATAACGATTATCATTATTGTATAATATGGCAATAGCGAAATTTCTTGCGAAATGCCTTATTCAAAACTTCGATTTAATATCTGAAAGGATATTTTAATGCAACGTAATACGAAATCAGATGAACTTAATAAAAACTTTGTATTTTGTAGCTGATGAGCTGTAAAACATGATCAGATCTTGAAATGGTAATGCATTTGGATATAGGCTGATCATATTTAGCATCATCAACTCTTCGGCTATTGTACAGCAGCAATATTTTGTATTTTGTACTTGGTTTATGTGTATGATTTCATAGAAGAAACGTATATTTTAATCAAGGATAACTTCTAAAAATTAATATAAACTCAGCGCCCTTCTCTAGCAAGAACCTCCAGAGTTTCTTTAGCAAAAATATGAAATTGGTCCCTATTATCCACTAGTGGATATGTAATCTTTTGTTGTAAGTGATAAGGGTTTAAACATGTTGTTACGTCTATAAAACATGATGTAACTCCAGAGGAGGTTGAATGATTCAATTGCCACTTTAATGAAATTAAATTGGATATGGAAAACATATTTGAATGCTTTTAGCGCAAATATTAAGGAGGCTCATGCAAATTTTCAATGAGGATTTTTAAAAAATAGACATGGGGAAGAAAATAAATATAATTTTGATAGTAGAGGATATGAAAGCCTATTGCAAAATAATGAAAAAATGTATCTTTTATATCCAAATCTGTACAAAATGATGTTCAATTTATTGATTTCTTTTTCTACTTCATACACAAGTTAAGGAACGTTTACTCTGAACCAACAAAATGAACACAATACTAAAAAAAGTATGATATTAACTCAGATAATGAAGCCACATCAGAACAGTACACAAGGTGTTATAAAAACAAATCAAATTTAAATAAACATCATTCTTCAGAGTTATAAAGATGATGCTTGCGCTTTGGCGATGAAACTTATGATGCTGAATGATGATGCTTGGCTACTTATTTATTTCAGCCCTTTATATTCAATATGTCTTCATCAAAGTCAAATTATAATAAAAATAAACGAAAAATTACTGATGAACATTGAAATTTCCAATAAAAGTGGGATTGGGAATATTTTTGCTGTGAAGGAAAAAATTAAATAGTTGATATGTAATAATGCTATTAATGTACCAAAGTTATATAAAATTTAACGTCACTATGAATATAAATCAAAATATGACAATTATGAAATATAATTGAGATAAGAAAAGCTAAAAAACTTCAAGCTGGGATTGAAAAAATAACAATGAATGCTTACTAAAGTGTTAAAAGAAAGTGAATCAGTGGTGGTTTCATCAAGGAATTTCTAATTGCTGATTTATCCGCCAATTTAAGTAATCAGATCAAAGCAAAATCATCTAGTTAAAGTGTCAGGAAAAAGACATTAAATTGTTCTTTGTGGATTTACATCAAGGCACGCTCTTTGGTACCGCGTAATTCAAGGGACCTAAGAAAGTGTTTCAAACGAATTTGTTCATCATTTGAAACACAATATCATTATATGCATCATGTAGAAATCGTGGTTATCTTTGAGTTTGACAGCTCTGCTCTAGACCATAATAGACGTAAGATGTTGCATTCATTATAGCTAATTTTTAGCTTTGGATACTATTATATGTGCATAATAGGAGGATAAAATCCATTATTATTTGAAATAATACACTTAATCTAATCTATAAACCGTGCATTATGATTGAATATGCGTTTGTATGATACTGTCTTGTCTATGCTTAAATTATGCATATAACGATTATTACTATTGTGTAATATAGAATTAGCAAAATTTCTTATATCAAAAGAATATTCAAATACAATGAAATGTGGACCTAAATTCGTATTATAATTTTAGGCTGCTATTATTGAATTTAAAGCCACTGTATGCATAAAATCACACAATTTGGACATTGACAAACATGTTTAGTTTTATAAGAGATCTTTTGTTAGAAATACATGGCAATATAGTAAATTTGCTGAGAGTCCATTTTCATTTATTTGATCAATATTTAAGATCAAATATAAAATTTAAGAATTGTATAGTGTTTGAAATAATAAATTAATATAGGTATAATAAAATATATTTTGTAATATATGAAAATATTCGATAATGATACAAAACCACCCTTATTTGAGGTATTATGAAACGTCCATGTATACCTAATGTCGTTCACCTTTTTCTCGAATTAAATGCATGCAATAACGCATATTAATCGATATCAATAATTTAAAAAAATCAGCAAAACAGACCAAACCGCCAACTCATTATAATTAACATCGAAGAGCGTATCGACTGACACGTTTGCGAAATATTCGACATAATGTGTGTTAAGCGATATGTAATATGCACGCATGTACGAATCTGCATTTGATTATATCGCACCACAAACAATACGTCGAATCTCATCGAAATGCCTAATTATTGCACCAACACACGAAATCGATCAAATCCCATTAAAAAAATTGCACAAAACCCAAACATAAGCTCGTCCATGGCGATTTCAATAGAGGCTTTAACACATCAAACACTGCAACTTCGGGCATAAATATTCATGGTGGCAATTAGCGACCGCCTCCGATAAACGAATTCTTTTTCATGCGAGCATTTAAAAATAATTGAGACTTACCGATTGAATATGAGCGCATCCATTTCCGAATATTTCAGGCAATTAAACCACTCTGTATTTGAACAACACCTCATTTTTATACACTGTTTGATTTGGGACCACGCGATGCTTTGGTGTGGATTTTGGCGATAATTCGATATGAATTCGCAAGCAATTGATTAAAATTAAGTATGTTTTCAGACTCAAACGTCGCGTACCGATGTTTGCGCACATCGCAGCAGACTCAATCAAATTTGTATTTATTTTTTAATGAAATATCATCAATATCCACAATAAAACACGCTGGATTCCTTTGTACTCGAATTTTATTTTTGTTAACATCGTATGGATGTTTTTTAAACGTCGCTCCGACCAGAGAGTGTTTATAAAATAATGATTTTGCGTATTTGTAAATAATGCCCCGACCGAATTGATAATGTTTGCGAATCGAATGAGGTCATTTCAAATTTGAATTATATAATGCAAAACATCCGATGAAATCGATTTTGTAGGAAATCTGAGGAGTGCAGCTAAAATCTTGCAATTACAACATCGTTCCTTGATCGTGTTAATTGAATGACGTTATTCGCAACTCCTCCATTATTTATAGAATGCAACTACTTCCACAAATATTAATATCCACGATTGATTAGATGGTGTGCAAGGAAACATAATAAAAACACACATTAAAAGCGAATCCACCATAATAAATCCATTAAAAAAATCATCGATTGAAAATGCATTTATATTGGAACAACCCTGATTACAATAAATATATTTATTATGCATTTTTTAAAAATCAAATTTAAATTGAAATCCTCATTGATTCTATTTTGGCGCGCGTTTTTTGAAAATCGATGTACGATAGCGAATTTTCATGAGCATTTTCACTTACGTCGACGTAATTTCCGGATATTTTTCGTCGGGCGCTTTTCGTTAAGACACTGTTACCGACGGGGGTGGCACTTTCGTAGGGGGTTGGAATGGGGGTTTTAACGTGGTGGGGGAAATTCGAGTCGCGGTACAGACGTCCGGGCACGATGCCCGGCGAGTGTGCACTGGTTAAGTCGAGTGGCTCGCATAGCGAACAAAGTTTGCGTCGTTCTTATGCACACAGCGCAGTGTGAGTCAGCCTTAACATCCACCGAACGAGCATCCACCATTAAACACCAACCACCCGTTGCACCAACAAGCTTTCAAGGTCAAGCGCCAACCCATTTTCCTCGGCCGAACAATTGGCACAACGCAACTTCTGCCGATCGAACGATCTGATTTGGCAATCGAAAACCACAACAATTATATAAAAGTAATTAAATATAATATTATTATTTATTTACAGATACTTTTATTACTATACTAACTGATAACCGGCGCCTTCCTTTCACAAAAGTAATAATTCTAAAAATATCGCTTTAAATTTGAAAGGTTTTATTATAAATATGAACAAACATTGATTTTTATATATGAAATCTACTGTAAGTTAATTATATAATACCTATATTATTTAAAAAAGTGCAAACAATAAGTCGACAAAATTTTATCGCAATCGAATAAACGATATGGAAGCGCATTAAATACGGACAAACAAACATTAATTTTTATAAATTACACTATGCTTATGTTACTCATGCAATTTTTAGCAATAAATGGACGAAGTTTTATTGCAATCTGATGAACGGTATGGCAGCGCATTACATACGAACAAACAAAGATTATGTTTTATATATTAGATGTAACCAAAAAAATATCTAAAAAATCGATTTTTTTTTAAACATAAATTGTATCCAAATATATTTTCTGATATTCGGAGTCATTCTTAAAACTGTGTTTTTCAAATTGAAATAATATTTAAAAATCTTTCTTTCGATATTTTGTAATATTCCTGGAATAGACACTAGTTTATATTTTGCAAATAAAAATGTCGTTTGATTATTTTACTTTAACCCTTTAAAAGAGATAAGACATTATATATCGTTAACCCAAATTTATCGACTAATAATGATAAAGGAATGATATAATTGATAATGAATGATCGATTTCAAGTGTTTTGTTTATGTTTACGCAAATAAATGACCGAATACTGTGTGCTGTCGATAGTGTTTATTTATTTATGTACAAGCTTCATCCACGCTGCGAATTGGCGTACAAGCAAATATAGCATCTAAGCTTATGATAATTTAAAATTAGCTCACTACTCAAAGAGTTAAGGTAAATTGGTTTGAAAGTCACGCAAATTTGAAACACTAAGCGACAGCTGGTCGATAGTAGAGGAAAAATCGCTTGTAGTGTATCTGTTTGTATAGATGCATGCGCATGCGCCGTGTCGCTTCTACTCTGTATGTATGTGTGTGTATATGTCTATTAGTACCATAAAGTAACCACTACACCAATAACAAGCCTATTTTATTATCCATTACACAACACACAGTGCAATCTTTTTTTGCAATCAATTTTCCTTAACAAATGTACAAAAAGTAATGCTTAAGATCGTTGGGATGACCGCACTAAAGCATGGGTCCATTCTTCTATCGGATCATATACAGTCAGACGAATGGATGGGGATGGACGGGCATCGAACGAAAATACTCTCTTCTCTAGGTAACTTATTATTTAGCACGAGAGAGAGGGATTTGGCTGTAGAAAGGACGTCTTCCCGCAGCCAAGGCCAACCGCCGACTCTTCTCGACTCGCGCCTTCTGCACGTCACCACCCAACCTGCAACGGTTCAGCGCCACAGAAGATGCCGCTGTTAAAATAGCACATTGCACCTAAAGAGAGACGAAAGATGTCGCTGTTAATCTGGCGAATTAAATCTGCCTAGATTCCGACATTTTTTTTGTCCATTTCCTTATTTTATAAAGATTTGATCTTATTTTATATCTTTACTCTTCTATGATGGCTTAAGTTCTTAGTATGGACATACCATCAATAAGTCATATAAAGAGCTCTGTTTATATCAGGTCAGTCCAAAAGTTCGTGCGCATATTTGGGAATTTTTTAAAAATCCCAAAAATACGCGCGAACTCTTCAACTGACCTGATAGATCAATTACAATTAACTAAAAATCAGCTATAACACCATGTAATCAGGTACTCGTGCATCTCAGCTACTGATTGCCAATCAATTCGTGCGGCACCCGCTTTCTTATGGTTTATTATCCCTCATTTTGTTGGTGTTAATGGCTTTATAATCGACCTTCATCTCGGCAGTGTTATACGGTACAATTACTCAAACAAGTATTCAGAAAGAAAGTTCTGTGGTGTTTATATTATAAAATATGACATCCTCATTTATATTTAACCCTTTGATTAGTGAATTAATTTTAAATTGAGTTAAACATAGATGCTGTATTCGTACGTCCACCAATTCCAGTGAAATTTACTTTTCTCTCAAGATCGCGCAACGCGAGTGAAGCTTGTATATCAATAAATGAACCTTAACACTGTTGATAGCACACAATATTCATTCATTTCTATGCGTAAACATAAACGATACACATTTATGTCTTTAATTTTGCTAACAAAAGCATGCATTTGTTGAAGCTTGAAATCGATAAATTTAGGCCGATAGATACAATAGCGTTTCAAATAGAATCGCTTTTGTTAACAAGCTGAGTTTTATGTATATAATTGATTTGTGTGGCTTTCTACTGTTTATTATGATTCTAAGAAGACCTCATACCTGATGGTTTTCAACAGGATACAGAGAAATTCCATTGTAATTTTAATGTTTATTTTATCATCATCTGTCTATAACTGATGTGATGACTCTATTTTGTGCTTTATAAAAAAAGGTCAAATATTGTGTACCTTTATAGAACTAAGAATTATTCTTTGTGTTCGTAAAATTTTGTCGGAAATTTAATTGAAACGTAACAAAAAAGTTAAAGATTGTAATGTTTGATATAATTATTTGAATGAATCGCTTTTCGCAATATTTGAGAATATTTAGACGTGTATAGGTACCTTTACAATACGGTCTTGCCATCGATGTACAAGTGTATGATGAGATGCAAGACACCCATCTCCGTTTCTGATTCTTGGACTTAATGTGCGTGAATACTATTTACTCATTAACGGGCTAAGAACCTACGCTTCCTTATCAATATATTTTTCTTCTAAATTGCTAGTTAATTATAATTTAATGATGGCTGGAAATATTATACTAACAAATATAATAATCGACCTTTCTTCCAACGAAATTAGTATTTCATTAGTATTTTTATTTTGGAAACCTATTAAATTGTATGACGCATCTTAAGCCTTTGAGTAGTGAGTTAAATTTATTTTTGCCACTTATCGTCTGTACAAATCCACTTACCTCTCAGTACCGCGCAGTGTGTATAAAGCTTGTATAAATAAACATATTAATCGATATTAATCGATAAATTTGGGCTATCGATCTATATAATTGTAAGATGTACGCAAGACACTCTCTCCGTCTCAATATCTCTCCGAACTCAACGCATAAGAATGCTCTTTCCGAATCACTGCAATTCGATCGCAAATACGCGACTGTACTCTTCTATTTTTTTTATTTGTATTGAAGACATATTTTCTTACATAATTTAGAATATTTCATTTCATCTTTTATACATTCTACATGAGTAATGTATTACTGAAAATTTCTTTTATAAAATGCCTCGAATATGGAAGTCCCAGTCTAGATACATAGCAAATATATAGGAAGGGATATTCCAAACAAAATACATAATAATGACTTAAGATTTCAAGCTGGAATTTGAATTGATAGTTATCTGAAATATTAATTTCATCAATCAATCAAGACAATTAACAGAATAAACATAACATTAAGATTATATTATTTTAGTAAAGTGTGTTCCGAACCGAAAAAAACGATATTTTTGAATCGGTTCAGTTCCAGTTTTCGTTCCGCAAAAAAAAACGGTTTTACTGATTATCGTTTTTCGGTTATGTTCTGATTCTAAATCCAACATTTTACATAGTTTTAATCATACAATATTATTATAGACGTGTTTTTGCTTCGTTTCAGTGTAATCTTAAGAATAACTTATTGACCTATTATACTGTAATATTTTAAATTATACCTAATAAATAGTCTTATTTATAGCGAAAAATTATTCTATTATAAAATGTTTTAATAATCAATTCAAATAAGTCAACATGATACTTTCTAAAGGTTCTCGTTTATTGCGGTTTTACTTATTGCGGTCTGGCATCATTAACCACAATAATTGAGGTACTCTTGAATATAATTTTATCCACAATGGCTACATTGTATTTGATCTCATTTTTCTTAATAGAGTGAATTTGGGACACTATTTTAATTAGTTGTTGGCAATCACGATTTTTGTCAGTATTTGCTGTGTAGCATTTTTCGTTTCCAATGGGCTTTTCAAGCAAGATTATTATAAACATGGATTTCATGAAATAATAGATGTACCCATATAGATTTTCGTTTTTTAAATGAAAGATTTGAATGCTCATACTTTTTAGGCATAACCTCTCTCCACCTATCTGGTAATATTTTAAAGCCATTGTCATAAAAAAATGCGGGCTTTGAACGAAAATATTCTAAAACGTCCTTTTTAGACCTCATAGTTTGTTTAGTCATTTTTTCCATCAAAATAATGCTGTGTAGCGTGGGAAATTTACCATCCCCACGTAATAGCGCTTTAGCGTAATCTCTCTTTAGGTGCAATGTGTTATTTTAACAGCGCCATCTCTTGTGGCCCTGCGGAGACATTGCACCACATTGCGCTTCTTGCGCGTTCACCGTTGCCGGTTGGGGAGTGACAAGCAGGAGGCGGGAGTCGGAAGAGTCGTCGATTAGCCTTGGCTACGTTACACTGGTGTCAGAAGTGGGTGCATAAATAAAAAAAATATAGAAATTCGACGGAGCGATATCTGGAGAATAAGGAGGTTATCGAATTGTTTTCCATCCAAGGCTGTTTATTTTTTCCTGCGTTTGTTTGGTAAAAACACTTGTCTTCAATGCACGTTAGAGGGTAGTTTTTTTATATTTCCGCCGCTCAATGGTCTAATTGTTCACAATAAAATAATGTATCTATTGTTTGTCTAGGTTTAAGTGTTTCAAAATGAATGATACCCTTGCAGTCCCACCAAACAGACAAAATATTTTTTTTTATCAGGCGTAGGGGTCGATTTGCCACCTGTCCCTTTAATAGCCATTGATTTTTGCGTTCATAATTAGAGTAAAGAACCTTTTTTTCATCTTCAGTTATTTATTACAGTCGCCCAGGTTTTATTTGCTTAGTTCGTGCGGCACCCATCTTCCTTGTCTCCACACCTTCCTGATTATTTTCAGATTTCTTTGAACACTCGACCATGAGTATCCGAGACCGATCCATTGTATATTGGGTTGTCAAATTTTAATTTTGAAAGTGCAGCAGCCTAAGTGCAACTAGTCCCAAAAACGGTCAAGCAATAAAACCAAAGCCATTTTGGGTTCTGCTAATATGTTTGAATACAAAAAGAAACAGAGTTCATACAAAAAAAAGATTCGATAATGACCATGTGATAACACTAAGAATCGTTTTTAATCAATAGATTAATTTATCATATGTGATGAAAGCTTATCCATGTGCTACTTGAATATTTGACGTTCTGCAATTTTTGCAATTATTCTGTACATATAATGCAAAAGCATGTGCATCCATTGTACAGCGATCTGCAGAAATGCATTAAATTCACTTTCTGCATATATAATATTATGTAAATCTTTGATTTTACGGAGTGCCGAATAACTAGGTTACGCCATTGCCGTATTAAAGCCGTGCACACTTTTGATGAAACGTACGATTGAAATGTATTCTTATGATTATCCAAGACGCATAATGATAAAGATCGCATCGATGAAATATCACATCTAAATATTTATCCAATACGAATCACAGAACCGTGAACTTTACAAGGAAGTTAGAGTTCAATGAGATTCACTCCGTATTATGGAGATTTAATAGTTTACAGTGTGCCGAATAACTGGGTTATGCTAATGAGGGATTAACGCCGCGTAAAATTTTGATTAGAGCGGTTTTTCCGCGATTTTCCTATGATTATCCAAAGCACATATTGGCACGTCTATGACAAGCACAAAACTAAACACTACTATGGAAAATTAAACATTTGTGCGTGCGCCCGATGCATACGAATCGCAGGACCATGAACTTTGATCGCAGCTAAACTAGAGTCCAATGAGTTAAGTCTCGCAAAAAAATCGGCAAAATCCTCCTTCCTCTGTTGGTTTAAGTTCGTAAATTTGCGCAAAATATTTATATTCGAAATATTCCTATGTTTAACCGGCGATGGATGAATAAATGTTTATATAGTGCAATTGATACAACAAATTAGCGTTGGGATCTGCGTTTTCTGTATGAAATATCATCAACGAAGTGTTTTCATCTCGATTGATTTTTTGCGTTCAATCCATCAACAATCACAAATTGTCATTCTTGTGTTCGTCCTCAAACGTAATTAGGGTATTTAAAACGACCACATAGATTTATAGCGAAATTACAAAGTGTAGACGTGTGATTTAATTCTCCGTCAATCATTTTTTTAGCGATTGCTCAACATTTTCAAGCGACTCGTATGTAAATTTCGTATTTATGTTTTGCATCATTCTACATCTGACAAATTTTGCAATGTATGTATCACGGTGACATGTTTTGTGGAAGTACTACGAAGAAAATCGAAGCAGTGTTCGTAATCTATAGTGGTAATTATTGTGCAAAGGACGATCGGAAGGCGAACTGGTGGAGGATGACTAAAAAACCGGTTATTCGGAAATGACCTTATTATAGTCAAAATATTTTTTTTCGCTAGAGGGTCACATAACTACATATGTGGCGAATTTATTGCAATTTTTTATATGTCAATATCCCGACATTCAAGAAACATCATAAGGTTTTTGCATTGATTTTGCTTGACAATCTGAACATCGAAATTCATCAAAAACTGCATTAAAAATCGCTACGCAAATTAAGTACTAACGAATCCAAAATTCAAGGCTCAAATACTACTTATTTTGAATGCATTTCACTACCCATAAATGCATCAATCCAAATATCAAAGCTATATTTCAGTTACATATGTGTTATGGATGACCCTGACCAACTTAATCGATCGTCTCAGTATAAATATATTTTCAATGTCAAGATACAGGACTAACCTGGTTTGAGAAAATAGCAGATGACCCAGAAGTATACGTCGATTTTTAATAAAATTTATACAATCAAACTACCCAAAATATCGTATTCAATCTATTTAAATGTCCACTATGCACTTCTTCTGTTGCTATTTGTCTTGAAACAGTTCAAATGAATAATTTTGCAATTCAATGCCATCAAATACAAAAACATCCTAATTACAACAGTTTTATTTTAAAGACATTTGTATAAATTATAAATATAAGTGTTAATCAAGAAATGAACAAAATACTGCAATTATATTTATTATATACAAAAACTAATTAAAATCTTATGAATTACTTCTTTTTTCGATAGTTTTAAATGAAATTCGTACTATAAACAATAAATGCAACGTTACCCAAAATTCATCAAAATATGTCTGAACTGATTATATTAGGGTGTCCCATAAGTTTCTTTCATTTTCATATTAATTCATATTATATTCATCATTAAAATGTATTGAATAATATATGATCCATTCTGTTCTATTACCTTTCTTCGTCTCTCCGGAGGCCTCATAATGCCTTCTTGCCAAAATTTCACAAGTTTGTTGGCAAAATATTGATCAAGGTACATTTTTATATCATTTTTTTTTGTTGGAATTGTGGAATTTTTAGATGAGCCAAATTTGATAAATTCATGGAACACAATTTTGAAAAGACCTTTAGTAAGTTCCAATAACGCTGTAGAATCTGCTATAGGAGATATTGCAGAAGCAATAGCACTGATTTCTATACATGCTGAATGCGATGAAAAATATGTAACCTACTGGTTAAACCGCGATATAAACGGTCCTGGATTCCAAATTTTGAATGATGTGGAAACAATTAAAGAAATATCTGCCTCGGAAAAACAAGGTCGAGAAGATGAAGAAGAGATTGGCGAGGGGACGATATTAGTCCTACACATTCCGAAGCTTTTCAATGTTTAGACGTCACCATGAAATGGTTTGAGTACCAAGAAGAGTGTAATTCATAACATCTTTTATATCTTAAGACTATTCGCGAATTGGCAGCTTCTAAAAGAATAACTAGCTTCAAGCCAAAATCGATAATCTAGAAACCAGACAAATAAAAATTATTCATACTTTCCCTGTCAATTATGATTATTTTTTATTTGATTTTCGTTATCTAGTTAGTCCATCATCATCCCCAATTAGTCCGAATAATCGAGGTTCTACTTTATTTTTATTTTTCACAATTTATAATGTGACGTTAATAGCAAAACCGCGTAAATTGAGGATTTAGCGTATATTTTTTCATCCGCTTTTGCTTCTAAATTAGTTACTTTTCATTACGAATTTCTTCAAATTATTAATGTTAAAGCAATTGCATCTAAATTCTTCTATAAGTCATTTTTTTAGTGCCCTAAAATAGTAATGTAAGTGTCCCAATACAGTTTTGCATCATACATTTTTTGACAAGGTTAACCTTTTGAACAGTACAGTCGCGTATTTGCGATCGAATTCCAGTAATTCAGAAAGAGCATTCTTACACATTGAGCTCGAAGACAGACAAAGACGGAGAGTGTACAAGCTTCATACACGCTGCGACGGTCCTGACAGAAAAGGCTCAATTTGGAATAAATGGGCGTGTGAACAAGCAAAATTGTCAGATTTGAGACGATACAAATCCACATGAAATACACCAGCACCAAATGCACCCCAATAATATCCCTGTTTGATGTGAATTATCCGTCAACGGTGAGCGTTACATATCGATGATAAGAAGCTTTTTGTGGTCTAAACTGAATAATATGGATACTGGATTATACCATACAACGCATGCCACGATGGACATTCTGCACAAGAGATTTGAGAACTTTCGATCATGCGATTTAACGTCTTTAGACTTCTTCCTTTGGGGCTATCTTAAATCGCAGGTCTATACCTATAAACCGCAAACAATTGATGCCCTCAAAGTCAGTACAATAAATGCCATCCAGTAAATTCAGCTAGATTTATACGACAGACATTTCAACGAAGTTATATTCCATACTTAATTCCATAAAATATTCTTTCAACTGAATAGAAATTGAATGGATATCTCATACACAACTTGTTTTATTTACATCTAAAAATCGAGCGATCTTATATAAATACTCTACAGTACGGTAATAAGACGAATTCTAATAGAGGAATTTCTTATCAAACACTAGTGATTACCCGGCATGCGTTTCAATTCCACATCTCGCATGACAAATTGCGTACACAAACAATATTTTACTATGTCTATGTTATTTCCGCAAATATAAACAATAAGTTGACAAAGTTTTATCACAATCGGATTAGCAGTATAGCAGCGTATTAAATACGGACAAACAAACATTGATTTTTATATATTAAACTATACCTATGTTACTGGCGCAATCTTTAGCAATAAGTGGACGAATTTTTATTGCAATCTGATGAACGATATGGCAGCGTATTACATACGAACAAACAGAAATTAATTGTTATATATAAGATTACCAGTCAAATGATGATGCTGTAGAACTTGCAGCTTGAGAAAATGCACTGTGTCAAAAAAAATTGTATATACATTAGTACCTGTTATCCTCCCCAATAGATATATTTTCCTGATGAAATATCGCAAAAAAGAAAAGAAGTGAGGAATTCGGTAGTAAATAACCATCATGGTTATTATTCTACATGTAAAATATTTGATAAATGATTCAAAGAATACTAAATGCATCCGATACGATCGAAACCCATAGAACGCGACATATACAAAAAATAATCATGAGTAAACATTTTTTAGTATGCTGACTTGTGGATCTTTCACATTTATCACATGTTCATGAAAATTGTAAGTTTGCATCGTCATTTATTCTTCGGGTGAATTTTTTTGCGCGTTGCACTTGGAAACACTCTTTGTTTTAATAGCACAGACACGATGAAATGTCTGAAGTTCGGAACCAATGTTACTCATTTAATCCTGTTTTTCCACCTTGACATTTTTTCAACCACCGTCCCACACTCAGACACTCTTTTTGCGGGCAATTCGAAGTGTACTCTTCCTGCGTCATTTCCGGCGAAATGCTCTAAGCAAACACATTTTTCTTCGAATATTGACGCCACCTTGACTCGTATTGGACAATCTTCGACGTCTTTCGAGAGCCAAATCCATTGGAGTGTCTTTCGCGCTGTTAAATAATTTCTTTCAAGGTCTCGGGAGCTTTGAGCTTATCTATTACAAATTTGAATTATGTGGGATCAATTGATACAAGATTAAATGGAAATTGTATTGAAACATTGTAGGAGTAAGTAGGTCAGAGTATTAATCGAGCTTCCATATGGAGCACAATGGAAATGTGCTGAGTTGGGCTTGAAAATTGAATGCGCATTATAATATTTTAAAGTAAATGCCAGACCAAGTGTTATTAATTTCATTACAATAGGTAAAATCCAAAATGTTTATCGTTTTATTGGTTGACAGTTTTTTGGAGATTAATTGCACTTAGGCTGTTAAACTTTCGGAAAAAACGGAATATGAAATATTTACGAAGTTACGAAGAAGCACGCCGGAACCGCTGTAAACTAGGGAGTGAGATCAGATAGGAACGCTTGAAGCTGAGCAACCTTTCTTTCATAATACATTTGTTTAAATCCTTTGTATCTTTAGTTTTATTATAGGGGATATTCCTAAAAGCATTTTAAGCAAAATTATCGTTATATTGCACTCATATATCTGTAACTATAGATATGCAAAATAAAAGTAGCTCGAAGTCAGCTCGAAGTTGCTCGAAGTCAAGTTTGATAGTTTGTCGTATGTGGTTGAATTTTCGAAGCAAAATGTCAAAATATCTTAATATAAAAACGAAAGATATAGAAGTTTGAGGAATTAAAAAAAAAAGATTATCATGGGAACTCGACTGGAGTCAAAAACTGGTGCAAATGGCAGAAAACCGTTGCTTTAAAAATATCCAAAGTTTGAAGATCTGACTCCATTTCTTGGCCAAGAAATAAAACAACATTTTTTACCAATTTATAAAGATTTGTCACGGGATGAATCACTTCAAAGATGCTTGGGTGGCCATACCCAAAATGCTAATGAATGTTTTAACTCAACGGTTTGGTCACTGCATTGCACACATCTGCATTCTGGTGTAAAAATTATTGAAATATTAACATACATTGCTGCTGGGAAATTTAATAATGACTACAGATTTATTTTAAAGATGATGAATACATTAAATATAATTATTGGCACCTACTGTAAAGTCTTTGCTGAAAATACAGATGAGGCGCGGGTAGCGAAGTAGAACCGTAAGACTTTTTCTGAGGCAAAAGCAGCTCGTATAGCCCAAAAACAACAGTTAGTCGAAAATAATCAACTTTTTTAGAAAGCTGAAGATCTATTATATGTACCTGGAATCATTGGTTGATCGTTAAGTCACTAAAATCGATAGTTTTATCGCATTAAAACTTTAAACGAGATTATCTCGAAACTGCATTTTCAAAATGTTCGCCAGTTGTAACTAAAAAAGTTGTTGATCGATTTGACTGAAATTATGGGATGTTTCTCACTATAATATTATCTAGTCAACTAAGCTAAATTTTTAAGGTTTTCGCGCAAATAAATTATTTTTTTGCGTTTTACTGTGAACAATTAGACCGTTTAGCATGATAATTTTCGCCCCC
The DNA here is from genome assembly GCA_008973525.1 of Stenopsyche tienmushanensis. Lineage (NCBI taxonomy): Eukaryota > Metazoa > Arthropoda > Insecta > Trichoptera > Stenopsychidae > Stenopsyche > Stenopsyche tienmushanensis. The sequence goes on from WACJ01000141.1 coordinate 51,263, forward strand.
ATATGGCAAAAATAACACGGGGAAAAAAGCCTTGAATGGGAGACAATACGACATCCTCCTTATTTCTCAGACATCGCTCCGTCGGATTTCCATCTTTTTAGATCTATGCAGCATTATTTGAAAAAAAATACAATACAATGCCATTGGATTTGGAAAAGGAAAGGGGTTGAAATCTAGTGAAAATTCAACATAATTAAGTCGTATTTTCAAAGTAGTTTTTTTTACATTTTCTATAAATCAGTAAAATAAATAACCATTTATAATGTTGCCAGACTATTTACTGCTTGTTAAGATAAGCTCCCAGATCTTGATATATGAGTATATCTTATAATAATACCAATTAGTTGAAGCAGCGATTGATCATATCTGCTTATGAATTTTAATACCAATATGTGAAAATTAAATCATATTTAAAGATGTATAAATGATTTTAGCTTCGAAGTTTAACGACAAAATTCGAATTTACACAGAGATTAGCTTTGATTCGACGAAGCATTGACCTCCATATTCATCTCAATTAAGCTTGGATTCGATTGATATTAACATTTAATTTAATGCATAAATGTTGATTTAAATTTAAAGCATCCGATGGATCTCGTGCCTTGGAAAATATGATGTTTTTCTTGATTAGCGCCATTTTCTATTAATGCCCACTGATTCTGCTTATTTCTTTTTATGAACACGCCCAATTTTGCTTGTTGTTTCTTTTTATTATGCATTTGTTTACCAGCGAGTGCTTGCTGGATGAGGCGGCTCCCTTTGAAGATCTATCAATGTATCAATTCATGTTGTCAATGTTTGGAATTGCATCATTAATATGACTAAGTGCTGTTGCCACCTCTTTTAGCCTTAATCTTTTATTGAAGTAAAAAAAAAATAATAATAGAAATCCAACATAACTACAATATAAAATATTACTAACCACTTCTGCTGATTAATTGTTGATTAATGTCGAAACTTTTTAAGAATTTATCCAATTGATGTTCATACATTTTGTCAAAATTTTAGCCCATCTTCTTGAGATATTCTTTTCTGCATGCAAAATATTATACTTCATTAAAAAGTAGGTTCATTCGCTGTTTTTTGTGTAAAAATTATTTTTAAATAACACCTTTTGAAGTTCGTAGAACACACATTACGACTCATTGATTGCGCATTGATGCAAAAATGACACAATGGATTGCGTCATCAATGTTTCAGATTAATTATTTAGTTTTGCACTTCCAAATGCAAATTATCATAAGTCGATGGATGATAGTATGTAGTGAAAAATAAATACTATATTTAAAATTTGGTAGAATATAATTATGTGTCAACGGATTTCTTTGTTAGCATATTTGCATATACCAATAGAAATAAATGTAAATTCGTCTTCATTTGATGTATCAACGTCAATGCTAAAACGCATAATCATCACATCATCTAAATTTTTTTATCATTAAAATTCCATAAAATTGTTACAAAAATATGATTCTGTAACTCCAAAACAATGAAGACATATCTAGCACTCCTGGTTTTCTCCGGCCATGGATGATGATATTCCATATGCAATATTTTTATAAATGAATTTCCTTCTCCTTGTTATTCCTGTTTGTAATTATTTCTTTGCGATTAGTACTATAATGAGATATAAGCAAATTTTCACGGGAGTAATTTCTACATGGCAGTAGACCCGTCGGAAGACCTCGTCTACGCTGGGCTGATCAGATCAGAAAAGACGCCGCACGTCTGGGCCTGGGAAATTGGAGGGAGGAGGCCCAGGACAGACGAAAATGGCGGCAAGCGTTGTCGGTGGCCGAGGCTCTCTTATAGGGCTGCAGGAGCCACCAAAAGTAAAAAAAGTAAAGTAATTTCTACAAAAGTAACACAATAAGAGTTCAGGATCTAAGCCATTGGTGCCCAACTTAAGGGTCGTGACCCCCAAGGGGGTTTATTATAGAGAAGCGAAGATATTATAGAGAAGATAAATACCATTTTTGAGACTGGAAGATTAAAGTGGAAAAAACGTGTGTGGGGTTTGTACAGATGGTGCACCATCTTGGCTTGGGTCAAAATCGAGCTTTTAGAAAAAAGAAAAAGAAGAAGCTCCCCAAGTAAACTGCGTGATTCACCGGTATGTCCTTTTCAGTAAGACTCTTCTAACTCCTCTGCAAGAAGTACTTCATTCGTTGATAAAAATCGTAAATTACATCAAATTTGGAGCTCTTGACACCCGTCTGTTTAAAAAGCTGTGCAAAGACATAGATTCTGATCACGATGTTATTCTTTTTTACACTGCAGTGCGTTGCTTGTCGAAAGGAAGTGTTGTAGATCGTGTCTGAATTGAAAGATGAAATCGAGTTGTTTCTGGAAGTGCAACTTTATCGGGTTATTGGATCTTGTTTTTTGCTGAAGGATCTGGTCCAATGACACAACGCCTTCTTGACTTTTGAGTCGAGCCCTGATGTGAAAAGCATTTTGTATGTATATATTAATTGCGTGGTTTTGGATTTGTTGTTTTTCTTTTTTCGGGGGGAAACACTTGATCTTATAAGATTCAATATGGATCCGAGCTTCATCTCAAATCTTCTCACGGATCCTCGATATAGCTTTCGATAATCCCCAAATGCATTTGGACCACTTTCACTGCATTCACATGAACATTCGAGACGAAGCCCTCACTGATCGTACCTTAATGCGCCTAATCTCTTAAAATTAAAACCATCGATGTCATCCGTGCCCGTAAGTGAAAGTGCCTTGTTAGTAAAATGCTGTCTTCTGATGAATGAAGGTAGGATGACCTTTTATGTCTCGGGTCATTCGGAGTGCGAGCAATGTGTACCCATCGTCCAACTTGTAGATGTTCGTCGACTTGCCAGATCTTATGCAATTCAATTTTTTCCGAAAAAATCTGTGATAAAATAACATTTTCGCGTTTCAAGCCGATCTTAATGGATGTACGTCCAAGTGGGACAGATCTATGTCGCATTTTGCAATTATTTGTTTGCTTCGGAAAGATTTAGATGAATCGTCACAATTTGCAACGAAATACAATGATTTTGTATAAATTACATAATTTGCGAGGTGTGGCAGTAATATGTTATTCGTGCCATATAATAATAACCTGTGCGTGCCAATATGCGAGACCGTCGATCGATTAATATTGTTGCTTGGGTTCCTGAGGGTTTCCTGTTACGTTTGAACACCAAAAAATTGAGATTCCACTTTGGAATAATATTTTAAAACCAATAATAGAATTCATGTGTCCAAATCATTGAATTTTCATGTAAATTTGTATATATAGCACATCGCTCAATAAGTTCGTAGGATAATGGGTCATTTCAATGCTTAAAATTTGCTATTGATGATTCTTCCTTTCTCAAGGCAATTGATGAATAAAAAAGCGTGCGCATTTCCAAATATGAAAGCCAAAATCTTACTAACAGACTTTTGCATTTTTGGTCGCTTTAGGTGGCTTTCACCGGTAGATCTCCATTAATCTAACTGTTGATTTGACTCCAGAATATAATGCAGGAGCCATGTTGCATTTATTTTCACATATCGCATACAAAAATCCTTTTTATTGCGCTAAAATAGCTTCAAACAGCGCAATAAATTATCGATCGACTGTGTAAAAATGTTATTGAGTGCTTTGTTGCGTGTATATAAATGATTTTTAATGCTTTTAACCTGTTATCAATATTTTACACGGTAAATAGAGTCTATTAAAATTGTTTTGGATAGCATTTTTTTGCATTTGTAGGCGTGCAAAATAGTGAATTGTTTGAGTCTGTCAACAATGCTCCGTACATTATTTGACCGGTGATTTTATTTTTTGACACATTTTCCTCATTTAAGTTTGCTCATTAAAAATCTCGGAAAATCTGCGTTGAAAAATATGTACTAGATCCAAAAGACAAACAATGCAAAAACTGGTCTTTGTTAAATCCGCAAAAAATAATATCGTAAGACTTTCCCTCATAGGAAGTCGCATGGCGATACATTGGATCCTTCTAGCAATTATCGTATGGAAAATACGTAAAATATGATAATAACAATGTTTTTAACCCTTTTAGACTATTTCTAAAGATGTAATATCTCACTAAAAATAAAGCTTGAAGGATCAAAAGCTTTGAAGAAGATTTATTGAGAGCACTCACTCTAAATTTGATATATTATGCAGCCTATTTAATATGAACTATTACAAATCGATGCAAATATATGATGTCGAATGTCAGCATATTAAAAAATGATAATATATAGCCAGAAATCCAAGAATATTAACTATCCATAAATTTGGATATACACGCATTTTTTGATTCATTAGAAAAAAAAGTATTCTCTATGGCATGAAAGATACAAGATTTACAGACCCTGATGGTATTTGAATATGTTCAAGGTTTTCAGGACCATTTTTTATTTTAGAAATTTAAGTCCTTCTTTATTATTTATGTTCGACTTGTTGACACTTTGCAGATATAATATTGAAGGTCAAAAAATGAAAATACTACAAAAATATCACATATTAGTGATATTTCTGAAAAAATTCGAAACATCCTATTGGTTTAAGTAATTAATGCTAAATATATTTTGTGAACTTTGAACGCATAAAAACCAATAGTGTGATGAATCAATGAGCGCGATTTAATTTGAATATTTAAAACTGTGCAATAAAGCGGTCTGTAAAGTGCGTAATATTGAGAAGCTCAGATCGCCGACGCGGCCTTCTGTAGCAGTGGGATATGGCTGGATGCTGCGAGATCTTCCGTCCCCTTCGCTCGCGCAATCTCGCCGCTCGAGCGTGCGAAAGAGACGACACTTAACACTTGATTCAAGCTGTCACAGTCGCTATTACATAACAACTTTCTTTTAACGGAAATATTAAAGTGACACCATTAAACGTACCGGGCCACTGCGGGACCATAACCGGGGCCCAAGTGGATCTCTTAAGGATGCCATGACTTAACACTTACATCATCTGTTGCAGATACACTGCACTGCAAATATTTAACGGACGTTGCAACAGATAAGAGCGTTTAATTGAAATCTTAAAGAAACGCCATTTAAAGGCCTTTTGTTGGGTCGGTTTCGCCAAAACGTAGTAAAAGTGCCGCGCAGGGATCATTAATTTGAATGTAGGTGATTTCTAAATAGGCCTACTTAAAAGTCGTTGAAAATTCTGCAGCAGAGCATTAATCGCGAATTGGGCAACTCTTTGGACATAGGAGAGATTTTAAACTATCATGAAATATGATAATTAAATTCCGGAAATGTGCGAAATATTTCGGAAGAAATCTAGTTCAAAATCACAAGATTCAAACGCAGTTATATAAATAGTTACAAAAATAGCATTTCGCAAATGTTACATGCGTAATAAATGCTATAAATAAATGTGCGTCAATATTTGTTTATTTATATTGTTATATAAAAGCGGGGGCGCTCTCGGGGCATAGTCCCCGGGTCCTTTCTTCTTTCGGATCTTGTGTAGTCGGACGGATGGATGGGGGTGGACAGGGGTAGGACAAAAATATTCTATTCTCTAAGTAACTTTTCAGCACGAAAGAGAGAGATCTGGCTGCGAGAAGGACGTCTTCCCGCAGCCAAGGCCAACAGACGACTCTTCTCGACTCCCGCCTCCTGCGCGTCACCACTCAACCAATAACGGTGCATGCTCAAAAAGCAATATTTCGGTATTTCAGACGGTATTCCAATTAAAATAACATATTGCGTCTAAAAAGAAACTGGAGATGTAACTGTTAATCTGGCGTATTAAATCTCAAATTAACAACGCTATTGCATGGGGATAGTAAATCGCCCACGCTACAATATATACAGGATGTTTTGCACACGGATTTTGATATACGAACTGATCTCCAGGGTCGTTACAAGGGGGTGGCAAAGCAGGCGCCCGCCACGGGCGCAACTGGGCTTGAGGCGCAAAACACAGAATACTAATCCAGTTGAGAGTTGCACATGGTTTATTTTACTAGACTGATTGATTCTGATCGTTTTTATAATAAATACTAAGTTGTCTTATCTCTCTTTTCTTCGGTATCACTTAAACATTGGGTCCGCAATAAAATAAAGACAACAATATTTTCGACCGATTGTAAAATTTAAACAACACATCCGATCAGTCTTCTTCGGACAACTTCGTTTTGTAATGAGAGCTTGTAATCGTTCTGTAGACATATTCGGGTATGGCGTCCGATCACGAGGCGTTCATTCGTCACATCAACGGTCGGAAAAGCGGACCAGTTGGCCACGACTTCCTCTTTTAGGACTTTTTGCGGCATTTTCAGGGATAAATGCGTATCCGAGGCTTTCTATGATCTATGCTATCACGGAAGTCCCCCTTCGAAGCTAACTTACATATTTGGCTCGCGCCAAATGAGGTCACGAACGAGTCTAGACTTCTCTCCGCTCATAAAAACTATATATTTATCTATCTTACGAATTTATGCTACTATCTTAGCAAGTTTTTTAAATTGAAACAGGCCAGAATGCAAAATTTACATGAAGGTCCCTCAGGGCTCAGTACTTGGACTAACCTTATGGAACATGATGTATGATGACCTTTTAAGAATTGACCTTCTCGAGGATACAAAACTCGTCGCCTTTGCCGACGACGTAAGTGTCCTTATTAAAGCCATAACAGCAGATGAACTGGGTATCACCACAACGGAGACATTACGGTGAATCGCATGATGATTCAAAAAAAAATAAACTCTCCTTGGCACTAGAAAAAAAATCCCCACTTCAAAAGGGGATGCTCGTCCTTCAACGGCTTCGGGATCATCATCAAAGTATAGAGCACCCTGTGCTCCGAGTGACTTTCCCGGTTGCAATCTCCGCAGCTGAACAACGCGACGTCGTAGTGACGAAAGCAACGCAGGGCATCGAGAAGTCGCCCCCCTATGCTTTAGTATAAAAGCAACCACGACTACACCAGTAGCAAAACTATTTTATTATATATTATACAACACACAAATTTCTTAATAAAATAAATCTTTAATCTAGACTTTGAAGAGAGGCTTAGATTTTTAATTATGATGTATCAAAGATTGCTTTCGGTTATACAAATTACAAATATTTAATCGATAATTAAAATGACGATCTCGATTAGATTTAATTACAAAAGGGCAAATTTACATTTTTATTGTCTACTTAGAGATAATTGTATCGCAGTTGGTATCACCCGATCTTAAATTAATCAATTAATATGTTAATAACGTTATTAAATAAACAAATAATGTAATCTAGCTATTATCTTAGATTATTTTCATAATTATATAGACTGACTGGAAACAAAGATATACTCAACAAGTTTTTAATAAAAATGACAATATGCTATTTAAAAATCAAATTTGTCATGTATCGGCTTGTTTAAATGCGGCGAGGGTTGGTTACAGAAAATCAGAAACTCTAACATCTGCCACCGCCCGCACCAACTAACTGTTCACTATAAAAAAATATATATTTGATGCTGATGTTGATGTTAAATACACAATCGTAATAATTTGCTTGTAGCTAAACTATGCATTTTTTTCGGCTTGAACTTCAGCAATAATTATGAATTTATTAAGGCAAGAAACATTGCGTGTCTGCTTCTGAAGCGAAGAAAATCCTGCTCATTGCTCGCATGGATCTATTGTCTTATTGAGTCGAAGGGAAATACCTGAAACATACATCGTAGAGTTTTCCGAGAAAATCAAGGTTATATCAATGGTACACTTCAATTAGCAAAGACAACAATGGGCGTTAAAAACCTGCGGAAGTTTACCAATACACGTGTCAACATTTGTAACGAGGTTGTCTTTGAGACCTTCCAACGAGCAAAAGGCAATAAAACATCATTTGATGGTTATAGTCGCAAAAAGCGGTAATATGTGACGTTAAAAAGTTTTATGATCGTGTAATAATATTTGGCAATGACCGTCATCAAGATGACTTCTTATTGCGTTAGGATCTTCAAGATCACTAAATCATTATTACTGTCTTAACCGTTTCTTATTTATGCCGAAACATTTTTTAAGAGTCTAATTTAAGAATGTCATTCTGTTATATTAAATATACGGTTGTTTTTTTTAAAAAATACATGATTTATTCAGTTATTTAAACTTTTTTTCAATATTGTCTTCTCAATCGATCATCCAGGATTATTATAATAAGGACTCATGAATTATTGTTTTCAATCAAATTATTTATTTACATAATTCTACATAAAATTAACAGAAATCATTTTTTTCCTGCAATATTTAACGGGGCTTAATTTTAATATTCTTCCTATGAATTATTTTTGCTTCAAATGTGTGCTTATACTCGAGAAAGAAGAATATTGTGTGCAATTTAAATCATTTTTATATTTAATTACATAAAAAAGCCTATCTCACGTATTTATTAAACATATTTCCATGAGAATACTTTTAAAATAAAAAAAACACTAATTTAATAAATCTACACCAATTAGGAATAAGTTAAATATCACTCAATAAGTTTGTACATTTAATTCACAAGTTATTTTAAATGCTGCCGTATGCCGAATGCTTTAGCCGTCCAAATTCGGTACTTCTCCAGAAAATATAGAAAAGTCCACAAAATAGTTTTTGCCAATCGTAAATTGAAGTTACTTGAGATAGTTGATACCTTAAAGCAGTGATTCTCAACCTTTTTGAAGTCACGGTGCACTTTTGACCATGGGAAAAAGTGGCGGTGCACCAGAATTAAAAAGTCGAAAAAATTTGTATACATAGACATCATTTTTATTGCATATTTAAAAAAATAATATTTACATACCATTTTTTTACATATTTTCTTTTTATGTCAAATTATATAAAAAATGTTTAACATTGAAAATATATTTAGTTAGTTAATTTTTCCCTAGAAACAATTTTATATTTATACGCGTTTTATTAAAAATATTTGCTCTCTTTAAGTGGTAAATCTAGATTGGGGGAGGGGGTGTTTTTTCCGTTGTCCAGGCTTTAGTATCATCGAGCATATCCACATACTAAGACAAATCATCCAGAAAACCGAAAAACATCAGCTACTGTCTTTCTTGGGCAGTTTTAGACTCACTACAACGCTGTAATATAAACTATCTCCCAAGCTTATCATAAACGCTTTGGAAGATGTGTTTAAACTGCTATCTTGGAAAAAGTGCCGACACAGTATTGACAACACACAAGTGGAGAAATTGTGACATAGTATTTATAGCCGAATCGTCTGAAAAGCTTCAAGACATGCTCCAAGACCTAAACGAAGTGTCAAGTAAAATTTGTCTGAAAATGAACATGGATAAAATCGAAGCCATGATAAATAGTCACAATTCTCAGACCTTCGGGGCGATATCCATTGGGGGAACACAAATTGAGGTTGAAAATGAATACATTTATCTGGGATAAGTAATACAACTAGGACGACAGAATTTCTCAACAGAAATTGACAGACGAATACCATTGGGATGGCAGCATTTAACCAATGCATCATCCCGGTGTTAACCCACGAAGACGTGGAATCTAATATCAGGCATTTTACACAGAATAAAGTTTTCCCAGCGTGCCATAGAGAGATCTATGCTCGGAGTGTCTTTATAATATAGAATCAGAAACGAGGATATCCGAAGAAGAACTCGAGTAGTAGACGCTACTAAAAGAATTGACACACTTAAGTGGTAATGGGGGAGACAAATGTGTAGAAGAAACGACGGTCGATGGGGAAGAAAAGTGTTGGAGTGGAGACCCCTGTAAGACTGACGACATCGAAAGAATAGCAGGATGAAGCTGGATGCGGAAAGCGGAGGATCGAGAGGGATGAAGACTCATGCGTTCAACGGTGGACGAACACAGACTGATGATGATGATGATGATTATGAATCTTTCCTCAGCGGTCAGACTGCATGACGATTTGAAGATTCCGCCACGACCAGGCGCACAGCTCATCAGATACCCATTGAAACCATCCTACTGTATTCAACCATCGACATCTTATTCCGCACTCTATGTAAGAGTCTATTGTGACAATAAAATCAAAAGTTTATCGTGGCTTTAAAAAAAACATAATTTATCGGCTTTAAATCCTACATCTTAAAATAGACATCAAGGACCTCCAATTTACTATAAGTCGCAGTACAAAACACTTAAAAAACTAAGAACACTTGCCTGAGTATCGACGCTGCATGACGTTCAGGATAGATCCTGGAGTACGGGACGCATTCTGGAACAACACTGCACTTTATTTATTAAGATATATCCCTCTGACGATTAAGCCAAACCGTATAACCTAAGAAACGAACACGCACTGATTATCGCCTAGAATTCGACGGCTCAACTGAGCGTACGAATATAAATGTATTAATACTAAATGTAAATTATAATAAAAAACTATTGAAAGAATGCATGAGATTCTCTCTGAGATGAGCTCTTTTGATATATTCCCAAAAATATTTTCATCAAATTTGAAATTCATTAAAAAATAATATATTTATGCAACGAAAAGGATGGTGATTTTTTTTGAAAAATAATATTTTTGGGAATATATCGCAGCAGCTTATTTAATCCCATGATTTTTAAAAAATAGTTTTTCTTATAAATATTAATAATTCGTCATAAATGCGTTTCAATTTGTCCGTCCAGTTTAGGCGTCGAGTTTATGCTATGCAACAATATTCGGTGCAGAGCTACATTTTATTTTCACAGGTTAGGATGTGCATGTGCGTATGTTAAGTGATATTTTTTAATACACAGAGTGTTGTGCCGTTCCGGAATGTGATCCGTGTTCCAGACTGTATCCTGATCGTCATGCAGCTAAAATATTGAGGCAAGTAGTCATAGTTTTTAAGTATATTGTAATACGATTATTAGGCTTATTATCGAAATGTTTAATGTTGAACAATTGCATTGAGATTTCAAGAACACATATCGGAAATAATACTCATAGTGGATTGGAAAATCAAGATGTCTATTTTAAGATGTAGGATTTAGGTCCGATTTTCGTATCATTTTTTTAAAGTCACGACTAACATTCAAATGCATATGTAAAATACGATATTCGGAAGTGATTCATTTGGCATTTCATAGCTAAAAGCTTCATTAAGCATCAATTTTTCCTTAGATTAAAGAAAATACATCAAATATCATTTTAAAAATATATCATCAGCTAAATAATTGGACTAAAATGTGTCAAATATTTAATTTCAGGTATGAAATCGTGTTTAATATAAAAGCAATCAGCGAATGGTTTTATTACGAAATCGACCACCCTTGATCAATCAATAGTCTTAAGTTTAGATGGACTTTGTGAAAAATTGTACAGTGTGGTTCAAAAGAACTGCTGGTGAGCCAAATTTCAAAGGTGTCCAGGACTTCAAAATTCTTGCAGTAAGAGCTCTGAGGTAATGATAATAAGATTTACAAGATAAATTTGAGCTATCATTTAATTTGTCATCTAAAATATACACACAAAATATTTGGTCTAATGGATGTTTAAATTCTTTGTTTTAGGTAAGTCTTTCGAATAGCGCAATATCAATCCGAAATACCGAAGTTTTCAAATATACTCATATTTTGAGTTAAATACATATTGCGTAAAAATACGTAAAACCGAAACATAAATATTCTTCAGAATATTGTCGATTATTTTTTCTGATTTTACTGGATACATTTTCTTTTGTATGAGACGTATGATGTCTAGTAATATCGTCACTACTTCTTTCACTTGTACTCCCTGTGTCATTAATATTTTGGTCTGATTCACGATTTCGTTTGGTAATAAATTTATCCATTGTAACGTAGACGAGAACTCTCAGCTGAATACCGGGGCCCAGTTATGTTCGTGTTGCTTCTGTTGACCAGTCCCAGTTACCTCCGTTCATAGAGCTTCTGACGGCCTGCGACTGCCGCGTCCCCCGTAACGTTGACGAGAAGGATTCCACAGGGTGATGGTGCTGGATTTCAAAGACGATTGTTTCTCCACAGCATGTTTATTTACTCCACTTTGAACAGACTGCGGCTGCGAGGCGTAGAATACCCAAAGTCTACGTTAAACGGTTTACATACGCGCAATTGATTTGGCTAATTCAAAATTACATTAACTCTTTCGTTGACTTTCATAATTTCGCCAACGACTTTTTCGGTTTTCACTGTTTTGCAGAATTTTTCGTTTTTACCATTTTTTTCGCGGTGCACTTGTAATAAGCTCGCGGTGCACCGGTTGAGAAACACTGCCTTAAACATATCAAAAGGTAGTGTATTCACCATTCTGCATCAACATGTATCCATGAGAAAATTCTGTTCGAAATCAGTACCGCGTTTGCTCACGTTCGATTAAAAGGAACAACGCGTCCAAAATTCAGAGCGCTGTTTGGAGCTGTTTCAGCGCAATAGAAAAACATGCAAAAAATTTTGCCAATAATTCCATAAAAGGGATTGCTAAAAGCTGCTCATGTCAAGTCAAGTTGAAATGGATGGATATGACATGGATATGTAAATAAAATGGAATTCTGCTGATATTATTTGTGGACCAATATTCAAACCTTATTTTTATGGCATTGTGTCCATATTAAAAATTGTCGAAATCACCAAAAAAAAATTTTTTTTGTTGCACATTTGGTGACATTTGTTCACTAAAGGTTAATACTTGCTGGAAAAAAAGTTTAGGGAAAATAATAAATAATATACTTATTAAAATATATAGATTTTTCAATGAAGATATTCCACTTTATTATCTGAGGATTATTTGTTAAAATTACTATAAATAATGTTTACGATTTATGGAAATCAAGAAGAGAATAATGAGATAAAACCATTGGAATTGATGATCAAATCTACAAAGAAAAACTTTAATTAAAAGTAATGAAAATTTGAAACATGTCCTCTTTCCATCAGAGTATGTGAAAAACAGCAAATGGGATGGAATTTTTCATCATTAATAATGACTTAAAGGGAGATTCTTTAGAAAGCTTCCTGATCCAAAGAGAATTATTGCCATTTTTGCTTAGTATTATTATTCTATAACCATTTTTCGACGCAAAAACTGGTTTATTTCATAACTAGAAATAGTTCATCTAATAATGATGAAAGCTCTCTTAAATTATTGACTATTGACAATAGAGGTTAATTGATAATTCGCCAACTGTTTAGTTAAACATGATCTAGTTTTATTAATGATGTCAATGCATCATCATCTAATTTATAAAAAAATCCATATCTAAGTCATCCCTAATGTTTCTATCGCCATTTTAAAGTATGCTAAAATATTGGCAATGGCTACAAAGAATGAATGTTACTTTCAATTGAGTAAATTGTCGTATATTATAACATTTAAGCTCGTAAAACACGACGTTGTCGTGAAATCAAATTAATGTATTGCATGAGGGATGTTCGCATACTGCTTTAGTCGCTAATGTTCGACTTACTCCACTTATAGCTGAGCCGTACTGTTGTGTTGACGGTCGGTGTATCAAATGGAAAAAAATCTCCACAATGGAAATTTAAACATGACATTTAATTCTAAAAACGCTTATAAATCCGATAATGTCGACTCGTTGAAAATTGGTTTGACAACAAAAAAATCCATCAAGTTTCATAAATGCCAATTTCCTCTACGTATGAATTGATATGATTTTTTGCAGCCATTATTTGCTCAAACAATAACATGACAATCCGAATCATAAATTATTACACATTAGAATAATTTGCAATTATATGATTTATATTTGCATTTTTTAAAATGTAGTTTGTTCTTTTTATTGTACATCATTGCAAATAGCTGTCATTCTTTGATTGAAGTGCTGTCATAATATTTATGCAGATTTATTAAGCTGCAATGTTACTAGACTATTTCTTCAACAAATTGTCATGGAAGTCATCAAGATTATGACGACCTATGGGGTAATTCTAATTCCATCGATATCAACCCAATATAAATAAGACATGTGCCAGACATTGATCTGAAATTGTTGAATTAATTTAATTAGATTTAAATGTAAGGCGAGAGCATAGCAGTTCAAATGCAATTCATATGAGTTCAGAGGTGTCTATAGAAGAATTTGAGTGGACTTGAGGATGAACATTTTTTGTTGTTGAGATCTTTGGATGATCATCAAATTTGCCATGGTAACCTTGTCATCTTGATTGCGTGCTTGTCGTATTACCGTATATTGCTACACAGACAATAAGTGGCAACTCATTACAAGTCATTTTGACTCGCAATCAGTTAATTGTGAAATAATAATCACGTACCGTGGTTGGACCTGTTACGATAGAGCAATTTCTACGTATTTAACACAATCATTCATTTTCTCCCCTGAAAATCCCATTATTAGTTATTCAACACCAATTACTTCCAATGGTTGTGTATGGATGCTCAATATCTGCATTGTATCAAAAATAAGTATATGGATTTTTTAACCGATCGAAACGATTATACAGCGATTGTATTTGTATTCTTAAACACTTATAGCACCAACGTCACAAAGGATTGAGCTTGGGCTTTATATAAATACCAATAATTAAAAGATCTTTACCAACGAAAAGCATCTAAATGGTGCTTGATGGACATCGAACATTGTGACAGTCCAAAATTATGGACTCAAAAAATCGGCTAGATTATTAAAATTATTAATTTTACCTATCAAATCACTAATAACTACACATTTACTTTTATATTACATTGTATTATTACTTATATATTTTAATTTAAGCAAAATTAGCTGAAGAAAATATGAATTGAATGAGACGATCGATCTCCCAAATTTGTTGGTACGGTGAAAATTTTTTCCACAATTTGGATTTGAACCCGAACCTTTACAACAAGACTCCAGGATTTAAGCCACTATTACCACCTAGCCCAATCCACTTTAAATTCTTGCTGTAAAAATGTGTAGCTAAATGTAGTCTCTGAAGAAAATGTTTTACCATCAATAGAAAATATTTTACCAAAGGACAATAAACATATGTCGTGATATTAATGGAGAAGGTTTTGATGATACCTTTGCACTCAAGAGGTGACTCTCACTCACCATATGATTTGATGCCGCAGATCGAGGGGTGACTCTCGCTCACCACTCGGTTTGATGCAGAAACTCGATACACGGCAATAATTGTTTACGTTTAATTTATTTGAAGTGGGTCCTTACGCTATTCTGTATAATCTAATGAAGTGTAAAGTGACACTCGTTCAAATATATGTAAGATTTTCTTATCTGAAATTAATCCGCAACCACGAACCACACTGCATTTTCGGCACAAGTTCCAACTTGACAGTCGTGGTACAAAGACTACTAAGTTTTTGATCCCTATAAGCATTGAACAGAAATTAGGAAGGATTGAAAAGTCTATTCTCAAAGAAAAAAGTTAGTAAAAACATCAAACCATACTATTGTAGTACTTGCCTTGAAAACTTGGCAATTTTTTCATGAAATCAGAGTCGTAACTAGGGTATGAAGCGCCCGTGGCAAGTATCTAACTTAACACCCCCTCCTCCAGAAATCCAATTTATTTTTTAAAGTTAACTAATACTATTATAAATGCAATATATTAAAAATACTATAATAATGTATGTTTTAAAATAATATACAAAAATATGATAGAAAGTGTCAAGACGCTTCGTTATTTCATGCCGCAAAGTCCTTAAAGAGGACGAAGTAGCCATAAGGTTCACATGCTTAATCGGTCCGCTTTTCGGACCGCTGATATGACGAATGAGCGACTCACGATCGGATGCCATACCTGAACATATTGATAGCGAAGAAAATAGGGATTATACAACTTAATATATATTATAAAAACGGACGGACGGAGTCAATGTTGGTTCATGTAAAATAGAATGGTCGAGTAAAATAAAAATCACGTGCAACTCTAGACCAGGTCGGTATTCTGCATTTTACGCCCTAAGCCCAGTTGCGCCCGTGGCGGGCGCCTGCTTTGCCACGCCTTTGTTACGGCTCTGTCAATCAAATATCACACACAGCAAAATTACAGAGACTTATTATACTAAAGAAATAATATTCATAAAGGTATAAAGATATATAAAACGTTAAAATTTAAAAGCTTTATACATTAATTTGTATGTGTAATTATTTTAAGTTAAGAGTAAAAAAATTGTCAAACGTGCTGCGAAACGTCTCGAATTGCTGATTAGTCACGTGAAAAAGTGTCTCGAATGCAAAGGGTTAAATTAGATTTTTTTTTAAATAGAAAATGATCCTATTTATGGAAAGAAGTTTAAAATTCAAGAGAGAATTACAACAGATTTTGGGAACCTAATAATGAAATGGTTTAAATTCAAATGAGAGATCATTCGAGTGAGGGAAACTTATCTTCAAATATAACCAAGTAGAGACAACTTCAAAGATAATGTAGATAAAACGTCTTCTCTCGGCAAAAGCTCATAGAGCTCTTAATCTTCAAGACGTCGAGCTTAAAATTCACCTTCCCCATAGGAATTTATCAACTACTAGAAAGAAAGACCGCCGCTAAATCCTCCTATTTTCTACCTCTGCGTGATCCCTTTTAAGGAATCATTTCTAACCATTTTATCCTGATTTTTCATAACATATTTATGTTTTTTAAAAAGTGGTCACCAGCCACATTTATTGAGTTACGAATTCAGCGACCAATTAGTTGTTGGACTCTCTACAGTTAGTCTCATTAGCAATACCCCTGATATAAAGTGTAATTTTAATATTCATCTAAGAGTTGTTATAACATTATCTCGAATGATCTATAGTTTAAAAAATGCAACTCTTTTAATTGGACAAATTAACAACCCACTGTATTACAACTGCACAAAAAACCGAATACAATTTAATATTGAAAAAGTGGAATATGGAAATATAAGTTTGGGCAATGTTGTCAAACTAATGTTATTCATTTAACTAGGACCATAACAAAATCCATCGACAAGATAATTTACCACTTTTTACTTGATTCACATGTAATATTTTTTATGTACTTTTCGACTTTTGATTTTTATTTTATAAGACCGCTTTTTCGATTAATAAAAAGTAGGCCGACCATAAGACGTTGGGCGTTGAATGTTTAATAGTTCATGTTTCTTATTACAACTAACATATTATTTAGAGCTAAAAAACTGTATAAATAACCGCATATCAGATTCGTGAATCTGCAAACATGCAATTATTTTAAATGTCGTTTTGAAGTAATTTCAAAGCGATAAGGATGTCTGGAGTCAAGGATGATTGCACACAATTTATCTATTTTGCTCTAATATCGAATGAATCGATTAGAATGCACTTCTGAGTGCATTATAATTTATGACCCACATTTGAATCAGTTCACCACAACAGATCACAATTATTCATGTAATGCCCTTATCGAGAATTTTAACGACTCGAATGCAGATCGCAGCTAATAGCCAATGAAATATGCTGCGGAAAAGTGGCAAAAACCACAAAGTCACATTAAACGTTTAATGTACGATATGAAATCGACATCATGCGCCCTTTCGATTCATAAACAATTTATGCATAACTATGAGCAAACTTGAATGACGACTATAAAGCAAATAGTATACATTAGTATATTGTGCTTTGATTGTTTTCTAAGCGATTTCGCTGCAAAATAATGTCGACGATTGTCAATACATCGCCCAAAAACTATCCAACGAGATTTACAAGAAGGTTTGTTTTAACTTCTACTTTTGGTAAAGATATTGTTAAGAATGTATCAATACATATTTTTTAACTTTTCTTCTGTTTATAGATCACTTAACACATTTCCGTCGGGTTACGCCCGTGTGTCTTTAGCCATGTTTTATCAGGTCAGTCGAAAAGTTTGTGCGCATTTTTGAGATTTTTTTATATTTTTAGACTGATCTGATTCAGTAGGCTTTTTAGTTAAACTTTCATATTTTTTAACATTTTCTTGATAATTTTTACCCCAAAAAAATATTTATTTGCGTGAAAACCTTAAAACTTCAACTTAGTTGACTAGATAATATTATAGCGAGAAACATCCCAAAATTTCAGTCAGATTGATCAACAACTTTTTAAGCTACAACTGGCGAACATTTTGAAACTGCAGTTTCGAGATAATCTCGTTTAAAGTTTCAATGCGTAAAACTATCAATTTTAGCGACTTACCGATCATTTAATGATTCCAGGTGCATATAATAGATCATCAGCTTTCTTAAAAAGTTGATTATCTTCGACCAACTGTTGTTTTTGGCTATAAGAGCTGCTTTTGTCTCAGAAAGAGTCTTACAGTTCTACCTCGCTACCCGCGCTTCATTGGTATTTTCAGCGAAAACTTTACAGTAGGTGCCAATAATTATATTTAATGTATTCATCATCTTCAAAATGAAGCTGTAGTCGTTATTAAAAATCCCAGCAGCAATGTATGTTAATATTTCAATGATTTTTACACCAGAATGCAGATGCTTTGAAGACAGTCACCTAACCGTTGAGTTAAAACATTCATTAGCATTTTGGGTATGGCCACCCAAGCATCTTTGAAGTGATTCATCCCTGGACAGATATTTATAAATTGGTAAGAGATGCTGTTTTATCTCTTGGCCAAGAAATGGAATCAGGTCTTCAAGCTTTGTATATTTTTTAAAGCAACATATCCGAAGCTAGTATTTTGATTTCTTTGCATCCATCTATAATGATATCTTTATTTATCATATGAAAACCATCATAAATTAATTTCTCTCTTTAGAAAAACGTAACAATTATTCAGTTCAACGTCATAAATCGAGGCCATCGGATAATGATCAGCAATAACAACAGAAATTGATTGACAATCATCCTAGCCAATGCAGTCATAAATCAGACCACCACCTAATCTTATGTAAATAAATGCATTCACTAGACAATACACAACCAAACATGCCGACTAGGATGTATATTGGAATCGACATAAACACAATCACTAAAAATAGTAAGATGACCTATGTTGACTTGAGCATATTGAGCTACTTTATATTGATAAGAAAATCGATTCAGTGGGCGATGAATAACCGATGACAATGACATCCAATTGCTCAATTTCAAGGACATTTTACCACCAAAGTTTATATTATTCCTCAGTATTTATAAGGACATCATTTCTCAAAAATATTAAAAATAAATTACAGTAGATCCGCGGTAATCCGAAAAACATTTTGCATTTGTCGGACTATAGAGTAATGCCCCCGATCGCTTATAGTCCGGAACTTTTTGGAAAGTTATACTTATAATCCGAAAAAAATATAGATATATTATAGAATTAACATCATAAATTCAATGGCCATAGCAGTTATAAAAAATAAAAACTTGTTGCCGTCATCAAACGTATTCCATGACGATTTTTGAAGCATTTAAACTATCCCTTATTAGCGTCTTGTCTTATTTTTTGTTATCTCCTTGTAAAGCAACATTGCTTTCAAGCCCAATATGCATTCAGAAATATGTATGCTCGTTTCTTTCCTGAATAAACCACATTTACAAAGCTTCCTCCACCTCTGGACGTTAAGCTTTCTTGAAAGTTTGCCTCTTTTCTGGCCCACAATCAATGGTGGAGACGAACTTTTGATTACGATTTAGGTGGTCCAGAATTACACTATTGCATTTTTTACATTGACGAAGCTTTATCGTACGTATGTACTATACTTGTATTGGAATGTCGGATTACAGGGGGCGCCGGATTATACTGGGGCTGGATTACTGTACATTAAAATACATTGCATAAAGTCGATGTAATTTTATTGGCACACGTCAAAGAAGACTTTCATAAATTTAGAATTAACCCGGATATAAGGGTTGAAATATTTTGAGGTGGCATCCAAATATCAATTATGTTCACCTCGTCAATACATTTTTAATGATTATTTATAGTACGGTAGGCAACAACAAAAATTTTGTGTCCATTTTTACAAAATCTATAAAACTGCTTTTTGTCAGCAAGTAGTTTACTTTAATTATTGTTAAGTAAACGTCATCTACTTTTGATACACGTGGTTAGGGCTTCAGTAGACCTGGCTAAAGTTGTAGCATGGTAATTTGATTAAAGTATTGCAATATTAACCGTTTCATGAGTACTCACGGAAATATCCGTTTTGACCTTCACTATTCAGAAAGGGCACTCTTGTGCATTGAAGCTCCGAGGCGGACAGAGACAGAGAGAACTTAGTGCAGTTCGGGAGACTGAGACGGATAGCTTCTTCATATGTCTCGCATGATTGTACAGATCGTTAAGCCCAAACTTATCGACTTATAATGATTTCGATTTCAAGTGTGTTATTTGGTTACGCAAAGAAACGACCGAATATTGTGTGTTATCGAGAGTGTTTGTTTATTTAACTGCTTGCCGTTCTTCGCTGCGTGTTGAATGAGTCTTTGTTCAATTATCATTTCCTTCTAAAGGAGAAGCAAATGAATCGATTTTTTGTGCATTGTTTATGTAAAGAAATGACGCGATCTTGTATGTTATCAAATGTTTATTTACAATTGACTCTGCCTCGAATTGAAGATTGTCTTACGCTGATTAGAAGCTGACAGAAAGTAATCGGCGTAAAGCGATTATGACATCAACAACTTCATCGATTTTAAATTTGCTCACTAACGAAAAGGTTAAGTACACTTAAACCTCTTTTTGTGCGATAGATGCGTTCCGCAAAAATCGCACAAAAAAAGTTATGATAGAAAAAATAGAGATGTGTTCCGTAGATTTTAAAAACCGCATAACTTTGAAACAGCTCTATATAATATATCCGAAATCGCATAAAAAAATTTAATAAAAATAGAGGAAAATAATAAGACAATTAAATGATAATATTTTTGGTAACATTTAAAGGACGTCTTGCATCATTGGTAAAATTTTAAGGATGTCTGACATTTGGCATCTCAAATGCTAAACATCTACTAGAGAAATACTAATTATTTTAATTACAAACTATCATCGCTGTTTGATAATTTTCGTTGCGATTTTTGATGACTCAAAATCGCTCTCTTCTTCGGAAGAAATAGTAAGCCCAGTATCAATGTCATCATTGTTCTTTGTAGATTTTCTTTTTCCAACAATATAATTCACAATTGGTAAATATGTCACTATAGTCCCTAACTCAAACAAAATAAATCACAAATACAAAAATAATCACGTGTTGATGGTTTATTTCCTATTTTTTCCAAAATATCTCGATACACACTCTATGAAATAAAAAATTGCTTTAAAAAACCGCATAACTTTAAAATCGCACAAAAAGAGGTTTGAATGTATATATGATATTTATTACAAGCAACTATAGCATAATTTAAGTCTTGTAAGTATACAATATTTATATAATATATACGTAGTCAACGCTACTATGGCTCTTGATGAATATATATCGTCTAGGCCGAAGCTTTTAGTTGTTTTCTCTTCAACAATAGTCATCAGGTATCGTCAACGTGTCTTCATATACTTTTTACATTATTTTCAATAGTTCACATTTATGGAGGTTGTCTGACGATTCATTTCGCAGCTTCGTGTCTTGTGGGTTAATTTACATACCACCGCAAAAAGCACGTGCAATGAGACTTCTTCGTTTTGCAACACCAGGTAGCGTCCAATTCGAACAATCGCCGATTCATCGGCAAAGCACTGCGGAAGTATCTGCCGATACTTCGCAACACCCGATAGACATCATGTTCGAGGCTTTAATTTAATTGGCACACAGCATTACGGGATAATGTTTAATTACAAAACCAAACAGCAGACGCTTGTGCAAATAAAAATACGTATTTGCCCAAACCATTACGAATGTTTGCATAAGCGGCCAAAAGTGTGTGCGAAGCGAACGTGGCCAATCCGATGGTCCAAAGGACATTTTTTTACTCCTCAATCGGACAAACATTGGAAAATTCCGTTAACGCGTTTCAATGCCATATCGGTGACATCTTCGAATGTTTCTTCCGTTCTGTCACATATGAGAGCTTCGGCCTTATACGGAACGGAAGAAACGTGAGACTCGGGATGGTTGTTGATGCTGAATGACCGTACAAAAACAAGCAACAACAAAGACCAGAAAATGAAATATTAAATATAAGTAGAGCGACGTTGAAAATGGAGCCACGTACTGAACAAGCATTCATTATTTTACAACGGGTACATCAAAAAGCAATACCTTCTTGAAACGTCTTTGTACGTGAGAATTAAAAGCTATCTGATGCATAAATTCCAATTTTCTAGCAATCTGATTTAATTAAATTTCAATTTCAAATATACAGGCTGTTTTGCACATGGACCGACATTTGTTTTGGGGATTAAGGAGATCTTTTGCTACGTTTCACACATAGAACCCCTTTATTAACCCTCCAAAAAATTGTCGATTAATATGCAAAACACCCTGTATACTTAAAAGCCAATTAAGTTCAGGTTAAAAAAATCACAGACATAAGCTAAATTAAAATGCATATTATTTTATTCTAAAGGATCTTCCTTGTCTGTGTCATCATCTTCTTCAGCTTGTCATTCAATATTGATTTTCATAAGATTAAATCAATTCTAAACCACATGTTAAGAAATTATTGTCTATATTTGTAACCTTCAAAATATTTTAATGAAACTACATGTCAAGAATTTCCAAGTATCATTCACAATAAAATCTCTTTGTTTGGCTGTATATTGCAATTTTTATTTAAAAAAAATCATTTTTCAAGTGTATTTAAAAAGTATTGACCAAATTAATATAATTAACACATGGGTGCCGCACGAACTGTTCTTAAATAACAAAGAACAGCATATGAACATTTGCATTTTTTTGTTTGTTATGATGATCATTTAATAGTCTTGGGAAAAGCCTTTATAGAATCGAATGATCTACTTCCTTAGACTTTATTTCTATCAAAGATAAACATCTTATGCGGAAAAAAATGTTTGAATTGCCTTTTGTAATGATTAATCAAAGATTTATGCTAATCTAATATATAAAAATAAGTTGCGTTTCCCGTCTAATGCTCGGGCGAAATGGGTTGATATGCGCGTTCATCGGATTGAGACAAAACTTGGTCCACTTATTGCCAAGGGATCAGGGGGTGACATAGGCATAGTACAATTAACTTACAGTAGATTTTTAATTCAAAACTTAATGTGTGAAAGTTGTTGATTCTGACGTGTTTGAGATTATGCGTTGCTAAGGCTATAGGTATATAGTACCTACAAGTTGCAGTAGGAGGCGTCGTGTCGTCGTCACATACAACACATACGTCAAACGTCAATGTCATTTGCAGGTTAACCATCGGCGTGAGTCAATTATATCCAAATTATTTATCGCAAGCACTTTTAAAATGCTTCATTTCATTCATCGCTTATTCACGTACGTAACAATCGAAAAAATACGTTCGAGTGTTATCCGATCAAAATCAGACGACCAACGTGCAACGAGAATCGAAAGTACATGTTGATTTGAATATTGCTGCATTTCAATATGATATTCATTACGATTACAGTTTGCATCCCAGTGTAAAATGGATAAAGGTTAAATCCTGTTAACGGGGGACAAATTTATTGGTAAATTGAAAACGCCTTCATTTCGACACAATGAAAACAAACAAACCTAACCTAACCAGATTTGAATTTAAATTTAATTTAAAAAATAAAAACAAGAAACAAATGAATAATTCTTTTATTTAATAACAATATGTTGACGTTGAAATCAACAATATATGGATCTTCTTTTTCATCGAAAACATTCAAAGCTCATACCAACGTCGGATATTGTCGTGCAAATTGTACATGCAAATAGGCAGTGATATGGCAGTAGTCAGTATTGAAAGACTTGATGCGCGCAACGATCGAGTTCAAACTCAATTTCAAACAGGTAGATATATCAGCAGTGACGAGGCTCTTTGGCCTATTTTGAGCTTCCTAATTCACAGAAGCAATCCGAATGTTGTTCATCTCAGTGTTCATCTCGAAAATGGACAAAGGCAGACACTGCAAGAAATGTTGCTGCTGAACCAACACTTGCGCTGTGTGAAGAAGATGTATTTGCAGAGACATTATGGTACGCACAAGTTCCTAACTATTTTACATGAAATACTACATCCGAGAATTTTCAACGACGTAAGCAAGGGATGCGTGATGAAGGCTATCGAAATCTGTATTCATCTGATGCATTGGGCCCTATTTACACATTACATCCAAATAAAGCCGAGTGTTACTATTTAAGAATGCTTTTGGTTAATGTCAAATGTCATACTTCATTGAGAAAGGTCGAACGGAAATTAGAACATTACTCGCCATCATTTTAACCACATGTCCGTCACCCAACCCGAAAGATTTGTGGTAAAAATTCAGAGAGGATTTGAGCGAAGACATTTTACACACCGTTAGCAATGACAATTCAATTGAGTTTTCGGACAATATTTTCAATCAAACTCTGATCGAAATCGAAGACATTTGCTTAACCATCAATATCAAAGAATTCATTCAACAAGAATTCGTTCTGCACTTGAACAGCAGTACGATGCTAATGATTTGGATGCATTTGTCGAAGCAAACGAACAACTTTTGCATGCGGAACAAAAATTGACCTAGGATACAATTACAAATGATCTGTTCTTCCTTGATGCGCCTGGCGGTACTGGAAAAACGTATCTCATCACTTTACTATTGGCTCACATTCGATCTCAAAATAGAATTGCTTTAGCTCTTGCTTCATTAGGTATTGCGGCAACATTATTAGATGGTGGACGAACAGCGCATTCGGCATTCAAATTGCCATTAAATATGCATTTATTGGAAGCTCTGACATGTAACATTCCTAAAGTTTCTGACATAGCTAAAGTTTTGAAAATTTGCAAGGGGATTATCTGGGACGAATGCAATGCTTGATCGAACTCTTAAAGACTTACGATCAAATGCAAAACCGTTTGGTGGCGCTCTAATTTTATTATGTGGCGACTTTCGACAACCTCTTCCAGTGATGCTTTCATCGACACCAGCTGATTTTTGCCCCAAAGCATCGCATCTTTGGAGAGACGTGCGAAAACTGACATTAAAGACAAATATGCGCGTACATTTGTAGCGTGATGCGTCGGCAGCCACATTTTTAAAACGACTATTGAACATTGGTGAAGGAAAAGTGCATGTTGATGCTACCAAGTTTATTTCATCTCCATCGAACTTTTGCGTTGTTGTGCCATCCATCGATTTACTCATTCAGAAAGTTTTTCAGCAGATTTTTAATAATTATAAAAGTCATTATTGGCTTTGTGAACATGCTATTTTGGCAACAGAAAACACCGACGTCAATAAAATCAACCACACAATACAATAAAAAATTGCAAGCGATTCTGTTACCTACAAATCGATTGACAGCGCCATGAATGCAGACTAAGTTGTTAACTATCCAATCGAGTTTTTAAATTCGTCGGATCTTCCTGGTGTGCCACCGTACAAATTGGAACATGACTCACTATCATCATCGAGACAACTATATATTCTTAATGGAAAGTCGAAAGTAGAATATATGCTCATTCCCACCGACGTGCCATTTGATAAGAGACGACTGCAGCTCCCCGTTGGACTTGCATTCTCAATGACCATCAACAAGGCACTTCAAGTGTGCGGAAGAATCTAGAAAATCCACGTTGGACAGCCGAGAACTTTTTTTGTATTTGTTAAAGACGGAAAAGCCAAAACTATTCTCTACCCTAAAGCACTTAGCAGAACAATTGAGTAAGCAAAATGTATGCTTTTAATATTTTTTTCTTTATATATCATTCAATATCAATAAATGTATTAATTGTCGGAAAAAATATCATTATTTATATCATTGCTAATTAAACAAGATAACTCTTTCAAATTTCAAATGGTATTTTTAGAACTATTTCTTCTGTGGCAGCAACGCGCCGGGTACCAGCTAGTATTAATAAAATTAACAAGAGCTCGTTGATACATAATTGTTTTTTAAGTGCAAATCAATCTACAAGGGCACTTCAGAAGAACACAATAAGAACAAACAGATATTCTGAAACCGAGAAGTCGTGACCTGTTTGAAAATGGATCGATAACCGTAAAAGCTAGGTTTCATTTTAAAAAAAAATGCACTTTTGATGAGCGCATAAAGACTTCCAAACCAAGTGTTATAAATAAATACTTTCTTTTAACCTGGAATTGCAGATAACTGCATAATCAGCAAACATATCAGTGCATCACATGATTGAACGGCCAATTTTTATATAACACCAAAATTAATCACATTTTTTTATTTTTGCAAATATTTTTAATCAAATCAAATCACTCACTTTCATATAATTTTAATATCACCATTATTATAGCGAATATTCTATTGTAATATGGAAGAGTTTACATGTAAGAGACACTGTGTGGAATAATATTTGTCCGAAACAGCATCGATAGTTCATGAATCAGAGGTCCTTAACCATTTTTTTTTACGTAAAAGGATATAATTATGAACAATGTATATTGCCTGTTCAAATCCAAATTATAGAAAGAAAAGATATCACCACTCCAACTAATTTGGAAGTTAGTGATTACTGATTGCTGACAATAACTATTGTCTCAATAAATTTCCCAATTGAAATCGAAATCATTATTAGTTGATAAATTTGGGCCAATGATCTATACAATCGGGCGATGTGTACGGGGAAGCTCTCCGTCTCTGTCTTCCGAACTGCGCTACGTTCTCCCTCTGTCTCTGTCTGTCTCCGAGTCCAATGTACAAGAGTGCTCTTTCGAATAAGTGGAGGGGGGGTCCCAGGCCCTGGGATAGTACTCCTTTAGGGATTAATACAAAAACTTGCATCTTAATGGCTCATAGTACAAAAACATATCTTCGCATAAATGAAAACCTCATACAAAACAATAATATGATATAAAATGTATATTAAAAAGGAAAGGAGTTTATACTTGCAAAAATGCATTTAAATTGCTACAAAAACACGTTCAATTAATGCCAATTGTGAGGATTGCCGCAATTCTTGAACAACCAACGGCGCCAATTATACAAGAATGTTATTTATATCGTTTTTTCATCATATAATAAACGTTTTATGCAGTTGGATATTATAATTGCTTAAATTGTCGTTTTATTAAAAACAGATTGCAAATTGATTTATTATTTTATATGGATCCTAATCATATATTAGGATGCTTAGATATATAAAAATACACTCATACTTAACCATGTAAATGAAAATTGTATTAAAAAAAAATTATGAAGCTCAAATTAAATCATAAAAGTTGCACTAAAAAGATTCGTATCTTTATACGGATTCTTATTTTTTTTTTTTTCTAACAATTGATGCTTGAAAATCGCCAGCTTTAACTCTCAAAGTCATTTTAATGTTTGTTGATGTTTATTATCAACAATTAGAGAGATTGAACTAACGATTAAAGGATAAACGTCATAGTTTAACCAACTGGAACGATATAACTCTTTATCACGACAAGGTATTAACATACAACAGAAAGGCCGTGAAAAATCAGTTATTCAATAGAGCGACTCTTATATCTTAAATAATACACTTATTTCCTAGTCTGAAAAATTAATCTAAAGAGGATCAGAGTCGTCTTTAAGTATCTGATCTGCATTGATACTAATAGATAAACTTATCTTACATCATCGCCATTTATTTGCTGTCTGTTTCGATTGTACGTTTGTTTAATCAATTCTTCGATAAAAGAAAATAATTGAAAAAATGGCAACCATCATCTCACAGTCATCTTTACTCTCATCAACTAAAGCTAATATTTTCAATTTAACATACAACTTTCAAACTAATTTCTATCAGTGTTTTTTCTAAACTTTTGCTATTTTTATAAGGTGTCACTTTCGTACAAAAATATTACAAATGCAAAATAAAGTGCTAATCTCTTCAATAACAGATTTCTTTGAGTACTTGATCATGAGTAGGGGATCCAATCCCAGGATCCCGGACAGTTTTAGGTACTTAAGAATCCCGGGATTAGTAAACGTAATCCCGAGAAATTCGGGATTGAAATTTTTATCTAACAGAAATCGTACACCTCACCAGCACGATGAAGGCTACTAAATCGAGACATTCCCGACGAAATCTGAACGCTTGGAAACAGTGGCGTAATTACTAATTGGTGATCTTAGGCGATGCCTAAAGGCAGTGGCTGTCTAATCTATGTATACATATATAGCGTACATGTATGTTTTTCAAATTGTTATAATAACCTTTCCCTACCGGTGATGTATTTACTACACCTCGACTCTAATAATGGGAATATCGATATGAAACACAATAGATACGGGGTTCAGAATTTTTCTATTCCTCCGTAATATAATTATGAATCACATAAAAGTATTATAGTATATAAGTATTCATCTGCAGCGACGGAAATAAATAATTTGTCAGGAAATCGGGAATTTTGCGAGTTTTAGTCCGTGTCTCAACAGAAAGGAATTTTATCAATCACATTTATGGTTTTATACGAAAATGAGGGCTTACGCGGTCATTAACTCGAACTAGCATTTAAATATCTGATGACGAATTTTTTATTTGATTTGAATTTTTTAGTGTATTATTTATCTATTTTTAAATTGTATTTTTATCTTTTCTTAAATAAATAATTTTTTTTGGCCTTCTTGGATTGTTAAATTTGAATTTTAAAAATCACAATTTATCCTTGATGAGTATAGTCACTGAAAGAGCACAAAATACGACTTGAAAGTGCAGCAGCCTAAATGCAACCGATCCCTAAAAACGATCAAGCAATAAATAACGAAAGCCATTTTGGGTTCTACTAATATATCTGAAATTTTACAAGGAAGGATGATACCAGTGATTACATTAGTCATGAAACAGTTCAAGAAAAATCAAAAATTATATCATAAATTATAAATTAGTTCAAAGCGGTCCTATGTCGAGTCTGGCTCGACATTTTGTTTCTACAATTTTTCCCCACTCAGATTTAAAATCATGTGATTTTATTTTGCGTATCGTGTTTAGGACAGTATTTGAAAAAGAATATTGGTTTTTATGATCGTTAATAGTGTTTCGCTTACCTGCTAGAGATACAAAGGAAAGGGGCTGTTGCCCGGATAAAATCCTAAAACACAGGCAGTGACTCTTAACGCGCGCTTTCGTGAACATCTCCGATCATACCATACATTATCTACTTATAAACTATAAAATATAATGCCTCTGGATAATATATTAGTAAAATATACAACTTTAGTAAAAAATAATAGTGTTAAAATATTTAGGGACCGCAAAGGGTTAAGAAAGAATCTCTTTTTTAGAAAGAAGAGAAGAAGTAGAGAAATTTCTTTAAAAAATCTCAAAAACAAACAAAAAATATAGATTTGGATTATTCGTGTTTTCCAGTTATCTATGCCTTTCCTCCCCAGCACTATCCCGGATATTCTAGCGTTTACTGTATTTGATTATACAATAAAATAAAACTGCATAAAAGGTAAGTTAAATCAATTAATAGTAGTGAGACGATAATTTGGCTAGAATTATTGATGATAAAAAATAAATACGTGATATGGCAGATTCAGACAGATTCTGGTAGTACTCGTTTAAATCAAAATAAATATTAGAATTGTCGATGACGTCTTTCCATGGGTTTTTCAATTCGAACAGACTGTTGTTCGTGTTTGCAGCACATATCTCAACACTTATTGGCCGTCACCGATTAGCTTAAAGACCGTATAATTCTCGTCTTGATTATAAACCAATAAAAATTGAATCGCTAATCGTTTGCTTATTTTCAATTGAGTGTTCGATGATAGTGATTAAAAATGTCCTACACTTTTCTTGTAATTTTTAATTGATTGAGATCGTAAGCTTTGATTGCGCGATTGCAGAGTGTGATCATTTGACATTGGCGACCGATTCCTTTGTATTTTATCACAAATCCTTGGTTGTAAATCCAGGTATCTAATTGGGGGGGAAAAATGTTCGTCTTCCCTGTATTCGGTGTCACCAGCTCAGTAAGACGATGAATCGAATCCACGCGAAACTATTGAATGTCATTACCTCCAGCCAATCGAATGTCACGGTTTTGGATATGACACGTACAAAATTGGTCGGGTTCAACGTTGTACAATTGACCTTTTGGTTGGTACGCCTCAAAAATGCGGGACAGTGCATGGATTCAAATATCCTACTTTCTGTTGAAGATGACCTTATTTGATGAAGGCTTTCGTGGCTCTCTGTGGAAGTAATCTCCATTGTCTGCCGATGTCCGCCTTTTTCTCCTAGCAAACATATGCAATTTTTTATATCGTTTATATTTTATTGTTCGAATATTACTTTCATTTTGCACGACTTTCGCTCAAAACCCAGATAGATAAATATTTATTGAGTTGTAAAGATACAAACACGAAAATAGCGGCATAGATCATAAATACCGACACAGTTTGATGATCAAAAGCATCGTTTCGATATGATTACATACTGAAGCTTTACACAACCAATTTCTTAATAATTAAAAAAAATATATATAATCTAATGAGTGAACAGATGGAGGAGTAATTATGGCACCAATGAGCCGTGGTAATCCTTGACACAGCTTCTTCGATATCAGCAAACATATTAACTTTCATGGAAATTTATTAATAAGATGCAATGGCATTTAAAAACATATTTTTATAGAAAGCTTACATTATTATGCATATTATATAACAACAGTAAAATTCAATGGCACAAATATAATGCAAAAAATATATCTGTCAACTATCTCTGATCTATACTATAAAAACGAAGAACAAGTACAAAAAAAAACAAAGAAAACACTTGGAAAATGTTAGCATTACAATACAATTTCAATAACATAGGAAGTCCCACATCCATTAGGAGATTTTCCTATGAGTAAAGGCGCTTATTAGGTTGTCATTGCTTTCCACATACGGTTAAATTCATATAAAAACTACTTTGATTATTGAATTATTGCTACAAATCAGCCCACTCGTAGAGCAGATGACCCTGCCCTACTCAATAATCATCTCAGCGTGTATGTTTTTCAGATCTAAGAAATCCAGAATCTAACCCACCATATAAAATTATCATCAGATTAAATATTATGTTAATATTAAGAGAGCTTTGGCGCTATTCTATTAAGCTATATTTTTTTTTCTTACAAAATACATCACTCAATAAGTTCGTAGGCATAGTTATGACATATAGGCAGTGCCACTATTGATAAATCCATATAATTTTTACAATTACAGTGGCTTTAATGAAAATTATTTTGTAATTTATTATATATTATTTGGACTCTGTTCCATTGAGAAAAAAATTAAACGCAACCGTACAAACACCGATGATGCTGAACGCTCTGGATCCAGAAAATAGCTTTAGGCGATCGTAAATTGAGATTACGTAAGACAGCTGACATCTTAAAGATATCAAAAGGTAGTGTATTTAACATTTTGCATCAACGTTTGTCCACGAGAAAGCTCTGTTCGAAGTGGGTACCGCGTTTGCTTACACTCTATCAAAAACAAATACGCGTCGACAGTTCAGAGCGCTGTTTGTAATTGTTTCATCGTAATAAAAAGTATTTTTCATGCGTTATGTGACAATGGATGAAACATGGATCCATTTATTATACTTCAGTGTAAAATTGGCAACAGCTGAGCGGACAACAACCGGTGAAACCCACCCAAAACGATCAAAAACGCAAATGTCAGCTGGTAATATTTTGCTATTTTGTTCATCGATTACCTAAAAAGGAAAAACTACCAATAGCAAATATTATATGACGTTATTGATACGATTAACGGAGGAGATTGCAAAAAAAGCGACCCCAATTGTAGGAAAAAAATGTACTTTTGCACATAGATCATCCTACAAACTTATTGAGTGATATGTTACTAGAGCATTATATTTTTTTTAAATACTCAATGCTTAAAAAATGAATTAATTATTTACCCATAACCAAGATATAAATAAATTCAATAAGCAATACAATTCGTTCCATAAGATAGACATGGGGTTGCTTTTGACATGTTTCAATCAAAGATCAAAATCAAAGATAAATATCAAATTATTAATCATACACAAGTTGAAGATCAATAAATTAGTAGATATCGATGTGCGGATTCAAAATTGTTTTTTTATTCATAAAGTATATATAAAATCAGAAATAAATATACGTGAAGGATACATTTTGAATACAAAGGATATAACAAAAAATCTTAGTTCTATGTAAAAACAAGTAATTTTGCCATTGTTGATTACTTTAAAGAATTACCCTATTCAGTTTTGAATTTTATCTTCAAGAAAAAGGGCTAAAGTAGTATTTCTTATAAAAAATAAATTAAAAGGGGATGCAATTATTGATATGTATATTTTTCCATGAATAAGAAAATTATACATAATTACACTGATTGCAAAAATTATGCACGTTATGTCAACAACAAACAGTTTTTCATTCCGTCTACCATTTTTATTGCTTTTAATACTCTGTGATTATTAAAGATTTTCCTTAAAACTACCAAAACAATCAAATCTTAAGATAGCTGCGTCCTTGCAGGATCCAATTGTTATCGATTGCATCGTATCATTTGAATGCAATCGTTTGTTAGAGCGAATGTTAAAACAACAATGTCAAGGATGTACGCTCAAACTCTTCTCGGCAAAATGCTAACGCAACAAATAATTGTCTTCTCATTGACAACAAGCAATTACAGGTAATTAATAATAAAGTTGCAATGGTTCGGGTCAAGGGAACCTTCAGAGTGTCTCAGTTTTTATGACAGTCTATTCATTTCTAGTTGTTCCTTGATATTAATTTGTCATTAGCGACATCATCGTCGTTCCTAGAAGAACAATTGAGACCCTTCTATGAATTCCGAAGAGCGGCGAAAACTATCCATCATCTTCTTTCTGTTTAAATATTGACCAACGTTGAGAAAAACCAATGCAGATTAAACCATTATGTATATCACATAAGATGCTACTATTAGGTTGAGTCATAAATAGTTGCCGGCGAAAAGAAGTCTATATAATTATTATGATCAGATCTCAAAAAATAATGAGGAAGTGAATCACGCTATAGAAAAATTATTTTCATCTAAACCTACTAAATTTTATATAGAGGGTATTGATAAGTTACCAGTAAAATAGGAGAAAGTTATCACTAATAAATAAATGCTTGAAAAAAAAATCGGCAACTATTTTTGACTCAATCTGATATAATGACTTGATTCCTGGATTCTTATTATAAAAGGTTCAAACACATATTAAAAATACTTGAAATTGAAGCAAGTTCATAAAATAGAATCTATTACATCATTGTGGTTCAGATTTGGCCTAATTCTCGGCTATGAGTGATTAAATTTGCGACAACAACTTAAAACATCACTCAATAAGTTCATAGGATAACAAAAAAGTCCACAAAATAGTTGTTTGGAGCCGTTTTATTTCAATAAAAATATTTTTTTATGCAGTATATAACAATGAATAAAACATTGTTCTATCACTATACTCCAAAATGAAATTAGCAATCAGCTGAGCGGACAGCAACCGGCAAAAGCCACCCAAAGCGACCAAAAACGCAAATGTCAGCTGATAAGGTTTTGACCTCCGTACTTTATGATACGTATGGTGTTTTATTCATCAATTGTCTTGAGTAAGAAAGAATCACCAACGGTAAATATATTAAGGCATTATTGATGCATTTAACAAAAGAAATTGCCAAAAAACGACCCCAAATGAAGAAAAAAAGAATGCAAAGTAAAAATATCCTACGAACTTATTGAGTGATGTGACAATAATAAATTTCTCCAGACGTTATCTAAAAATTCTTATTCAAATAATCTTATCTTAATTTAACCATACGAAAATCATTTTTGCCTTTAAATATCCTTTATAGAGATCTACGTTCCGTAATATTTGGCTTCGTTAGATGAAGTATGAATTTATTAGCGAATTTATAAGCATTTTTGCCTTATATTGAAATAATATGTCCGTTTTCCTTCATTCTCAAAATTAGAGTATTTGCCCTGAATCGTTCAAATTAAGGTGTTTTTAAAATCACTATCCGTCCACGAATTTCAACTCTATCAATATTGTTATTATTGCTCATGGAGGAAAATTATTGTTTATTATCTTGTATTAACTTAACATTTCGTTACTTTGAAGTGGTTCAGACACTTGTATGCCTTTGCGATGAACAAATAGCCGGTATTTATCTTATCGATTGTATTGAAATAAATAAATGTTTTGAGCTTTTGTTCTCTGTGTACATAGACATGAAGAGCTCTTGAACTTTGAGCCAACGAGCCGAGAATCGCCAATCAAAAAAAATTTTAATGAACCAAATTTCTGCAAAATATATACAACAATTTGGTATGAATTTATAATGATTCATATTCACCATGAATTAAATTTATGAAATCAATATTTTTCCTTCGTTTGAAAAGAGTATAAGAAAAAATAAGTACATGGAATAAATAAATACCAGGAATAAATCCATTATTTTTGAGTCCATTTTTTAAGATCTCCCTAAGATACTTAAATAGATCCTCCTCTGTATTTAGCTTTTTTTTATAGTGTAATTCGTTTTGGGTTAATTTTACTTAAATCAGATTAACCAATCATAAATAAAATGTATCATCAATTGATCGAAACGGAAGCTAATAGAAAATTATTCATGTTTAATTAACCGGAAGGCAATAATTTTTTATCATGATAAAACCTTGCAAAATATATCTATGACAACATTCAAGAGTTAAACTGCCAGGTTCTATCACAACCTCAATATTAACCTGAATTTAGCTTCTTCATGCTATCTAACTTTTTGGAAAATTACTTAATTTTGTATTGCAATCCTAAATAGACAATATTTTATAATAAGGGATTCGCAGTATTACAAATGTGATGAAATGTTGTAAATATTGTTGAAAAACATATTAACTCTTTGCGGTCATTCCAAAAATTCCAGTATAAGAGTCACTGCCTGTGTTTAGGATTTGTATCTCTAGCAGGTAGGCAAAACACTATGAAGAATCATAAAAATCAACATTTCCAAATACTGTCCTAAATATAATCTCATGATTTTAAATCTGAGTGGAAAAAAAATTTGAAACAAAATGTCGAGCCAGACTCGACATAGGACCGCAAAGAACTAAGGATATAAGAGCTTTTATGCTGTTCTAAAACAGTTTCTATTTTGAATAAATTATGAACTATCTAAACTATAAATGCTTTAATTTTATAAGGTTTCTGGATAATCAATTACCATCAATTTAATAAACTTAAAATATTAGTGGGACCAAAAAATATTCGCGTATCTTGATATCTTTTGTTTGAGTTCATTTTGTATCCGAACACAGTAACAATAACATCTTTGCAAGTTATCTTTTATAGAACTTTTTGTTAAATATTATTTTTGTGCAACAGATTGTTGTATT
Organism: Stenopsyche tienmushanensis; assembly: GCA_008973525.1. NCBI lineage: Eukaryota > Metazoa > Arthropoda > Insecta > Trichoptera > Stenopsychidae > Stenopsyche > Stenopsyche tienmushanensis. The sequence goes on from WACJ01000141.1 coordinate 86,582, forward strand.
CTTAATGGGTAAAGCCCCAAAACTAATGAATCCCACATGTTATCATTGAAATGCCACAAAACGTCAGTAAAACATTAAAATATCTCTATGCTGAAGTGGTATCAGCCCGCATATGCCAATATTCAATAAATCCAGCTCCAAACAGCGCTCTGAATTTTGGACGCGTTGTTCCTTTTGATCGAGTGTGAGCAAACGCGGTACTCACTTCAAACGGGCCTTTCTCATGGACAGATGTTGATGCAAAATCATGAATACTACCTTCTGATATCTTTAAGATCTCAGCCTTCTTACTTAATCTCAATTTACGATCGCCCAAAATTATTTTCTGGAATAAGTGCCGAATTTGGGCCACCAGAGAGTTTAATATCATCGGCGTTTGTATGATAGCGTTTCAATTGTATCGATGAAGCAAATTCCGAATAACAGTTATTAAACCATTGCTTTGCTTGAAAATTATTTTTTTCCATAAAAAAATAATGTTTTGAAATTACAAAAATAGCATCACAACTTGCTGTGAAATTTTGACACGTATTATTTGAAGGCTTATACTTGCTTAAAATCATATGAATTTATCAATAGTATGTTATCCTACGAACTTATTGAGTGATGAGAGTGAACAATGTTGTATATAAATTTATTATGATATTATTAATAAATTTGAACTTCACTCAATATTATAATCCAATGTAAATATTTCTAATTTTGAATAGCATAATAAAGGTTTGTTATAAATCTGTTTTATCAGAGGACTTCATTTTCATCATCATCATGCAAACTTTGTAGATAGATCCAATTTAGGGAAATATTTTATTATATTCAAGCCAATTGAATACCAAGAATACAAACATTTTTACGTTTTACTGACGTAATACAACAAAAATTAATATGTTTATGAGCTCATTTGATCTTCTTTGCTTATTTAAAGCTTTTGGCTAACATATTTGAGGAAAATCTCATACTCAAACGAGATAAAAAACGCAGATTTGAAGCCGGACAGGAAAATTGAAAATGCAAAGAATTTTTTAATGGACGTTTAAATCAAAACGTAATGAAAATGAGGATAATTTTCGTCAATGTTGATTTATTAATATTTAAGTGCATTCATCATCAAGAAGTTTTTAAGCAGAAGTGCACAAAAACGATACTGTGTCGCAATACCATAGACATGTCTCTTGCAAAAAAATCCAGCTTTGTTTGTTGTCGGGTTCTTAGAATTTTAGCTTTTATTGTTTTTCAGCAAAAGATGCAAATTGTCAACTGCGATCCTCGACAACATTCAACGTACTATTATGAATGGCTAATGTGCCACTGTTGAGGTCAAAGTCATGAAACGAAGGTTCCATGACGTTAAGAACAAGGAACACGCCGCTCCGACGTCACAGCCATAGGTAGTCCAGGTCATAGAAACGGGTCAAGCATCACCTTTTTTTCCACAGTCGTCATCCATCGAGACTTTGAATGGTGACGGATGAGAAATGCTAATTGCAGCGCACAATGGAAAATGACCGAATGAAAAAATTGACAATGCGGCGAAGATGATCGCTCTTTTGGGTACTCCGAAAAAGTGACCCTCAGTTTTGGGTCGATTTTGAAAAATGCAAGGCATAACCGCAAAGATTGTCGTTGAAAGAAATCGATTATCTAAAGTGTCATTAGGGAAATTCGAAGCCACTCCACATAACCGCATAATATGTATGTTTTAGCTCCGGTGCAAAAAGTGACATTGATCCTGTCATAAATTTGTCTTGCTGTAATTTTGAACCAAATCTATTATATTATTCATTTTAGCCCATCCTAAAACAGATAAATTTAAAAGAGATACAATAATGAGTACCCCCGAAACCCCGGCAAACTTTTGAACTATTTTTATGACATGTAGCATATCATTGAAAAGGGTATAAATTAGAATTTTTTTAAACTAAACCAAGTTCAAAATAGTTGTTCGTTTTTCGTTTAGAGAATATAGAAGATGACATTTCTCATTCGTTTGCACATTTTCTGTGACTTCGGAAGCTCAGAACTAATTTTCTTTAAACCAATTGCATAAAATAATGATTTATTTAAATCAAAAATACATTGCAAAATACAAAAACATTATTTCGTACTATTACGACTATAGATGATATGGATTTAAAGGTAAAATTCAAATGCTAAAAAAAATCTATTTCGACAACCCTTACACTTAGGATAAATTATCTACATATAAAACGTAGCAAAAGACCCCCATAATCCCGAAAAAAATATTGTTGGTCCATGTATAAAATTGGGTCCTTGAACAATTATTTTTTTTTAATTTGATCTATTTTTGGTCAAAATAGATCTTTTTACAATGTTTTCTGTAAATAATTCGACAAAAATATTTTTTTCAAGAGTAGATAAGTGTTTAAAATTCTAACAAATTTTTAGCGTTCCTATTGAAATACCCTGTAGATAGTTGTGCAAAACCACAATATTAGTACACAAAATATAATATGATATTTTGTGTCTTGCATTTTTAAAGTATTGTATTTATGAAAAAGATTGAATTGTTTCCGCAAGTAATGAGAGTCAATAATATAAATAACTTCCATAAGATCCTAGAAATAATAGACGAAACATTTAAGGGATCATCTCACTTTATCACTTCAAAAAGATCGATGTCTCCTATGTCGAGTCTGACTCGACATTTTTTTTTCCACTCAGATTTAAAATCAAGGGATTTTTTTGCGTATCGTGTTTAGGACAGTATTTGGAAAGGAATATTGGTTTTTACAATCGCCTACCTGTTTAGGAATTTACGATTTTTTAGTTAACTTTAACATTAATTTAAAAAAAAAAACTGCCTAAACGGCCGTCAAAGCTAGATGACCCCTTAAATATCATGTTTCACTCAAAGGTGACGTGACTTTATTGATCATCTAAATATTTAATTTTATAGAAGCAAAAATTACACTAAACCTAGATTGAGATGATCAATCAAGAATATGCCACGACAAGTGCCAAATATATTAATAGAATTTCAAACAAATTTAGAAAAGTTATCAATTCCCTGTACAAGTCAACTGGCTTAATTCTAATAACTTGTCGATTACATTCTCTTTATCATATTGATATGAAATTTATGAATAAATATATTTTTTATTATTATTTTAAGCTTGTGAATTTGAAAGACATCTATGGCACTAAACCTTGGATAATAAGATGAATACAGTTCTTATATATAAACCGAATCTGTTGCTTAATAAATGAGCTTAAGGAAGTTTCAATTTGCGATCAACATAAAGTCAAATCTATTAACGCTTGAATGGAAAAAAAATAAGGAAACAATTTGAAGCATTGTCATATTGTATTTGAATAAATATAGTTCGTAAATTGACTTTGATAGCTACTCATCGTCTAATTTAATATCAGCATTTATCATAAATTCTACGTAACCTGACTTTTTGATTGCGCTAACATTTTTAAGCAAAGATTTGCTGACCAATTTATATAGGAGAGCAAAAAATATCGCCAAACATTAGTTGAAAATCGAGACCAAAGTTCATATTGGTCGAAGAAATATATTTTATATTATTTAATTATCGCAAGGTAGAAAATAATAAGCCCTGCCTTTGAGCAGATAAGTTGTCCGTTTAAATGTATAAATATTAGGGTATAAATATTCATTTCAATATCTGTTTCCTATTTAAAAAAAAAAACACTGATATTAGTTTTATTACGATTGCACTAAGCTGCAATTTATTGTCATTTTCACACATTTTCTTAGTAATTAACGCGCTATTATAACCGCATTAATATGACGAAGGAGTCATTGGTTCGATATTTAGAAATAAGCGTTTGAATTCTGTATTGCAAAACTAATCATAACTCCTCATTAGGGATTCAACATGTTTAATCTTAACGACCGACAATACGAAGAAAAAGTCATATCGGCCATAAAGCACTCTGCGCTCGTCACGTCATTCGATTTCTCAGACTTTTTCCTGGCGGCATTGGGAGGTTTTTTGTCTTGACGCAATCAATTTTCATCTCGATGCATAAAAAATGCAATAAAATGGGATGAGCCAATTCCAAAACGATTTCCTAATTGATGATTTAATTTTTCGAGGACCGCAGTTCGGATCGATGGACGAAGGCAATGGACCCTTCGTGCCAAAACAACATACAAACGACCGGTTAAACCGATGATTGAGCAAAAAACAGGAATGTATATTTATTTTGATCAGTTGCTGCAAACAACAGATCTACAAAATTGGGTAAATTAAGCGAGTTGCAAAATTGAAACTAACCATTCAGCTTTATGTACGTCGTCTTGCATATATATTATTGCGTATGCAGTTTTTACAATGCTCAATTCTCGATTCATTGCGATTTTTTTCGCAATTATAAGCATCCAGTGAGAATCGAATTTATGCGCTGCAATTGAAGTTTGGAATGTATTGCAAGTATCAAATAAAAATCTATTCTTATTGCTAATGTTGCAATATATTCCACGATCAAATTGCTTAAAATCACAAGAAAATCCAATCATTTCTGGTGCTTCTAGAACCGATTATCAATAAAAAATAATGTCAATCATCATTTTGCCAAAAATATGATTTTTAAAACTATTCATGATATGATTCAGAATATATTTATATGATAAAATTGTATGTTTTCGTTCAAATTATATAAAATACAATAGAGTAATTAAATATATTTTGGAATAGAACAGGTTTTGAATATAGAAAGAAAACTCTTATTTTTTTAAGAAGGCATTCTAGTCTAGTGGCACATGTTTTAGGCAATTTTTAAGTTCGATTACAAAGAGAGAAAAAAATAAATTTACCGGATGTTTATAACAGTTTCAGAATATACAGAAAATTTTAAAAGTAAAAAAATGGTGTATCCCGGTTGACACGATTCGAACCCTTTTAATCATCTTAAATATAAAAATTAAACAATATTCTTAATCAGCAAGAGTGTCGCTATAGTCCCTACCTCAGATAATAAAATCGCAAAATTTAGACTGCTTAAAAAAATTGCCAATGTCATGTTAAGCCTTATTTTTTCAATTTTAATATTTTTTACATAAATCTGGTAGAGGGCAATACAGAAATATATATTAAAAAAAGATATATAGCAAATTATAAGTAAATCGGTCGATTAAAATGTAATATATCATGTCAATCGTGTTGAAAAATGTAGAAAAACACGTTTAAAGATTTCATTCTGGCAGTACCGGCTTTGTAACTGCATCACTAAAATAACTCTCGTATATAATTGGAATTTTGAAAAATTATTTATGCAATATATTATCAAAGGTGTAATCTTTGAAAATATGTCTAAAATACAACAAAAAAAATCAAAATTCTAGGCTAAAATGCCCCCTTAAATATTATTCTCATTTTATCTTCCGTAATGCACTTTAGGAGAGAAATAAGGGATGAAAATCAATAGTTTCACTATCACATTAATATATTCTTTATTAATAAATAATGAAAATATTTTTATTATTATTGTATACTTAAATACTTCAGAATTTTTCCAAAACTCAATGCATATGATAAGATTAAAACTGATTTGGATTCTATTGATTTTCATGTTTAAATAGAATATGATATTACCTATTAAAAACATTTATTTTTACGATAGCTTATGGGTTTTTTCGAGACACCCATTATTTTTTTTGTCATATATTATCATAAATGAGCTATTTCTCTTCACCAGTTACAATGCTATTCAAAAAAGAACTATTTTGTCAAGAAGAAATAGCATTCGTTTCATTGCACGTTTTTGTTGTAGTCGGTCAAAGTGTGCAATACCCATCCTACTCCATAACACCCATCCTATTCGTTTTGCCGATGAGCTTTAAATATGTTTGCACAGTCAATTCATCCCTTAAGCTTCTCGAGCATTTGCTCTCAAAATACGCGATTATTTTTGTCCCCCCCTTATAATATATATTTAGTTCTTTCATTATTTATCTTTAAAAAAGTTTTAAAATTATAGTTACAATTATTATAATACAAGTACTTTAATTAAATTATTATTAATATAATAAAAATATTTTTAAATAATTATATATAAAAAATATTATATTCATTAAAAAACAGCTTATATGGGAGATAAAGTAAAAAATATTTTATCCTTATTATACTAAATCAAATTTTATCAATTTCTTTATTTTAAGTCAAATATCATTTATCCTTAGATGTTTTGTTTGCGTATTTTAGCATTAATTGTTCGCAGGATTTTGTTGGTAAAATCAACAAATTATGGTTAAAAAAATACAAAACAACCATTTTAACTGAAGAAAAAGTTCATTCATAATTTAGATCAACGAGTAGCTACAGATCATGATTTAAATCGAAAAGACCAAAGAAAGTAGCTTTTTCATCCTCATTTAAAGATCAGAAAGTATACGCATAAATATAATATTGTACAACCAAAATGAATTAGCATATAAAATAGTTGAATTGTCTAAAATCATCATAGTATTTAAATTCATAATAATTTTAACATACGATTTTCATCTATTTAAATAGGCAACGTTTAAAAATATGATCAGAAATTCCAAAAATATGTGATTCATCGATTATCATTACATATTGGTAAATAAAATAATATATGTCCATATGCTCTTTGGCGCCTTCCTAGTGGAAAATTATTTTAAAAAAAAACAGTATGGCTTAACCGCAAAGCTTATGTAAAATTCACACGGTAATCTCTCGTCATGATATGATAGTATAATTGCGTGATGTGTGTCAATGGAGATCAGGAGGTCTACTTAGGTTTTCCGAGGAATCGGACAATTGCTCTAGTATTTCAACCAATGGACGCACACAGAGACAAGTCAAAGATCGTCCACGTGATGCAATTATCGCATTTTAATTATTCAAAGTGTTCAAGTCTTCAATTAACCCGTTGTAAACGTGCTCGATCACGTTCCGGTCTCTTCGCAGCTTCTTTCAAACACATGCTCGATGATGTGACAAAACAGATCCGACCGAACGTATTTTTGTAGTTCGAAATCGCCATTGAAATCCTTGGATGCGATGTATGAAACCTCATGATTGAATTTAAATACATGAGCAATTCATGCCGATGGTGAGGATTGTCGCAATTCTTGAGCAACCGACAACTCCAATTACATAAGAATGTCATTAATAACTTTTTTATCATCGTATATTAAACGTTTTACATAGTTGAATCGTTGTGTTATTGTAATTGTTTTAATTGCTCTTTAATGACATACAGTTTGCTATGTTAATAGATCCAATCCCGGGATCCCAGACAGTTTTAGATGCTCATGAATCGCGGGATTAGTAAACGTAATCCTGAAAAATTCGGGATTTAAATTTATATCTAACAGAAATCATACACCTCACCAGCACGATGAAGGCTACTAAATTGAGACATTTCCGCCGAAATCTGGACGCTTGGAAACAGTAGCATAACTACTAATTGGCGAGCTTAGGCAACGCCTAGGGGCAGTAAGTTTTTCAAATTTTTATATTAACCTTTCCCTACCGGTGATGTATTTACTACACCTCGACTCTAAAAACGTGAATATCGATATGAAATGTAATAGATACGGGGTTCAGAATTTTTGTATTTCTCCGTAATATAATTATAAATCACATAAAAGAATTATAGTATTAGGGTGTCCCATAAGTATCTTTCGTTTTCATTTTAAGAAAAAAATAAACAATAATTTGTATTGAATAATATATGATCCATTATATTATATTACTTTTTTCCATCTCTCCAGAGGCCTCATAATGCCTTCTTGCCAAAATTTCCCAGGTTGGTTGGCAAAATATTGATCAAGGTACATTTTTATATCATTTTTTGAATTAAAATTTTTACCACGTAAAGAATTTTTCAATGAAAGAAATAAATAATAGTCTGAAAGGGCAATGTCCGGAGAATATGGTGGATGAGGTAAAACATCCCAGTCAAATGATAATAATTTATTTTTGACGAGCAAAGACACATGAGGCGTTAACGTGATGAAAAACAACGCCTCGTCTGTTCGCTATTTCTGACCATTTTCTGGCAATTACATCCTCTAGATTGTCTAATTGGAAACAATATTTTGTTGAATTGATCGTTTCATCTTGCTGAAGTAGCTCATAATAAACTACCCCCTTCTAGTCCCACCAAATGCATAGCAAAACTTTTTTTGGATGTAGGCTACGTTTAGCTACAGTTAAAGCTTCTGTACCCTTGGTCCAAGACCTTATACGTTGGATATTCTCATAAAGTATCCAACTTTCATCTCGCTAGAGTTTATTTGAGTCAGTCAGTTCATGAGGCCAATTTTGTCAAATGATTATGGACGGATGTTCGTGGAATTTCTTACTTGTTAGCTATTTCGCGGGTTTTCTTCAACCATGGCAATGATTAGATCTGTGTTCATTTGCGAAAGAGACTTATGGGACAACCTAATATATACGTATTCATCTACAGTGACGGAAAAAAAATTGTTGTAAAATCGGGGCTAACATTTTTTGGTTCAAATATTGGTCAAAATAAATCTTCTTATTATGTTTTCTGTAAGATAAATGGTATAGATAATTTTTTTTAAATATTTTCTGTGTTTTTTATAGTCCGCGGATCCCAATTTAAGAACCACTGCTCCAATATGATATGATCGTGACTGTATTTTATATATATATATATATATATATATTATATATATTTGTATACAACAAAACTAATTAAATATTTTAAAAACATATATTATTGAAATTTTATACTAAACATTTTCGCAAGGTCATTAAAAAATGGCTGAGGTTAAAAGGGTTAAAATAATGCAGCTATTCATCATCATCATAAAATTTCGTGTGTCATATACAAAAGCTTCAATTGTTGACTGTGGATTGGCTTCCAAGTAAGTAGTTATTCTTTGTTTTTCCTTCTTTCCAGGCTTCTAGGACTTCAAATAACATCCATGAATAATACAATGTATCCAATCGCATAGTAACTTTCCATTATAAATACAATTTTCAGGCTGTAATGATCGTTGCACGTGTTGACAATTATCGACATATAACATATGTTAATCTAATCGCTTTATAACCATAAAATTCAACTAAACAATCTCGGCGACAACCTTCACTTTTGATCTGTATATACCTTTCAATAGAATTATTATTTTCAAACGGATAACAGTGAATTCCTATGGATGCCATGGTAAAATACAATGATGCAGAAGTTTTATGCGTGATCGACGAGTCATCACATATCGAAATAACAGTAAAATACCATTTGTTGCTTGATTTTCCTGTCTGCATAATTCGCAAGTCCGATTGGTTTTTTCGTTATTTCAAACGCAAAGGCGATCAAAATCGCAATAAGATACTTTTATGAAACGAGACATGACAATTGTTTGTAACATAATTGATAAAACGACTAATAGCGTCATAGTTTACGACTTTTAAATAAGCATCAATTATTGACACGTGTCTTTTGACGACTTTTATGAAAAATTAATTATTTTGCAATTTGCGTAGATCGATTTTACAACGTCCTCTGTGTAATTTATTCCTGTTAAATGCAACATTGTAATTTGCTGACAAAAAAATGTTTAATCTTGCAATGATGTAACGGATCTCGGTTCAAGTGTGACGGATGCTTCAGAAATTCCACCATAGGAGAATTTGCTTGCATGTCGAGATTGCTGTTATTGTAAAAGACATGTTCTTCTATATTTTTCAGCATGGAAGTATTATTTTGAAAAAAACATTTAATTAGACATCTTCATGTTCAGGTTCTGCTCAAACGCAAAATAACACGGGATAGTCATTAACGCGTTTTAAGATCTTCAAAGACGTATTTCCACTTGGAAAATGCATCATCGCACACGTTAATTGAATAAAGATTGAATGAAGATCATTTATGGAGAATATCAATAGAATATCAATCGAATTGGTTAGGGATATCATCAAATATCAAAATTATAAAGCCCTATAGTGGCAAATAAAATATAAGGTTGTCCCATAAGTTTCTTTCGCAAATGAACACAGATTTAATCATAGCCATGGTCGAAGAAAACCCGCGATATACTGTTCGCGAAATAACTAACAAGTTAGCCATCCGTCCATAATCATCTGACAAAATTGGGCTACATCAATGATCTTGGACCAAGGGTACAAAAGCTTCAACTGTAGCTAAATCTGGCCTACATCCAAAAAAAGTTTTGTTATGCATTTGGTGGAACTGGAAGGGGGTAGTTTATTATGAACTACTTCAGCAAGGGGAAACGATCAATTCAACAAAATATTGTTTCCAATTAGACAATCTAAAAGTGTAATATACCTAAGTTGATTTTTGTGTCGATATAATATGTGACTTGTATAGATCAAAAAATACCTTTTTTAAATTTATTGGACTGAAATCTGGAAAAATCTGGGAGTCCCCGTCTGAATTCATAGCAAATTTATAGAGAAAGAGCAAAATAAGTAATAATAACTTAACCCCCTCAAAGAGCTAAGACACAATGTCGTGTCCGAATTCCAGTGACTCATAAAGAGCATTCTTACACGTTGAGCAGGGAGACAGACAGAGATGGAAAGTGTCTTGCATGTTAAATTTGGAGAGAAACAGAAACGGAGAGAGTATGTTGCGTACATCGTACGATTATATAAATTGTTAATGGTGATTTAGGAGTGGGACTTGACAGGAGCCTGAACAAATCTTTTCTTATAGCAAGATGCAATTCGATGCAAAAACGCATCAGTTTCATGCCTGGATAATGAAAGCACAGATTCACTTCGCTTATCTTGTGCGATTAGCGACAATTCATAGAGTACTTAAATATCTCGTTTATTTAATTCATCTATGGTGCTTCTAAATCACCTTTTTGAGATGGCGACCCCTTTTTATAAAGCCATGAGACCTGCGACACCGATGCAATTGAAAAAGACGTTTTAAATAGGGTAAAAAAAACAAAGAGAATATTTTTTTAGTGTAATTATATTTAGTACAATGATTGAAATTCCAAAAAAACATATTTGTCTTCTCTATCATATCTTCAATTTTTGTAGTAGTTTCAAGTCTATTACAAAATAGGAATTCTTCTTTGGTATCATCTGAATGAATATAGTTCACGAAGACACGCAACTAAGTATACGAACTTACGTCTGTTGATTCATCGACTTGAAAAGAAAACAATGGTAAAACCTTGATTTAATTGAAAATCTACTCTTTATCACATACATACAATCCTGATATATACCGTTGAATAATATTATTAGACTGAGATATTCGTTGCATATTTACTTCACTGGAATCCCCAAGAATTAATTTCATCATCTTCAACGTGCAGAGTTTGATGAGCTTTTCTCCAATTGTGTAAGGGTTTTTTGCTTAGCAATTTCAAATGAGACTTCATATGATGCTTGCGCTGATGCTGTGCCCGTTTGCTAAAAATGTCATGTTCGATCAAGTCGCGTTGTTTTATAAGCATATAGATCATATAAAATGCCGCAAAAGCCCTAAAAGTGCCCATAAGGTCTGTGTGTCCATTCGGTCCGCTTTTCAGACCACTGATATGACGAATGAGCGGCTAGCGGCTAGCGATCATACTTGAATATGTCTACAGAACGATTATAAACTATCATTACAAAACGAAGATATTCGAAAAAAACTAAACCGGTGGGTTATTTAAATTTTATTACGAATATTTACGCTTTTTTTAAATTAGAAATTCCTAATTTTATATGAGAGAGACGATTTTCGATAATCTTTCCGTGTTACATTGGTGTAAAGGTCAATTATATTATGTTATAAGCTGTGTTTTTATTTTTTAGAAAATTTTGCACTTTTCATAAACATTTTTGGTTTGCAAAAATTTTCGGCTGATAATTATGATACATGTTTGAATTGCAAATAAAATATACGAATCGGCAAAACGAGTATTATGATTGTAGTGCTCCGCATGGTGAATAATCATGTCAACATCAGTCTGTAATTTAACCCACTTCGACCACCGGGTAGTCGAGTTCTCCGACTCTTGGGCAATCCTGGCCGAAGGCTTTAGCAGGATCAGGTCATCGTCGACCACAAGGGAAACCCACCAATTGCAGAGCACTTTCATATGATCAGACGATCGTCTGATCGGATCTCGTCCAAGGACCACTTGACAAAATTCTCATGCACTAATTTTATTTCCACCGAAATGGCGAAATTTTTTCCAGCTTCATTCGGTGCTTTCCATTCAGTCGAGCCATTAGCATTTATTAATTGTAGATAAAACCATAAACATTTTTTACTGCGTTAATTTTATGGACGTTGGAGCAATAGGACACAATATGATTTATGCCTTTGTAGAATAAAATTAAACACGCATTAAATCCAAACGTTCAGAAATGCCCATCTTCTGCGAAATAGTTATTAATCAATTGGATTCATAAAGTCAATATTTGTTGTTCATATTCAACTACTCTGTTCGTTTTCATAAAACAAATAAAGCAATCCTTTATAATGTATCCGTCTGTGTTTGTTCTGATAAAACGTTCAACAAATACTGAAACAAGAATGCTGATCGGCTCATTCAAAGCAAATATAACTATTCAATTAGCACAAAAGGATCTCCTGTTTATTTTCTTTGAAATCCTCTTTTTTGCCACATAAAACCTGTCAATTTTGCATGTCAAAAAACGCTTAAAAGCCGATATTAATATTAAAGCATGACGTCAAGGAAGCACTTTAATGAAATCTCATTCAAGTATCACACGTACTACTTAAAACGAGCACATTTTTCACATGAAGAAATTTTCAATGCAAACCTTAGAATCATAATTTTCAATTCTTTCAATCTTTAAAAATCTAAAAAAAAACATGTTATGGGACTTCATATGAATCATGAAAATTCATGTGCTATTTTTACGTATTCTAGAAAATCGCAATTCATCCTTGTTTGTCCAAAAATTAGGACATCTCATGACGCAAATCGTTATTGAAACTTTAAACTGACACGTCAATGTATCCTGAATGATTATTGCATTTGCATGTCGAATGATGATGATTTAATACATGCATTTAGGCATGAAGAATACCATTTTTGGACAATTGAAATTAATCATACATCGCAACAGTGTGTTCTTTACAAACATATTCCATTATGGAAAAAATCAAAAAATACTTATATAAAAGCTACATCGTTCTCAGAACAATGCAATCAAAATCATAAAGCATTGCATACATATTAGAATACAATCGATCAGTATTGAAGCAATTCAACTTGGCTTCTGTGCCTGTATAGAGATATTGTCTGTGAAACGTCCGATTACACTATTAAATTTTGAACTGAACTAATATTTTTAGTCAAAACATGGCTTTTTTTCAATCAATGTAACAGCCATCGATCAAGGCAATCAAGAGAATGTCAATATTGATGTAATAATTTATAACGCAAAGATCGAGCCGAATAATAATGTTAATTAGTATAAACGCGCCATGGTTTTTCCCAAAATCTAAAAACCTTCAAAAGATGACATTCAAATAAAGCTAATATCATCATCGAATGACATTTTTCATAGTTATTAAACGACATTGAAGCATGGTTTTAAAGCCATAAGCATTGGAATTATTTAAAGCTTAAATAAATGGATTTTTCTATATATTTTATATTTTAATATCGCAATTTCATTGAATTTAAGTAATTATGACCCAATTTATCTCGGAATAACGATCGCTTCAGGGCGCACATTTCAAATAAGGAAGTTTCCCTGCTGCACCCTGATGAAACGCTTGAAAGCTCGACTATCTTAATGCATTGACCAGAACAGACGCAACTTTAATGATATAAATTTAAAAATATAATAAATAAAAACTTTAAATGTTTTTCTGTAATATAATAATGAGAATTAGATTGATATCTTTTGTATTGTTTATGTTATTAATTTTTAAAATAAGGTAGTGTATCTGCTGCATTCTGTACTAAAATTATACATACAATGACATCTATTGTCATTTTTCATGAATTAATTTTGGTTTGAATATCGAATATTCAAAATATCACATCATATTATTATCATATTTTTTATTTCAATAAATTTATAGAAACCTGTTGATAGCTGTTTGTACTATTATTAAAATGAATTATATTTAATCAGGGCTATGGGTATTTAAAATTAAATTATTAAATAGATATGAAAAGGTTGTAGCTACTGAAGGAAAATAGATTGTATTTATGAGATGTATTAATTCTTTTTTATTTGAATGTAAAAAATTTATTTAAAAACGATATTTTCATTCGGATTATCAAATATGTTAATTAAAACCTTTTGGTTGCCGCCGGTTTGATAAAATGGCACCTCCAATTGCCGTGAGTTTTCAATGCGAAAAAAAAGTACATTTACTAATAAATAAATATTTTAAATATTTTTCACTTGCATAATTAGTGAGCCACAATCAATAAGGATATAATTTGCATGAACGACACTTGATTTTCACTAGGGTTGCGACAAAAATATTAAAGAAATTTAAAAAATTATATCCACGTTTGTTAAATATGAAATGTTATAATTTTATAGTCTCAAAAATACACATGTATATATATTATACACAATAATCATTTTGGGTGTGGTATACCTTGAAACAAGTCATTGGGCAGAGTGGGATTTTACAATTTTCGCACGCGAATTTTGTTTCCTGCCTTTTTTTGAAGCAAAACACACAATGCATCTTTTCCTTTTTACATCCAAGACTTTTTCCACATCAGTAAGAAATTGCTGTTTTGTCCTTCTGAGCGAAAAGCTAAATCGCCATTCTTGTATTTTCTTGTAGTTTTTTTGATCGTTTGAACAATGTATTTGAATCACTGGTCAAATCACTGCCAGCTGAAAATCATCAAGTCTGATATGCTTCCCTGTTTTCTCTCGAAATGCAAAGTATGAATTTAGTATTCATACATCGACGAGATGGAAAAAAAACTTTTTTGTATTGTAACGTTTGAGGCGGCGGCGCTCTCGGGGCCCCGGGCGGCTCCCCGCCTCCACGTGCTCGTCGGGATGGCCGCGCTACCGCACGGGTTCGTTTTGCTATCGGGCTGTGATGTGCTGGACGAATGGATGGGAATACGAAGGGCGTCGAAAGGAAAGACTCTCTTCACAAAATAACTATTTATTCCGCACTACAGGTAGAGAGAGAGAGAGATCTGGCTACAGGAGGGACAACCTCCCGCAGCCAAGGCCAACCGACGACTCTCCCGACTCCCGCTTCCTGCGCGTCACTACCCAGCCGGTAGCGATGCACGCGCAAGAAGCGATCGGTCGGTAAGCAAGTGCAATGTCTCCGCAGAGCCACAAGAAATGGCGCTGTTAAAATAGCACATTGCACCTGAAAATGGAAGATGCCGCTACTATGCGGGGATGATAAATCGCCCACGCTATAATATCATTTGATGATTTTACACATATTTCTTCTTTAGTCTATAACCGATCTATTTTGTTTGATGCGATTATATTTCCTGAATGCATTGTGGATAGCGTCGTCACTTCTCGCTTGTCTTTCCACATTTGTGAGAACATTTTATTATTTCTTGTGTGGTAAATTTGCGTTTCACCTTTGGCCAATCTTCTATTAAATGTAGGCATACCAATCCACGCCAATTTTCGCACGTTTCCACAGAAATCGGTTTGAAACGAATGCAGCGTTTGAGACAAAGTTGGACTGGTATACCAATTATCCACGTACAATGCTGAGTGATTTTTATTCAAATATGGTGTCACCAAGATCATTACTACGTTTCCACTAACACCCAAATTGTAGTTTTTGTTTAGCTCCATAGTGGCTTCTGTATAAATGACGAAATCTATAAAAATTCCACTTTTGCAATAACATAAAAAAAAACTTAATTCGAAAGCGGCTTCTTTTCAACGGAATATACTGTTTGAAGATCAGTGGACAAAAATTATTTTTGACGGTTTCTCGAATTTCTTGATATCAACAAACAAACGGCTAAAAATATATGCACTTCGTCGATATTTGTATCGTACCATTTGTCCATTCTATAAGAATTTGATACCGCTGGCAGTTTGATTTTCATATATCGGTAGTTATCTTTTAAAAAAATATATTTCGAAATATATATTCTGATATTTTTGACCATTTCTGTTTGTGCCAACCCTGACGAAATATTTTGAATATATCCTAAACTAAGGAAAAATATTTACAGTTTTCGATGTGTTTGATGTTAAAAAATAGTTCTTAATTTCACTGTTAAAAAATCGAAATCAATTTAGGGAATAGGGATAGGCGTTATTTTTTTTTAATTAAATATTCCCACTTAAATTTATAAAAAAAATTGTTATCATATTCGGTTTGCAAGCCATCTCTGCAAATTTTTAAACATGTTAAATGCGTATCTATTATACATAACAACTTTTTGATAGATTAGCGAAATTTAAATTAATTTAGGTGACCTATTGTTCTAGTATATTATCAGACATCATTCTGTCAGAAAGTGAGGGTAAGCATTCCTGCATAAATATAAGCTGTTTGAAATTTGCGCTAAATTGCAATGTATTCGACAGCGCTTACGACGGTTGCTCTGATTTTGATTTAAGGATATCAGCTTTGGTGGGTTTTTTTCCTTGTTGAAAATGAAATTTCTCAGAAACGGTGACTAAAGTTCAAATTGACAGTTTTGGAGCGCAGAAAAAATCTGTGCCATTCGTTTTGTTCAAGGTTTTTAACGGCGATAGTTTTGAATCTTCTTTTTATAGAGACATGTGACTTTTTTAATACCAAGAAAGAAGTTAAACGTTTTTGAAAGCGTGTGATCTGACACTCAAATTTTAAATAAAAATAAAACAAGTTATGTCTGATAGATGATAAGTTACTTATCATCTATCTTTATCAAGTTATAAAAGGAATTTCTATGAAATTATCATTTAAAAACCATTGTATTTTAATTAAGATGTTAAATTAATGAACATCCTTTTTTTTCCAATCTGGATTTTTTCCTCACAATATTTGTGATATCAATTATACATTTACAATTAGATTAAGTAAGCCGCCCCCTTTTTTTAGGGTATTAAAATCAATATATCAAAATCTTAATCGGACCCCATAAAATCCCATTTCATTGGGCTGTGCATTTAGCATTTAGAACATTGATGATGAATACTTTTGAGACGATTTTCTTTAATAAGAATATATGACGACTATTGCGTGCGAGTTCAAGGAAATTCGTCAACTGATTTATAAACCTGACCTTAACGAATACTATGAATTATTTAAATTTTAAAAATACCTGTAGTAAAGATGATTTGCATTCGATGAATCATTCGAGGAAACGATTACCGACTATTGTTTGACACGAGAAGAATCATATTTAATCAAGGGCATATTATCGTAAAGGCGTGAAAAAGGAGGGTAATATTAAAATTGTCCAAAAAATTACACTCTACAAATGGTAAAATTTGAAAAAACTTTTCCTATAAAACAATGATTAATTCCAATAGTACAACAAAACCGAAAGAATTGAGAAAATTCTGAAATATTGTTTTTTTTCATAAAATATATGTCGGAAGATATTATGGAGGTCATCGTTGAAGAAACTAATAATCAATAATACCGATATACAATAATCAAAACGCCAGCGGAATCAAATTCTTATAAAATGGACAAATGGTACGGTACAAATATCGAAGAAATGCACATATTTTTAGCCGTTTGTTTGCTGATGTCAAGAAATTTGAGAAATCGCCAAAAATAATTTTGGTCCACTGATATTTTATTGTATTCGTCTATTTATTCTAACACGATGCCACGCAATAGGTTTCAAATACTTATGAAATGTTTACATTTTTCAATACAGAGATGATTAAACGTAATTTCAAAAATAGCTTTTATTCTTTCCATGAAATTTTGCATTGATGATAGTTTTTTGCTCTTCAAAGGAAGACTACTCTTCAAAAAGTACATTCCGTCGAAAATAAGCCACTTTGGAATGGGGTTTTTAGTTTTGTGTGATTGCAAAAATGGAATTGTTAAGGACTTCATCATTTATACTGGAGCCACTACGAATCTAAACAAAAACAATACAATTTGGGTGTTAGTGGAAACGTAGTAATGATCTTGATGACACCATATTTGAATAAAAATTACGCATTATACGTGGATACTTGGTATACCAGTCCAACTTTGTCTCAAACGCTGCATTCGTTTCAAACCGATTGCTGAGGAAACGTGCGAAAAAATCGAATTGGTATGCCTAAATTTAATAGAAGATTGGCCAAAGATGAAACGCAAATTTACCACACAAAAAATAATAAAATGCTCGTACAAATGTGGAAAGACAAGCGAGAAGTGACGATGCTATCCACAATGCACCCAGGGAATATAATCGCATCAAACAAAATAGATCAGTTATAGACTAAAGGAGAAATATGTGTATCGTTGACAGAAGTGATCAGAAAAACCATCAAATGGTACAAAAAAGTTTTTTTCTATCTCGTCTATTTATATATACTAAATTCTCACTTTGAATTTCGAGAGAAAACCCAGAAGCATATCACACTTGGTGATTTTCAGCTGGCAGTGATTCGACAGGTGATTCAAATACATTGTTCAAACGATCAAAAAACTGCAAGAAAATACAAGAGTGGCGATTTACCTTTTCGCTTAGAAGGACAAAACAGCAATTTCTTAACTGATGTGGAAAAAGTCACCCAAAATGATAATTGTGTATTTTTGAGACTATAAAATTATAATTTTAAATTTCTTTAATATTTTTGTGACAACTACATCTTTTTTTACGCTCTTCTTCTTTATAATTCATGTTTACCAATGTTTATTTGAGCTAGGCTCTGAAAAAGCGCTCTATAGTAGTAAAGATTTAATTGAAAAAAAAAATGTTTTCGAAAATTATTCACAGTTTTTGGCCATTTTGTGTATTAGGAATGTGCTCAATTTTGGAAAAAATGTTTCAAATTTGATTCCTTATAAGACAATTATGAAAAAACATCCCATAATATAATTTTAACTGACACGACCAAAAGACGGCGTGATTTATAAAAATATGCTTCCTGTACGCAGCCTTCATGTGCGTAGTATGTTAATGACTCTTGAAAGTTCAATATAACCCATTTAATTCTTTCAGAGACATGATGAACAATTATAGCGCTTCGAATGCGAGGAAAAGACTCCAATGCGAAATGCAAATTTTCACAATAACGATGAGTCTTTTTCGCGAATTTCACACAATTTGGCAAGGTCGAGAAAACAAAGGTCATCAAATTCAATGACTCTGCCATTGTCGCGATGATAGCCGACGATCTCCAACCCTGAACGACACCTACGACCCAAAACTGTGTCAACGTGTCAAGGTCTGCTGCTGTTCGATTATCTGAAAATCGTCATATTTGCTTGACAAATCAGCACCCATAGCAAATATCAAATTGCTAACTAAACGTTGCTTTTTTAGTATCGGCTCTAAGGTCAACTGCATGCAGATAGATGATACTTTTTTATTATAAATCGATAAAATAATGTAGAACTCTTTCATAGCACGTTTTTATGACGGCTCATCATGCAGTTTAATATGAATTCATATTTTATATTAATTTATAATGCGTAATTTTATAAGACCGGTTGCGCCCTTGATAGGTTATTCGCCGCAGAAGTTATTCAATCGAAAAAAGTCACGCGCCTTGAATAAATTTCTCCTTTTACGTCTGCATAATTCACAATCACTCGCAATTAGCAACTGTTACAATGTGCATTTTTATTTAGCATATTTTACGCAAACGATTGTGTATTACAACTTTGCTTTTATAGAAAAGCATTTTAATATCAAAATTCGTCAACTCTTTCGCGATTGCCGGCTTTAAAAGTGTTGAAACGTCAAACTAATCAGTCCTTTCTTGATATTAGAAAAAAAACATGCGAATAATTGCACGTAGCTATGTTCACGCCTCATCAATATAACCTTAAAATACAATTATGACGTGCACGTCAAGTGGTCAGTTCTTTCGTGATTATTTTAAAACGACGTCATTGATAACGACTAAATATTTGACATTATTTTATGGCTAACTTTGCACTCTTGCAACATGAATTGATTTACATGTTATTAATGTTATGGAATATGAGAGCTTTTAAAAAATATAATGTTTTTGTCATATGTATAAATATTGGTGTTGGATGTCAATAAATACACCTCAAACTGGAACCCTTATGTGGACCGATTTCCACGTAAGCTTTTATTACTTGTTGCATGCAAAATGAAAGTGTTAACGTATTCTTGGTACTTTTATTTTTAATCTGCACATTAATCAAAATTTCATATATGTAAAAATGAAAGTAAGAACAAACAAAAAGTCAAGTTGAGTTACTTACTGAAACTCTTATAATAACTCTTCTGATATTTCACAATCTACAATAACTTGGATCTAAATTGCTTTAAAATTTCGTATTTTATTTTTTAATAAACAGTTCTTAATTATTGATATAGAATTTGATTCGAAGAAGCTCTGAGACTATTTTGCTTCAACTATATTTTTTTTATTCATAGCAATCTATATTTGCCGCTCAGGTAAAAGATTTACCGCGGTGTCAAATCATACGACTGAAATAAAACATCAATCAAATGTTCTTCCCCTTTCAAAAAATCCCCGGATCATTTATCAGTTGAACATTAAAATCCAATCAACTCTTCTTGAATTGCTTAAAAATTTCTACATTTACTATCAATATTTTTCAAATATTTAAACTTACTTAACCCTCTCAATGCCGTCTATATATCGTTGTATATGCTAAGGTGTAAGAGTAACTCCACAGAACGTTATACAATAACACAATATCTAGATTTAGCATTATTTTACGAGAGTGTAAAAACAAGGAATTTAATGACCTAGATACTATTTGAGAATACTATTTGTTTTGTAGCAGGCAATGCTTCATATGATATTTTTTTATCAAACTATTTCATTTCATCATTAATTTTGTTCTAAATTCTTCAAAATACAACATATTCTATATCTACAATGCCTTTCAATAGGGACGCTAAAAGTTAATTAGATTTTTAATAAATCTCATGTCTAAACGAGTGGATATCTCACACACATAATTGTGTTTTAAATCGAGCATCCTTATTATAAAATTTTTAATCAATAATTGATGTGTTTTTAAAAAAAATATTGTATTAATTTATTCTCCCCTTTTTTAAATTTTGTATCATTCTTACTCTTTTATGTTTTTTATCGGCACTTAAAGGGTTAAATAGCCCTTAAACACAAAGCTCACCAATATTCTGACACAGAGTGAAAGTGCAGTTATTAAATGCAGGCAAAAAATTCTCAATAAATGACCGATTATTAATGCTTAAAGCGCTTAATGCATCATGTTTCAAATTTGCATTTCAAGGTATTTCATATTCAGACGAAAGTTTCGCGTCGTGCAAACGCAAACATTCGAGGCCTCGAAGAGTCGAATAAATGGAGTAGGTGTTGACGATGGAGATTTATGCTATATTTGTCGTTTTCGATTGAAACTATCGTCTCTCTGGGCGTCAATGTCTAGAAAATTGTAAATATCAAAATGGCATATGCGGGATTTGACCTTCGACGCATTTTTTCAAAAGATTAAACACGCAACAAGCGCTGAACATTTCAGCGCGATGTGATTGAGCGAATTTTTCGCCGTTCGAAATTCGATGCGAGATGGCCGAAAATCGGCGCGTTTGGGCGTATTTTCGTTCGAATTTGAAGCGCATTCAAAATTGTTCATAGACGCATAGAAAGTGGCGCCCCTGTCGGCAATCCAGGCGAACCCCGTTGACAGCTGACAGTTGAAAATTTGAATTATGCATCCCTTGTTTGCTTATTATTTTCGCGAAATCGAATCGATTTTGCAATCACGCGTGAACGAATGCGTACATAATCGTTCAGAGAATTTGTCGATCGAGATGAAATTAATTGAATCGTTTAAAGTTGCCACAGCAGAAAGAAATCGCTTTACAATCGTTTGCATATGCATGCATTTATTTTGCACATATCGATAAGTGCATTCGCAGAGCCTGTGAAAATATCTGATTGTGCAAGGTGTCCGCTTGTGAGTGCATAACCTCGAATTTGCTAACAAAGCGGGCTGTAGGACATTGCAGACTGATTTAAGCCTCTCTTCACAACCATCTCAATCAGTTTGCTCTCAACCACCGCCATGGAGTGTTAAGCTCGCATCAGCCCTTAGCGCGTCTTCGGTGATCTAAGGGCTTTCGATTCGTAATCTCATCGCGAAATTCAATCGATTCCCTATCAATTAAAGCTGCCGAATTTAACATCCAACCAAAGATCGCCTATTTAGTTATAAACATGGCTTTTGAGCAAGCAAAATATTTCCCCTTAGTGATAGTTTTTGTGATTCATTCGCTTCGCATCGAAGCATTATCTATTTTTGATAACTTTTATCGACAAGAAAAGAACTTATTGAGAGGTCCACAGACTTATCCTGTGCATCCCATTTATGACGAAGCCGGTGATGGATTTGTAGAGTGTGGAACCAGGACGATCTCATTCGAGCCTAGGACGAGAGGTGGAAAAATTGTCGGAGGCAGTGAAAGCCCCTATGGTGCTTATCCTTGGCAGGTACACCACATTTTTTTTTCAAATTATAAAGCCATAAATTCATGTTTTATACAGACGATATAATAATAATTATATATAATTAATACAGGTGGAAATCAAAATTTTGAAAAAGGAAAACAAGAAGTTTAGTCATCTTTGTGGGGGTGCAATTGTCGGAACAAGAACGATAGTCACAGCTGCTCACTGTTTTGAACAGGTATTTAGCCAATGTCTAATCACGATTTCCGAAAAAATACACTTTAAATACAAAAACTTTAAATTACAGTATCCTATTAAAGTGGACGAATACCGGATTGTCACCGGTGATCATCGTTTAAAGGTGCGTGATCCGCAAGAGCACAGTTATAAAATAAGGAAAATCCTGATCCATCCAGAATACAAGAAATGTAAGTAAATGCATTTTTTTAACCTTTTAACTGTTAGTGAATTTAGATATATTGGAATTTGCATAAAAAGTCGTTTTACTTGGATATTTTATTGCCAAAAGGCGACTTTTTTTTAAATCACATGCTGTCCTGTGGGTTTTAAATATTTCTATTCAGGATTGTAACAATACATAATTGATTCAGTCACATAGCAAAGATCATACAATGGGCAGCCCTGATGAAGTGGGCAGCCCTGATACGTGTGTCCCTAGAATATAATTTTTAAATACTAAAAAAAAATATTTTTCAACGAAAAAACACAACGACTCACCGGTGAGTCACTGGCGACTAAGTGATTTAACGAATATACCAAATAATAATAATTCTATTTTTTTAGATGTTCGATATTTAAATAATGATTCGTTACAGGGCATTTTGCCTTTTTTAGTAAATTATAAAACAATTATCAATAGCAAAAAATTATATACAAAATGTCTCATCTTGTTTTTATACTTTTGTCGAAAGCATCAACTTTTTCGGTTATATTCACCGATTATCAGATAAATCGTTTTCAAAATTGGGATTTGGAATGAATCTCTTGTTTTACTTGTCTGCATTGTTTAAGTGTTTAATCCTTAACCTCTTAACCGGGGAATTTAGGTTTGCGCATGACAAAAAGTTTGTATGTGCAACGGGGAATTATTTCGATAGGATAGGATTACGGATTATTTCGTCACACCCATAGTAAACTAAAATAATCGATAGCTCTTCATGCCCACTAGAAGGTAATTGTTGAAAGGCCTTGACGAAATTTTTCGTCATACTCGCTACAGGTGCTTTTTTGAATGACGAAATATTTCGTCATACTCGATTATATTTGCTATGGTGTATTTACTACACTTAGTCAAGTAAAGTTGTAATAATGGGATTTTTCCCTACATTGAATCTCGATTTACTATCTATATCGATATATATACTATCTATATTTATATCGTCGATTGTGAAACTAGCAAGGACTGCAAACAATGATCGTTATTGGTTCATTGATTACTTCAAAATGCTCGAATACGAGTAATTTCTGTGTATCAATATATCATTGAGTTAATCAAAATGCAACATAGCAACCAAAGAGTTAAGATTATATTTAAACATGCTTTTGCAAAATCAGTCTGGGTCCCTTCTGACTTAAGAGGGTCGCTATCTTCGTCGCTGCGACCTTTGAATGATCGCGTTGTTCGCATGCGAATTCGCTGTTGAGAGCATCTCAGCGCGATGCGTGTTCGGTTGCGAGATCGATTGCGGTGCAATCCGTAAGAATGGTCCCGACCCGCGAAACGGCTGCGATGAACGACGGAACACGTTTATGATTTCATTAGCTCGGTGATAGAGGTCGAAATGAGGCAGGCACTGGAAGTGATTAATAAAATGTCGAACAATTGGCACAGCGTATTTATTCAAATAGGAGAACTAGAGAACATGCGTTGTGCAGAGCAAGCAGGTTATTATCCATCCGATGGTAGACGCCTTTTTGTAGCATCTTCTCGAACTCGGAGATCTCTGTCGGGGATGGTGTCGAAGAGCTGGTCGTCCGAAGAAATCCTTCTCCGTCGGGTTTTGATAGTTAGCCCGGTTGTCCGAAGATGTCCTTCTCATTCATTGTCTGCTCGATAACTCTCTCGTACTCGTCTCATACTCGCCCTTTTGACAATCTGCCACTATTTTGAAAATTGACTGCTGTTTTCATGAAATCGCCGCTAACGTGATGACACACAATTAACAATTTTAGATGTGCATTCATAAATATTGCCCCAACATAAAAATATATAGAAATAAATGGGATCACGATCTTAGTTACTCGCGATAGCGATTTGTTCATCAGCATACGGCGAGTGATTGAAATCTAAGTTTCCCGCAAAAGATGTGTTGAAATGAGCTTACAATTTTTACCACTAGATGGCGATCATTATATCTCGCTCTGTATAACAATGTCTCATCATTTATATACATTAATTCTTACATAATTTTACCAAAGATACTTTTGATCGTCGCATTGGGTTGTATCAATATTAATAATCGATATTTTTGATTGATTTAATGTATTCAAATGCAAATATATTTTGCGCTCGTTTTGGTCTTATTTATTTCAAATGAAAGCCTAAAATTGTGCAATGGCTTTTGTAATATTTTGCTGATGTCCTCTTTCAGATGGACCACACAGCAACGACATTGCTGTTATGATCGTCGGAGTGGGTCCAGAAGGAATTCCTTTTTCATCTCACGTCCGACCCATATGCATGCCGAAGAATCCGCCTCCTCCTGGACCCTGCGCCGTCACTGGCTGGGGATTTCTTCAAGGTAACGTCTTCATCCGACGAAAGGTCGTATACGTCTGATGTAACGTCTTATGCAACAGATTCGATCTTAATGACGGGCGAAATATTCTCGATTGTCGGTTATGAGGTCATTACTATGCCGAACGTTATAAAAAATATAATGGCGCTTTTATTATCGATCCAAGATTGGAAAGTTTTGGTGCATTGATGACTTTCACCTTAACACTATTTTTTATTATCTAATAACAGAAGACGTTGAGGTCTTGGCCCCGGTGCTGAGAGCGGCCAGTGTGCCTTTGGTCGATTTGGAAACATGCAGGATGAGTGGGATCAACGGTGGAAGACAACAGCCGATCTTGGACACTATGCTGTGTGCTGGTCAGTTTTTTTTTAATTTAAATATCACATCTTTATGAAAATTTGGATGATAACACTTATTTTTAAAATGATCATTTTGAAATATTACAAATAATAATCTGTGTGACCATAAAAAAGCTACAATTTAAAGTGAATCTTCTATAGGTGCTTATTCTAACTTGGCTTGAACATCACGAAAAGTGTAACTCCAAGCGGTAGTCGGTTAAAAAAAGAGGGAGAATCGTTTATAGTGTATTCGTATCTATTGTAAACATCAGTGCTCCGAAACCTTTTCTCACTTACGACACACTAATTTTCATTTTTTATTTCATAAGTATGCATACGAAGGATATTCAGAAAGTAAGTGTACTAGTTTTTTTTTTTTAGGAAAAAATATATTTGAAAAAAATACACAGGATTGATACACTTCTTAACTATTTTTCAACATAATCGCCATCCTGTTCCAGTCAGATGAATACGGGGTATGATTCAAAACAACCCAACCAAATGAGTCCAAAAGCGCCTTGGTTGGCATGCAACAAGCCCATCCCTCTTGTCAGCATTCCCCTCCTTTTGTTTTGACCTTCTTTGATCACTTTTCTATTCACAATATAGCTCAGAAAATCCTTACCTTCCAATTTAAGTCGCTCAAGAAACTCGCAAGCGCTATTGATCCACTCGCACTTGGTGGGATTTTTTACCGACGTCTTTCACGCAACTGGACACTTCAACGTGCATTTGCGTATTACCGTATTCTTGCTATGCTCGCTTTGTCAAAAGATCCTCTGCTATCACTAAATGTTAACAATCCTTAAAAAATAAAAAAACACAGCCCGTTATGGTCACAGTACACTTACTTTATGAACATACCTCATACATAAAAAAATAACTGTTTTTAATTTTATGCAATTTTAATAAGTATTATAAAATAATGGCTTATTAATGTGATCTAGAAAATACCTAATGGAATTGTATTATTTTACCGCGTCTCACTTGTATCAGCTCAATGTACATCGGTTGCGGACCACTGGTGTACATCATAGACATGCTGCGCGCATGCGCCGCGCTGTCTCTACTGTGTGTGTGTCTATTTATAGCATAAAGCAACCACTAGTAACAAGCCAATTTTATTATATATTACACAACAAACAGCTTTATCTTTTAGTTAAAAAATAGACTTAAAATGCAGACAAAAGCAATGCATAAAATAAACTTTTTAATAGAAGCTAAGAAGTTGCACTTCTACCATGTAATAATTAGTCGATGCGGGCGGTGGCAGATGTATGGTAAGAATGAACATACACGTTTAATAATGTTGACGTTTATTTTATTATTTTAAATTTAAGTTCTTTGACAGCATTGCCCATGAGCTTTCAATCGTTCAAAATCCAACAATATGCATTGTGTACAATTTGACAATAACATTGTTTGACAGAGGCATTGAACCGCATCGATGAGTTAAGGTCGTCCATCGTCCGTTATATTATTCAATATCAATGCCAAGGCGAATTCCAGGATCGCCCAAAAGCGGGTCAAGGATATCGGCCCGAATTAATGTATTTTTGTGGTCGAACAGGAGTTCTTCGGGGCGGTGTCGACGCATGCCATGGTGATTCCGGCGGCCCTCTTGCCTGCGAAAGAGACGGTCGTTTCGAGCTGACGGGACTCGTATCCTGGGGAGACGGATGCGGAAAGAAGAATCGACTGGGAGTTTATACCAAAGTGTCTTCTTACATCAATTGGATTCAGAGCATCGCCAGGCAAATGGGCGAAAATCTTTGAATTAAGTGTTAAAGAGACGCTGTTTTAAATTAAGGACTATTTATTTATTTTTTAAAAATATTTTTAAATTATTATCGAGCGCTTATCTGCTCCTGATGAATGTTCATATCATGATTATTGATCAATTTTATCCAGTGTTGGCGCTGTTTGCCTACCGGTGATGTATTTCGTACAATTTTATAACTTTACAAAAATTGTTGTCAATAAAAGTACTAGTGGTGTACCAAATACATATCATCGGTGGATATTTTTAGCACAGTAAGGGAAAGGTTAATTTGAGCAATGATCATGATTGAATAAAGATTGAGTACAAATTAATCATACACACATACGGAATAAAACTCGTTTCATACATATAAAAAGAATTTATTTGTATATAAAAAAATTATATAGAATTTTCAAAGATAACATTGTATATTTGTAAACATATTTTGGCTCTTAATTATTTTTTTTAAGTCTAATTATAATAGAATACTTCCACAATATATATTAATTTTTAATTGGTATATAAAAAGAACACATTCCTCTAACCCTTGTGGTAATCTTTCAAGACTTTCGCCGCTGTAGTATCGTGAAAAATTGGATCATCGGATCGCGTGAAGAACCATCACGTTGGAATCAGTTTGTAAAAATAAAATTATTATAAAATTAAATCCGATTACACAAATCATTCATCCTTCTTCCAGAAATTCAGATTTCTTTCGTTCTTTATAAAAACACGTATTGATACTAAATTTATATTTCTATCGATGATAATGGTGTCTTTGCTTGTGTGATTGTGATGGTCGGTGCCTCGCTTTTGAAGATGAAGTTGTAGAACATTTCTATGTAGTCGCTACACAACCATAAGATCAGCGCGAAAAATGCAAATTTGGTCAATTTGTCTACGACGTACATCCTGAAAAGCATCAATTCAATTGAAAAACGATTCAAATGCGCATTTAAAACAATGCGAAGACTTACACTTTCATGTGTCTTCTTGCCGCTGGCAAAGTGTCTTCAGGCTCTTTGAGGATGTAGAGCCTCGTTGCTCTGATGCAATCCTCAAAGTATTTCGAAATGTCGAGGCCTGCAACAAACCATAGTTGCACATGAGCTCAATGCGCCGAAATCCGATATGAAAGCTTTTATTTATGCAAATCGCATCGCAAAGTGATAATTTAACAGCCCAAAGCTCGAAGCTTAACCGGTTCGGCGCGAAAAACAGCCTCGTGTGAGGATTGATTTAACGGCTTATTAATTGTTACGAAATTTCTTTCGCATCCTTATTTGCACAGGCGAACCGGATTAATCCGGTTTTAAAACCGAAGAACTGTAAAAGGACACTATTGAACCGTATAAATTCGCATTCCGTCCGTCGTATCAAATGTATAGGGATAATTTATCAAGGATTTAAACACCAAATTATTCACACGTGTCAGAAGAGAGACATAAATTTTAGAATGGAATTCGGCACACGCTTAAGCTCACAGCTTGCATATTTGTGCATAAGGATGCATTCGTACGATTTCGATTCATTGAATTCCAAAATCAATCATTTCGATCAATGGAGTTGCGATTTAAATATCTTCTACGTCTATTGTACCTTTTCCTTCTATTTTATAAGTAAGTGCTTCTCTGGGGTTCATTAAAGATCGACACGCTTGAATATTGTCCGATTTGAAGTCCCATTGATTATTGGCATAGTATTGGAAGACTTCGAATCCTTTATTTATGCGTCTTTGGACCCTCATCAATCTAAAAAGAATAATTCACCCATTTATAAAAAACATAATTAACATCTACACATATTTTTCAGCACATCAAAATATTTACACAGGCTTATTTCCAGTCAAAAATAGAAGAGTGTCAACTAAAACGGCCGGTAAAAAGTGGAAGAAGAACAAGCAAATTTTGTGTTGGATCAGAGAACTCTTCATTGAGCCGCCGGGATACCTAAAAATTAATATATATATATGCAATAAACAGCAATTGCATAAGATTATTGTATTGTACAATATATGTATAGTTAAGATAATCACCAAGCTACGCCATTGAGCGGTACTTTAGTATTGATGATATTTCTGCCGATTTCGATCATCTCCTCCCAATTGACTTTTATTTCGGCCGAACTGCATATATTATAAATGTTGTTGGGATTCCTGAAACATGAATCTTATTTAAAACGATCTATTACAAATTTAAAATAATGATAAAGATAAAAAATATTAAAATAAACAAACTTATTTCCGATGTAATTCCAGCTTGCCACAAGTATACCATTGACGGTTATATCGACAGGAAGAAAATCAGCATAACCGGTTGAATTGCAGTACATTGTCCGAATAACACCCTTTCCAGCACCTAAAAATAATAAATATGAATTTGTATTGTGCCACTTCTGACACCAGTGTAACGTGGGGCGAAAACGCTCTCGGGGATAGAGTTTTCAGATCTCTTTTATCTTGCTTTGACTATTATCATTTATTTGCGAAGATAGATATTACAGCTATGAGGCTCCGAGAAGGTCATCTTCCCGCAACCAAGGCTATCTGACTACAGAATGTAAAGCGATGCAAACGCAAAAAAGTAAATTTATAGCGTCGTTAATAAAACGCAATATGTCCGCAAGAAAACATAACGATATCGCTATTATTTTTTCCCTTGCTGTGCTAAAAACACCCGCACGCTCCGATGATATGTATTTGGTACACCATATGAGAAAGAGATTGTATTAAATACATCATAGGGAACGAACGAAATGTATCTGTAGGTAATACCGCTATTAAGCGATTATACGTCAATCAATCATCTCGGGTTTAAATCTACTGGAGGTGTCTTCTATATTCTGGTAATATTTTAACGACGAACTCGAAGTACAATAATCATTGACATGTCCATGACTTCCCAGTTTTATTCTGCTTTTTATGTGCTATTATTTAGCTTGAATGACATTTTCAACATGGAACTCATGTTTGAGCTATACTATTGTGGTTATAATACAAGAGCGAGAAACACACATTTCTTACATTTAATCTTTACAAAAAAAATACAGAATGGACTTATGAAAACCATTTATTTTAAAGAATCCCAATTTAAAAACATATGGATGTGATTCAATCTATGAATTAAAATCTAATGCTGGATTGCATATGGCTGCACTATAAAAACTAAGATTTATTATCAACTAGTGATCAATCGGCATGCATTGAAATGCCACGTCTCGCATAATAAACTGCGTACATAAACAATATTTTTACGTTTGTGTTATTGCCACAAGTGTAAACAATAAGTTTATAGAGTTTTATCGCAATCGAATAAGCGGTATAGCAGCGTATTAAATACGGACATACAAACATTGCTTTTTATATATTAGACTATGCTTATGTTACTTGCGCAATTCTTAGCAATAAGTAGACGAATTTTCATTGCAATCTAATGAACGGTATGACAGTGCAGTGCATACGAACAAACAGATATTAATTTTTATATATGAATAAAAAGATACGATTATAATTTTTATTGCATTTTATAAATAAAGGATCGATTTACCAATCATAAGTCCAGTAGGTCCATTAATATTATCGGTCCATCCCGGCAATGGTTCGAGCCACACTGGGATAACTAGAAAGATGATTAAATTATAATTATGTAAATAATACAAAATAAACAATTTTGAATATTTTAAAATCATTTAAATTAAGCATGTATTATACCAATGGATGGTCTGACGATCATAGCTGGGATGTCGTCCATGGCTTCTACGACAAGCCCTTCTGAGAGAGCTTTTGTAAAGGCGTACGTGTTGGGCAACTTATTCAATATCCTGAAATAAAATATTTTTTTAACATATTTACGTCGAGTTAGACATAGTATTGTGTGGATCACGTGGCTAAAAACGCATAGGTGCGTCTCCCGCGTCTACTGATAGTATCCAAAACACGCACAAATGTGTAACCGGATAGTAATGTGTTAATGAAATTGCAAAAATGTATTCAATGCTTAAACTTCCAATCATACCAAATAGATTTGATTGAATACCACTATTATGAGACTTTTTTTTTATCATTTTTTGTTCAAATGAAGTCAACGGTTATATTGTCTCTTGAACGTCTCATTACGTTATATAGTTGCACAAAAAACCCATAATGACTTTTTTAAATAAATATTCTGCATTCAATGCTTATTTGATCTTGGTAATTGACCAAATCTCCCTCAACCGCAATTGAAGATCTTCTTCGAACGTGACCGTGATATAAATGATAGTAATTACTTTTCAGTCATAGAGTTGACGACGTCATCTTCGAGCCATTCGACGCACTTGATGATGTTGTGGGGATCCGCCGGTGGTGGATATGGAATCTCCTTCAGGAGCTTTTCGTGAAGGTGGCAATAAGCAGTCGAAATGTGGCAGAAGAGCTGAAACATCCAATCGTAATTGATATAAAGGCCGAATCGAAATTTGAAGCACACTATACAAGGACGACAGATTGAAAGAATTTACACTCAGATTACCACATTTTTGGCAGTATCATAATACTTTTTATGAAGAACTTGGTGAAAGTTTTTTAAGCATAAATGAATGAAAAATATCTTGAATAAGGATTTAATATGCGAAAAACCCATTAGCAATATGTAACATTCATCACAATATTTGAGTCATTGCATAGTGAAAACGCTACATTTCTATAATGAATTGATGAATCAGATTTATTTCAACATCTTCTTAGCTTTGGCTTTCTATAAAATTCATCATGCTGGATGACTAGACTACCAAATTATGCTTAAAATACACAACAAATAATCTGCATTTTGATATCTGCATTAAATCAATATAATACACGCATTAGAATGATTTAAAATTGGATGATTTTAAGTGATCTTTGTCTTGTGGCTGCAATATTCCATTATGCTGTTACAGATCTTTGATCATCCTCAAGGAAGAGATCACCAAAAAGATAACGCACCTCAAGTTTTTTGCACTCTCTCGCAAGCTCCAACATTTGTTTGCATCCTCTGGTATTCAAGAGAACGGCCTTCTTGAGCTCTTCGTCGAATCTGGAATGTTCAAGTAGAATATCAATATCACGGTCGAAATATTTCCTCTATTTATATTTTTTCTATATTTGTAAAATTGATCACAACAAATATTTTCCAACGCCTAGATCCTTCAAAGATGATCTCCTTCGCAAGCACGATCACGGATCTCATGGTTAAACACTCGACCGAGTACGTGGACAAACGCGTGTGATAAAAACAATCTCAAAAAAAGTGTTTGCTCTCAAAAATACCATAATTCATTAAATATATCGACGCAATTTCATAATTGACGTCATAGCTTTTAAAAAAAGCAATTGAGTGTTATTATAAAAGAAGAATTGGATGAAAGACAAAGACTTTTCCTTGTTTTTATAAATGTTATTAGCGAGTCTTTGTATCAATTGTGT
Organism: Stenopsyche tienmushanensis; assembly: GCA_008973525.1. Lineage (NCBI taxonomy): Eukaryota > Metazoa > Arthropoda > Insecta > Trichoptera > Stenopsychidae > Stenopsyche > Stenopsyche tienmushanensis. The sequence continues at coordinate 119,407 of WACJ01000141.1, forward strand.
ACTAGTTTTAAAACTTATCATTAAAAATCCAGAAGGATTTATTACATTGTTATATTCTCTGTATCATTCATCAAGATGCAGCATAAGAAACATATATTTTTAATACTGTAGCGTGGGGGAAACAACATCTCGACCTGATGTTACTATCAATGGTTGCAGGCATCCCAAGTTTAAAAATGCTGACAGCACGACTTTCGTTCGTGTTGTCTTGAAAGCAGACGTTTGTTTTGATAATTAAGATAATCGCATCATTCTTATCGTTGACCAATTTTGTTATTCCCCTTGGCTATTCTAGAGTAGGGTCATTAGCCGAGTATCATCACTCCTTTGCAAAATCTACTCCCTCCTTAGGCTTGCACAGTAACCCTGTCCTTTTATTTTGGCAATACATTAAGAAATATCCCAAAGAAATGAACGAATATTGTGTACTATTAACAGTGTTAAGGGTTATTTTTTACACCTGGTTCATTATCAAGCTTGTTAACCGCTGCGGCGAAGCTGACAGAAGAGTGGATTTATATTAGAGCATAGCGTGTATGTTCTCCGATTTAAAACTGTTGCTTGTAGACATAACATTACGGCAGTGGCATTATTTGTGTAATTATTCCTACAAAGCTGATTCGTTCTCATTTTGTTATTTTGATATTGTATGTAGACAAAATTACATTCTACTGCGATGGTGTTGTTGCCGACATAATAATTTTTGAGTCTTGCATATAAATGTTATATATATGTCTTATACCTACAAGTCTGAAAATATATTGTAGCTGCTTATAATACATATTATAAGTACTTAATACTGCAGTACTTCAATCAAATTCCTGCGCTACAACTTAAACCACGTCAACTGAACCCTTAGCCCCTTTGTATCGAAAGTAGACGATGTTTATTTAATAATCATTAACATTAACTACTTGTAGACGAAATAGCAGCTTTGTAGATTTTAATTTAATGGCTGTATGTACAATACATTGCATAAACACTAACTAAAAAATTAGCTTTTTAGAAATAAATGCAAAATTTCGGTCGCTGTCTCTCGTGCTATAAATCCTTTCATGTTAGTTGTTTGTGACGTTTAAGAAGATTTATATTATTAAATTCATGTTGCTAAATCGATATCAACCAATCAAAAAAAAACTGTTTTCATATCATTTTCGTGAATATTACAATTATCTTAAAATCAATTTATAATTAATTTGTTTGTACAAGGTACATTACTATACCATTCATCCGATTGCGATGAAATTTTGATGAGTTATTGGGTGTGTCTCCAAGAAGGTTTTTAAATTAGCACAATCATTGTTAGCGTGCAGAATTTGTTGTGTGAAACATTTAACGGATGCACCATGTTGGTGTATATTGATCTGGTGAAGTGAAGCGGGGCCGCGAGATGCGAGTTGCGAGAGAAGATGCGCGCGCAATACGGCAGTTAAGCTTCGCTCACGGAAGAAAGGGGCTCAATCGGTCTTCGAAGCGAAAATGAGCGTATGCGTGCATTTGGATCCTAGCTTTCAGCCCGCGCTACACGTGGCATAAAGCAATAAATCACGCAACTGTACCGCTGCGTTTCTTTACATATAGGAATAAATAATCACCATTGGAAGATGTGAATTTGACACAAAACCATTGATGTAACCATTCGACAATATCGCACCTCTGCTGTATTAAATAATAGCGATTTTTTATAATTTTATAAGCCAGCTCATTAACCGGTTTTTTCAAACGCATTGTGAGGACTCCATCTTCAACGTAATAGACCCAGGTCAGTTTCTGAATGAAATTGCTCACCATTTCTTGACACGTTGACATTTAGACACGCGATTCTGTCAAATATAAAACCGGATGCTTTTATTACATTTTGTCGTCGGTCCAGCGAAACATTTGTCTTGTTGTAATCGATGCTTTTGACTGGCCTTCACCTTCTGGTATCATCGATGGTCATCATCATTAGGAAGAAGCATGCTCTTTGATTGGCGAGGCAGTGACCCGTAAAGTCTATCATTGTTTTTATCAATGAAAATGCACGTTTTTTCCCACACACTTGAAGGAAAATGAATGTAGCCAAATCAATATGCGATTTGTCATTCTTACTTCCCTATTAATGGTATTAACGAGAGACTCAAGTCATGGTCGTTGACGAATATAAGGTAATCCTTTAATGTAAATATTTAGTATTTGCTGCCTATTTTTTTGTTATTTATTTAGAATTTAAATTCACCTTATTGTAGCAGCCGAGTGGTAGATGAAATTTACATTTTCACACAGTAACGCCTTATCTTGATCGCTGATTCCCAAGCCGATGCTAGTAACATCCCCGGCGATGAAGCGCATCTTGCATGTTAAGGCTGCTGTACCTCCACGCAAGGCACGTACTTTGTCAAATAACTGAAAAATAAAACATAAATAATAAATTTTTCGTGCTTACAAATCAAATTTAAGAGAATACCTGATATTTCACGGTTATAGCGAACAATTTTAAAGAGTGCATCAGATATTTAACGAGTAAAAATTAAATTCCTTCGACAAGCAATGCATTTCAGATTTGAAAAACTATTATTTGATTATTAAAAACTATTGCGTGAGAAATTTCCAAATCAAAGAAAAAAATTTAATCCAATAAATATCGATAAGTTTTAAAAAAATTGACATAAAATTGAGCCTGATAAACTGATTATTAAAAAGTCTATATCTCATCTACATTATTCAATTTAAATGTAAATTCTGCATAGAAACTCAAACTTTAATTTCATTTGGTTGCTCGTTATAACCGTATTTATGTTATAAAAACGACCTCAAATTATAAAAACATTAAGTTAATGATCGTAAATATATTCTAAACTCCGCGAATGAAAACTTATCATGCCAATCTACCACATGGCATAGGAAATCTCAATTCAAAACAAATGATTATATGTAATATTGTCCGAATAATCATTATTTTTAATGATGTTTTAATTATTATAGTAAATTCAGTCACTTATAAGTGATCTGCATGATTTTATGAATCATCTCAGTATATACTTAAAGTTAAAGTTAACTAATTATATTATAAATGCAATATATTAAAAATACTATTATAATGTATGTTTTAAAATAATATACAAAATAGTCCCAAAAGTACCTGACCTAACGTATAGATGGCGGTTACTGTTGTAAAAAAAATACAATGATAGAAAGTGTCAAGACGCTTCGTTGTTTCATGCCACAAAAAGTCCTTAGAGAGGACGGAGTAGCCATAAGGTTTGTATGCTTAATCGGTCCGCTTTTCAGACCGCTGATATGACGAATGAGCGACTCGCGATCGGATGCCATACCTGAACACAACGATAGCGAAAAAAATGCTTTAATTGACTTTTGATGTTCAATTGATGGATTTAAATCCACCTATAAGCGAAACCAACGTAAAAAATTGCGATTTGCGTCATTACGACTCGTATTATAAATACACACGTAGTTTTAGTGTGTTTTCCGCCTTTTTTTTAAATACACAACCAAGAAACCCTGTGCTTGTCATCATCATTAAATATTGCTGTATCATAACACAGCATTTTATCACCAAATGTCACGACAAAGTTGCAATGCCGTATGTAATTTACAACAATCATAATAATTCTTTAAATGTTAACATTGAGTGACATTGGCAATGAGATAATGTGGTCAATGGAACTATTCTTGATTAAATTATAATTGAATATTTCGCAGAATATTCTTTGTACGATTTGGGTTTTAAGCGTCGCGCATCGAAGGAGGGTCATAATTGACCCACGATTAATACAGCAAATATATATACAATCGATTCTCGTGCGAATCAAAGCTTGGGTGTTTATATATTTTGTGGAAAAACACCAAATAAAAAAGCATATAAAAGATTTGGACATCTTACAGTAACTTAAAATTCTTAGAGACCATCGTTTATTGCTAAAATTAAATGTCAACAATTTTGACAAGATCGTCTATCAGTGCAAAATATTTAGACGTATGGAATTCCAATAATCATTGGAAAGATGGAAAAAGCTCTCATCATCATGATGAAAGACTATACTGATAGAAACATCAATATATCGATCACCACAAATGATTTTCAATAAATACATATTTATACAATAATGAATAGATATGTTCGTTTGTTTGTTTGTTTGTTGTTTTATCAACGTTGATGAGCATAAATAGTATTTAAATCTGACAAGTGATAGCCCTGCCCTCGAGCACATAAGAGCATCAAAGGCCTTACGATACAACGCATTTAAATAAACTTGCAAATAATGCCATAAAACAACATGATGAAACATGGATATGGAGTTTATCTAATATCATCTGATCATTTATGTCAGAAACATGATTTAATAGAGTATTTGCCCTCGATCGATATTAAAATTTTAGGTATCTAAACTTGTTCTTAGCGTGTGGGCCCTATTATTTGGTTATGAAATTTCCAATTTATGGGAAAACAAATTTGGAAAATAGAAAGTGTTGGTATTCCAGATCAATCGTTTCGATCGAGGTTAACCCGATTTTCTGGCTATAAAAATATTTATTGAGTCGATCATTAAAATTGGGTAAGGTCTCCCATGAGGAACTGATCTGCAACAATCATTAAAAATAATTATAACTGTACCACTTGTCCATTTATGTTCATATTCAAACAATCTCCTCATCAATGTCACAATCGATACATCAACACCAAAGTCTTTAATCTGGTGGCTCAAACTATTAAATTTAAGTCTACTACAGATTACAGTTTATTTTAATAATGTTTGTATAAAGTTAGCAATTTCCTGCTGTGTTAAATGATTTTCATTAATTAACATTACCACAGTAGTGGCAATATTTCTTATTGAAATAGCTTTTTTCTTGGCCTTAACATAATTTTTTTGCACAATAATTTGCACTCAAACATATTTGTTCTTTATACGAATTACATTAAATTAAAAAAGCTAAAGTTAAACATTGTTTCGTGTGTAAATTGGCATCACCATGCAAAGACACATTTGATCTTATTAACGACATCTATCTATGAGCTGTTGGATAGCCTTGGCTGTGGGAAGATATCCTTCCTACAGCCACTTAATCTTTCTATACGGAGCCCCGATATGACATGAATCGCTCAGACATGATAGCTACAGAAAGAAGCTGGCAAGGGTCCAACGGCAGGGAGCGCTCCAGGTCACCACAGCATACAGAATAGTATCTGAAGAAGCGGGGCTTGTGATCGCTGGAATCCTCCCGCTGGACCTCTAAGCAAAGAAAATGGCCTTGGACTTTGAAGATCCCAAAAACCACAACAAGCATGACTAGAAACTGAAAGAAGCCTGGTAGCAGAGATGGGATCAGTCCAGTAAGGGAAGATAGACCCACTGACTTATCCTAATCGTAAGCCGGCGGAGGGCCCGAAAACACGGAGAAACGACCTACGGCTTGACCCCCCAGGTCCTCACTGGACATGGATGTTTTGATGCGTACCTGAAGCGGATCAGCAAAGAAGCATTCGCGACGTGCCACCACTGCCAAGCGGAGGTCGATGATGCCAAACACACCATCAATGATTGTGAGGCTTGGACACCCCAGAAAAACATGCTGAAACAAGCACTCGGGGTAGCCGAGATCAATGCTGAGTACATGGTCCACAGCATGACGATGAGCAAGGAAAACTGGGACCATTGGCGAAATTTCGTTGAAGAAATCATGAGCGCCATCAAACCCAGGGTGTCTTACGGAAGATTCCCCTCCCACAGGAATAAAAAAGGCTAATAGCTGTAACCCATCTCTACGCAAATAAAAATAATAGTTAAGAAGAAAATGTTTTCATCAGCACCCTAGCAATTTCATCCTATTGCTTAGCTTCACCACCACCAGAAATAAGAACAAACACACTTGCGAACGCGGCTGTTTTGAAAAACATTTGGGAGCGGGGAATGACCCGGGAACTCCGCACTGAGAGCGCCTCTGTTCCACATTACACTGGTGTCAGAAGTTTCAATATTATTATGTTCACATTTCAATTCAATAAATCCATTATATATAAATTGATTTCAATTAATGTTTTTATTGTAATTTATATCATCATTATGTTATAGTACAACTACATGCATCGCGCTACAAAACGTGTATGTATCGAAGGATATTTTTGCGACTATCCTGGCGTTTGGGTAGTTTTTAAAAACTGAACAATGTGTGAGATATTTAAAAGATATCTAATGGCATTTTGGAGTGGTGAGTGTCTTTTATAAAACGAGAACCTATTAAAGTTATGAAAATTAGCACCCAAATACAACGTCCAAAGTATTAATGAATTCGCTCATATCGACCATTCATAGTGTGAAATTTCATTGGCAATTTTTTTCAGGGGTTAAAAACTTTTCTTGTGAGTACTTAACATCATCTTCCACATGTCATGATTAATTTGGGATAAGATTATTTGAATATGAACATTAAATAGGAGAGGATCTATGGTTAAGTAGCATAATTATCATTATCTTCATAAACGATCTAGGAAATTAATATACAAGTATTTTCACATGAATATTAAAAAAGCGATAAGGTTACAGCATTTTATATCGGCAACATTTGTTCTGGTGGATCTTGTATATACAGAAGAAAATTCCTTCAACTATAAATTGCATAATATATATATATTATTTATCGAAGTTCATGTTGCGGTGTCATAGTTAAAACCTTGGTAATTTGTTAAAAAAACTGACACAATTCTTAGACGTAATGGATGAATAGTTATTTTGGGTATCCACGTCTTATCATTGCATCTAAATAAATATGAGTTGTTACGCACTGTGTTGCATAATTTTGATTTCGGTCGTATTTATAGCCATAACCGGTGATCAACCACATTCTTCTCGTTAATTATGTATAGGAAAACTCGCATGATGCTCGAAGGGACTTGCACAATTTGCCATAAAATCAGCCTAAACTTGTTTATCAACTATGAAGGTGGTTCTATTAGAGAAACCAATCATAATTTTGGGCTGGGCCCTAGAAGCGTGTCCGAAGGTGGGAATGAACAATTTCTAGGCCTAGTGCAACGAAGCATCAATGGGCTGCACAATAAGTACAAGGACAGAAATTTTCACGTACACACGTTTTTACGCCACATTGGCGTAATTCTCCGATCATTTCACAAGTGTCTAACTCTAATTATATAATAATTACGGCATTTTTTGAACGGCCTTAATAGAAATTGCTCAAGAGCGTGCCACTTAGGCAGAGTGTCGAACGTGCCGCACGTCGAACGCTGATGCTGCAGACGAAGACGTCGCTCTGTCTGTGATACTTTTTCGCCGACGATCGACTGATAAGAAGGCTCTAGAACCGGCAGAAGGCTCTCGATGATGTATTTAGTGAATAGTAATGGAAGAGGCCGGTTTTTATTTGCATCGAGTGTGACAAAACAGGTATGATGCTATGAGAGAATAAGAAATATCTGCTGACCAGTAAAGCTGTGTTAGTTGGATTGCGCAAAAGTGAAAGTGTCCGATAAGAACAACTGTTGAATCGGCTGGATTATTACACTGAATGTTCTGGTTTTCCGGGCTGTAGCCACCTTGAGCTACTTAAAGACGAAGCAAATGCCAACTTTAGAACCTCCTCTTTTAATTTTATCAATCAAAAACAATTATTGCCCAACGGAACACCTTTAATTTGCTATTAATACATGTCTTAGATCATGCGCTACCGTGATATGTATTTGGTACACCATATGAAATTCTGAGCCCCATATCTATTTTATTTCATATCGATATTCCCATTATTAGAGTAGAGCTGTAGTAAATACATCTTGGTCAAGGAAAGGTCAAAAAAAGGTTTTAAGTATGCAACATTCTAATTTCTGAAAGAAACAAGTCTGCGGGAATATGACACAGGTAAATAAGTCTATGTTGCTTTAATGTTATTTTTTTTTTATTGAATTCGAATAGAAACTATTCGTAAATTATCGCATATCACATACATCACTCAATAAGTTCGTAGGATGACTAATAAATATTAATAATATAAACAAGTTGTTGTTTTATTAATCATCCTACGAACTTATTGAGTGATATTTTACATATGTATGTGAAGCAGGACTTTTTCCATTATACTAATGTACAACGAAGCCAAAATCCAGAAAATGTTTTGCCAGTTTTGCCTTCAATATCGTATGCTTAATTCTTTCCGGTCCTATGTCTCACCTGTTGAGACATCGATAATTCCAATGATGTTTTCATAGTTTCTATGTTGAGTGTGAATTGATGTCTTTATATTTAGTATACATTTTAACACTTTAAGTGATATGCCCGATTGAATTCGTAACGGGCAAATTTTGTAATATAAAATCGAATACGAAACTATTAAACACAGACGCAAAACATGCCATTGCGTCAAGTACACAATTTCTAACGTCTATATATCGCCACGACGCACTTTTGGCGCAAATTTCTCCCAAATACACACTTGGGTGTGTTTTTACGCGAATATTTTTTATGCGAATTTTGAAGTTATGCGGTTTTCAAAAACAATGATTAATTATTTCAGCGATTACATTTAAAAAAAGATGATTTCAACACAGAAGGATGACCAATAAATGTATGCTACAAATATGTAATGTTTTTATTTGTATCATTTTTTGTATAATCTTTTTTATGCGAATTTTGGTACATTCTTTCACAATGATTTGAAGTTATGCGGTTTTTAAAAATAATGGAAACACTCAAACAGTCGTTTTTTTTAAATGTCTTGTATCTAGATAGGAATATTTATATATTCCATATTTTATAAATCACAAGGGAAATGGGAATATTGACCAGATTTGCACTTAACAGATTGAAATTGACTCTTGACATGCGATGATAAAAACGACTTTAGGGACTTCCTGAAACTATTTTTTAAAGACATAAATATAATTTTGCAAGATCGTAATGAATTTGCCTTTCGCCAATATTTCGAACGCTATGATCTGCCCATGGTCACGAAATGACAAATTACATGATGCATATAAATGACAATCATATTCCACTCCGAGCATAAATAACGTCTCCCTTCTATCGTGCGTTAGTTGTTTGTACCATATGAAACTGCCGATGATCATATGTTGATGGATCGATGGCGATCATAAATCCGTTAATCCATACAAAACGATGAATAAATAGGATTACACTAATTATTTTATAGTCAATATGTTTTAATTGTTATATAAAGTATGTCATGAAAGCATGATTTAAAATAGCAAAAAGATTTTGGCGTTTTCCTATAGATTCTAGTTGATTTATATTTGATTTATATTGATGTAGAATTGTATAGAGATCGAATAAGTAGACTGACAAACAGTCAAATTTTTAAGCATAGTTGACAATCGTATCAAATTAGTGACCTCGCATAAGAGACCTTCTCTTTGTATCATTTATTCGATGGGTTGTACCATATGAAATTGCCGAATTTCGTCCGGCTTGCATTTTATGCTATGAAAATAGTGAATGAATGAATCATTGAATTTAAATTGCAAAACATCATCGCATCCTCTTTGTCCATACGGCATATTGACACATTTTCGCAACGCATTGGTCTATTTACGAAATAAAATATTTGATAAACTGGAATTGAATGAGCATTGATTTCCCAAGTTATTATATGTGAATCACGCTTCAAACAATCGATCCAGGCAAAGGACAAAGCCCTATTTGAATGCGCTTCTTTATATTCGAGCGCATTGTCCAACAACAGATCGCTATTATGCAATACGAAGCAATGCACATAAATGCAACGGCCCCATTCAATTTGCCATGCGGACCTTGAGTGAAAGTGCAAGTAACACTTGTGAATACACCGCGAAGCTCGTGATATAATAAACGTGTAATGTAAAATAGCACTATTGCATTGCCGTATCACGTTTAACTTCTTTTGCGAGAAGCGGTCGATATACCAGCTATCTTGTTTGCGGGATAATCGATCGATCCTAGTTTCTTAACGTAATTTAATGAATTTCCATGAACTTCGTCAAGGTAAATGTCTTTTAATAATTGAATAATCATCGATTGATGCGATTGACTACGTGGTTGATTTAATGACTATCTTAATTGTCATGAAAGTGTTCAACGTTCATGTTTGAAGCATCGTATTTGAGTCAGCATGCTTAAAAAAGTCAAGACAATTACGGTGCAAAATAATCGATTGAGTCTTCCATCAACATCTTTTGGCGGCCAACAAAAAACTCATCCTTTGACATATGTACGCTTCACCACAGCGGTTCTTAAACTGGGGTCCGCAGACCCCCGGGGATCCGCGAAAATCTATTTTGATCAATATTTGACCCTACACAAGTTTAACCTGAATAGTAGGACGATCGCGTATTTGCGATCGAATTCCAATGATTCAGAAAGAGCACTCTTGTACGTTGAGCTCAAAGAGAGACAGAGACAGATAAAACATAGCGCAAGTCGATAATTATGCATGGAAGACAGAGACGGAGAGCTTCCTGGGTACATCGCACGATTGTATAGATTGTTAACCCAAATCCATCGACTAATAATGATGTGTGAATAATATAAATAACCGATCGACAGTGTTTATTTATTTAACTCGTTCGTCGCTGCGTTCACCAGATATGTGCGTCTCCGAGAAGCGAATCCAGCGTCTCATTGTTACGTATTTCTATGATGTCTTCCAGATGACAACCGTCTAAATATCTTTCGAGATCGACCTCGAAACTTGCATTCCTACCCTTGTCTCTTTGCATTTGCTTATCTTCACTTTGTTTTTGTTAATTTGATTAATGACAGAGTCAAGCCTATCAATCTAAGATAAAACAACGCATGAGAAAAGATGCGCCATGTGTTATCCGTGTTTATCCCGTGCGTTATAACATCGCATCGCTATTCTTTCTATTTAAGCTCCGACTATCGAATTTGGACCCCATGAGAAACAACACCGATTCACATTGGGCGACGAGTGTGTTAAATATAAGCTTCATACGCGCTGCTGCGATCCTGACAGATAAATGGATTTATACATGTTTGTGTATGTTTGTTAAAAATAAACACTTGTTTGGACAGAATCGATAGCTGGTAAAATCTGGAGACTGGGAAAATCTGGGAGTACCCGTCTGGATTCATAGAAAATTTATAGATAAAGAGCAAAATAAATATTAATAACTTAACTCCTCAAAGAGTTAAGACACAATGTTGAGTCCGAAATCTAGTGATTCATAAGGGGCATTCTTACACGTTTTGATCGGAGACGGACAGAGACGAAAAGTGTCTTGCATGTTGAATTTGAAGAGAAACAGAGACGGAGAGATTATCTTGCTGAGATTGTAAATGGGAGACAGAGACGGAGAGAGTATGTTGCGTACATCGTACCATTGTATAGATCGTTAACGATCGTTGGGTTTACCCAAATTTATCAAATAATAATGATATGTGACTCGATATAATGAATCGATTTCAAGTATATTGTTTATGTACTTGATAATAAATGATCGAATATTGTGTGCTATCAAAAGTGTTTATTTATCTATGTACAAGCTTCATACACGCTGCGACGGTCCTGACAGATAAGTGAATTTGTACGGATGATAAGTGGTGGACATACAAATATAGCATCTAAGACTATGAAGATTTTTAATTAACTCACTACTTAAAGGGTTAAGAACCGCTGCGCTTAACACATTCCCGTCTGGTTACGCACTTTAAGCGCTTTTAAAAAAAGGGTGGAACGCGATTATCACAAATACGTCCCGCATCATGCTAAAGATAATTCCATCCAATAGCAATGGTATGTTTTACAAATGATGATGTCCGATCTTTGGGCATGTAAATTAACGGTATCTATGCAGAGCAGATAAATACGTTGGTACTTGTAATTGACCTAATCATATGAAAGTTATGTAATGAATATGCAACATTAGTCACGAGTTTGGCAATTCATCACACATGATCAAAGAAAGACCACAAAAAGTGGTACCAGACGTTATGCTAGGTCAAGTTCTTACGCCTGTCCATTCACCAGCTAATTACGATATCAGATCAACACGACAATGAAAAAATAATCATAGAACAATATTTTCAAGCATGTATTTAAGTTATTTTGCCATGGATGATTTAGCATTTGGATTTCCTACTCCGTCTTAAATTACTACAATCGCGGATTAAATTTTCCTGTTTTCCTTGTATTTATAAAGCGTACTTAAGCGTAAATACAATAGTATCAATTTCGTGTCGTTCCTGGTAATTGTAATTTTAATGAGCTTCTGTCTTGCAGTGGAATTGATGTATTATTTGCGATGCAAAATTAATAATGGCGGAAAACGAAAGACATGTTTAAAAAAAAAACAGCTTTCAAACACACCCAAAAACGATGAAAGATTGCCGAAGAGAAATCGCATTTATCATTTTTTTTTCTTAAATCTATTTTTGCACGTCCTTAACATTGTTATTCATACACGCTATAAAATATCCGCATTTTTAAACATCAATATTATCCTGTTTTTATTAGACAAAAAACACTTTCTGCAATGAATTGCGCGTTTGTTTTGTTCCACATCAGCTGATGATGCACATTGAAATATCACGTAATATGCTTCCAATTACACTTTGAGATTTTTTTGTTACGCAAAACCCACCATATCTCGCTTATGTGCAATAATCGGATAATCGAAGCCTTGGAGTATCGTCGGCGTTTATGGTTTGATGAGTTTCAACATCATCCGGCTCGCGCAAGCCGGTTGTTCTATGGCACTATAAAGACTTTAAACTGTAATTTCAGCAAGTGTCAAATGATTGCAGAAAATATTGATTCTGATTTAAAAATCAACATCAATCACACTAATTTTAAGCGTCATAGTTGCATCGATTTTCAATTTTTAATGTTGAAATTTTCAGACCTTCAAGCTTATTATTTAATTTAGTCGCTATTGTCTCTGACGATGATCAGTTGGATGCGCCAACATGTCGCATCCATACAACATTTTAACTATACCTATATTATTCCCGCAAGTGTGAACAATAAGTTGACAAAGTTTTATCGTAATCGGATAAACGGTATGGCAGCGCATTTAATACGGACAAACAAGCATTGATTTTTATATACACTTACTATTGGCGCAAGATTTTTCTACGGCTATAGCACAATAATAGATTTTTAGAAAATATTTATTGTATGAAGTTATAATCAAATCTTAAGGCTTTTATACTGTCGTTGAAGAATATTATGGTGAACTTAATTAGAATCTAAAAAGAAAAAAAAATATCCATACAAACAAATTTTAGCAGATCTTCAATTTTTTTATTTTTTATAAAATACCGACTTTGACCTTACAAATATCTGCAAAAACGTTTTTAATATATTAGCAATAAAAACATTTATTACCACATTCCCTATCTGCTCGAGGTCAGGGCTATTATTTCTGATATGCACTTGAATGACTGTCCATCAGCATTTAATCTAAATATATAAAAATGAATTTATCTTTGTTCGTATGTAATGCGCTGCCATACCGTTCATCAAATTGCGATAAAACTTCATCCACTTATTGCTAAAGATTGCGCGAATAACACAGGTATAATTTAATATATAAAAATCTATATTTGTTTGTTCATATTCAATGCGCTGCCATACCGTTCATTGGATTGCAATAAAACTTTGTCAATGTATTGTTTATACATGCGGGAATAACATAGGCATAGTAAAAATATTGTTTGTGTACGCAGTTTGTTATACGAAACGTGGCATTGCAACGCATGCGATCACTTCACTGCAGTAATCGGCATGCTAGTAAACCATGCACAAGAAACCACGCTCGTGTATTTCGTTCAGTGCTTATACAATGTAAATTGTATAAATAAAAGCTTTCCACGTTGCGGACATTAATAATAATTTTCGTCGTTTGAATAATTGTACATAACGGCATTAAATTAAATTCTACAAAGCTGCTTTTTTTGTATACAAGTAGTTTATATTAGCTATTGTTAAATGAACATCGTCTACTTTCGATATAATGTGGTTAGGGCTTCTATAAACGTGGCTAAAATTGTAGTGCGGGCATTTATTGTAAGCAATTACAACATGGTTTTCGATTTGTAAGCATAAAAAATGTATGTACTATTTATTTACATGTGTGAAAATGCAAAAAAATCATCTTTATATGAATAATTAAACACCATTACAATATATGGCAGAGTGCACGCACATCAATAGATGCGTTGCACATTGATGGAATTAATGGACCAAATGTCCAACAAGAATTTGATTACAACAGATAAGTCCAATCTGCTTTGATTTAACGTCCAATCGGCCATAAAACAGTTTTGTAAGGTCAATTTATTAGTTGTCCGGCCTCTTTACGAAGATTTATAAAACGGTAGTTGCCCAACCTACGAATTTCTAACAGAACTTGTACAATTATAACATATCTTAATTCAGAGAATTAGGACCAATTTGAGGATGGGTCGTCTTGCACAATGCGTATTTTTATAAAGCTATTGTGCAAGTCGGACTTAATTATTTCTCCAATGTTTTTAGCAAGAACCGTTACGACCCAAAGCAAAAGACTTTGGACGACACAACCATTGCTTGTTGTTTAGCTTACACGTGATTATATGACGAAATTAAATCTTAAACTTATAATAATAAGTCTGCGAATTCATAACAATGGCTGTAATCCAATGCTGTAATTCAATTCAATTCACCATCTTTGAAATATTGATTAAATTCAAATATTGAATCGCGTGTCACCGTTTTTAATAACCCAACCGAAGTACAAATCGATTTATTAACCACTTCTATAAATATTAACGAAAAATAATCAATATTTCTGTGCAGCATCTTTCGTAAGCATTTATGACTAGGATTGATTTTATTTTAAGAATTGCCCTAATTCCTGTCTTTAGGTAGTTTATTGGCTAAAGAGGCACAAATGCGTTTCCCGCGTTTACTGCTAGTAAACGAGTAAAAAAAACGAAACTATAACAACATATGTATTTGAATTCTGAGTACATAAAAATAAGTCTGCTTTAGCAAAGCATTACAAATTTATGAACCAAAAGTTACCGAAGAAAAAAATAAAGAACTGGAATAAGAATCTGTGATCAGATTGATGTAAGAAGCTTATAGAAAACTATTAATTAATATTTGTAAGATATTGTTCTTATATTTTAAATATCATAATACATATTTATATCATTCATATGATCGATCGACAAAACTTTATTTTATCACTATAATCAATATGCTTCCTTAATCTTTCCCTTGTCATGCTAAAAAACACACGTGCGCTACTATGATGTGTATTTGGTACACCATATGAAATTATGAAAGATTCTGAACCCCGTATCTTTTATATTTCATATCGATATTCCCATTATTAAAGTCGAGTTGTAGTAAATACATCATGATCAAGGAAAGATTAATATAATTTGGTCTCGTTGAAATCATATTTTTTATTCGCTATGCTATTTTTGGGTACCAATTTATAAATTTAATGAAGCTTATATCAAAGAAAAATTAATTGTCCATTGTTTGCATCGATCTGAATTTAAATAGGATTTTTTTGAAAGAACATTTTTTTATATGAATCTTTGGAATGTAAACATACAACACTTAAATTGCTTTGTTATAAATAGCCACAAGAACCAAATGTGAAAACTAAACGGCAAAAAAAACTTCTTTGAGTCTGGTCAGATAGGAGCGTTTGGAGCTGAGCAACCTTTCTTTCGCAATATATTTGTTTAAATCTTTTATATCTTTAGTTTTATTATAGGAGATATTTCTAAAAATATTTTAAGCAAAATTATCGTTGTATTACACTCATATATCTCTAACTGTATGTATGCGAAATTAAAGTAGCTCGAAGTCAGCTCGAAGTTGCTCGAAGTCAAGATAGTTTGTCGTGTGTGGTTGAATTTTCGAAGCAAAAATGTCAAAATATCTTAATATAAGAACGAAAGGTATAGAAGTTTTAGGAATTAAAAAAATACATTATCATGGGAACCAGACTGGAGTCAAAAGCTGGTGCAAATGGTAGAAAGCTATCGCTTTAAAAAATATCCAAAGCTTAAAGTCCCAACTTCATATCTTAGCCAAAAGATAAAGCAGCATCTTTATTCCAATTTATAAAGATTTGTCCAGGGATGAATTACTTCAAAGATGCTTGGGTGGCCATACCCAAAATGCTAATGAATGTTTTAACTCGACGGTTTGGCGACTGGCTCCAAATCACCTGCATTCTGGTGTAAAAATCATTGAAATATCAACATACATTGCTGCTGGGATATTTAATAAGGACTACAGCTTCATTTTTAAGATGATGAATACGTTAAATATAATTATTGGCAACTACTCTAAAATCTTCGCTGAAAATACCGATGAAGCGCGAGTAGCGAGGTAGAACCGTAAGAGTCTTTCTACGACAAAAGCAACTCGAATAGCCAGAAAACAATAGCTAATCGAAGATAATCAACTTTTTAAGAAAGCTAAAGATCTATTATATGTGCCTGGAAGCATTGATTGATCGGTAAATCACTAAAATTGATAGTTTTATCGTATTGAAACTTTAAACGAAATTATCTCGAAACTGCATTTTCGAAATGTTCGCCAGTTGTAGCTAAATTTTTTGGATCGATCTGGCTGAAATTTTGGGATGTTTCTCACTATAATATTATCTAGTCAACTAAGCTAAATGTTTAAGGTTTTCAAGTAAATAATTTATTTTGTTGGGGTACAAATTATTTTAAAAAAATGGTAAAAATATGAATGTTTAACTAAAAAGCCTAATATTTTTTTTATTTAATATTTTTTTAAATTTTTATAGCTTAGTTGACTGCCTATATATATTAAAAACCAAAAAACATATCCATTTTTTATTTCAATTTAACAGGAAACCTTCGACAAGTGGCGAACCGTTTGATATCACGAGAAAAGGCGCTATTAAGGCGAATATTGGATTATTCTTCGAAGTTTTATATGAACAACTATACCGATATGCGAAACATCAGCTAATCATTGTCAATGTCCCGAAATGCATTTTGAAAAATGTTATTGTACATAAAATGGCATTGATTATGCATAGAGTGAAATTATTTCACGTTTATTGATTATGCAATTTTTCATCGGCATCAAAAATTCGAGGAGTGGTCTTATACTTTTGAACACGACGTATAGAAACAATAGGCCTCAAAATTAAAAAAAAACATCAACAATTATTCATAAAAACAGGTATAAATCGCCAAGAATGTAAAAATAGCTAAAAACATGCATCAATTTGTTTGTATTAATCCATTGAAATGTTTTTGCGCTATTAGTGACTTTTGTCATGTTTTTATACTTGATCGTCCTTTGGGCCCAACAAAAAGATCTTTAAGCCATTGCGTCTTCATCGAAATTCATAGATTGAATATGAATGACGATTTTTCTGAAAATTTTCTTCAATCAACGGTAAATGTATGGATAGTCGAAGAAAAGGCGCGTTTGTTGCCGCAGTGGCCTCGTTTACCAATCGACCAAATATTTGGTAACCAAAAAACTTGTTCTTGTGAAACTCACACGTGGTAACAGATCATTCCATAAGATTTCTCACATCCTCGTGACGAAATGACCAGACTTTGTGGGTGTCGTTCCTGTTCTTTGTGTCTCAAATGAAGAATATTTGAAATATTCAGCGGTCCGTTGCGACAGTACATGCCATTGAAACGTAATAACATGTATCATACGATAACATATGTTTATAAAATCAAGAAATGCCGGTTAAATTATTTCATCGAATTTTATTGCTCGAACGATAAATAAGCCAATCGATCATTTATGCAATGGCTCAAATTTAAATTATACGATAATTGATCAGCCGAATGGTATACTCACAGGACTGCTGAATATTTCCTCCAGGCGCTGCTTAGGCTCCTTGCCTTTCTTTGGTCTGATAAGAAGATACATGGTGCGAAAATCGTAGCATGATCTGCAATTTAGAGAGAAACGATACCATAAATTTCGAGGATGCAAATGTAAGACTACAATAATGACAGTGATGACTGCTGCTTTAATTGTTCAACCTTAACACTGTGCCCGTTTCGTGAAAATCATCATCGTTTGCTTCACCACATTGATTGCACAAAGAGGCTTAGATACACGATAATAAGGAAAATCCTGTGCTAAAATATATATTAAGCACGCACGTTGCTTGCTTGAATATTTGTTCAATGTTGTTTTTTAAGCTTTATTTGGATGTTTGGATTGGGATCAAATTTTACCTGAAATTTGCCGCATTTTTTTAATATGGTGCAGGCTATAAAAATGCAGACATCTCGATTAAAATCGAGCGAACGGACGATTATTTTGATCTGAAAACTTAAAAAATATTACGAGGACCCGAAAATTTTGAGACCTTATGTTTGAGATTAGTTTGTGTCCAGATGTGTTGAGCTATTGTCAAACATTATTTTTGTCCAAAACACAGCAGCTCAACAAAGTTTTTTTAAGACTATTAAGGGTAAAATTTCAAGACCTGAAACTACCAAAATCCACATTCAACATTGTATGCTGCTTTTTTTAAAATTTGGATTGGAATGCCACAAAAGCCAGTAAAATACCCAAAGCTGTCTATAATGTAGATGCCAATATTGATTCCAGAAATTTAAATTTAGAAACTTAAGGGATTAACTGAGAATGGGACGACCCCCGAATTTCGATAACGATGCGCTAAAATCCATAATCGGATCAAATCCACGGCACAACAATCGAGAAATTAACGAAAAGACTGAAATCCTCATGGACCATTGTGCAAACACATTTAAAACTCATCGGTGAACGGAACGATCATCGGAAACGAATAGGATGGGTATTATGGGATAGGATGGATACCTCACACCTTGATTGAATACAACCAAAACGAGCGACGAACCACGTTATACACTCTTGACAGCACAACAGTCCCCTTTTGAAGACATAATTGACTATAAAAAGTTTATTTTATGCATATGTTGAAATATATGGGGAATAATGCATTGTAAATTAATCCCTTACATACAATGACGTCTGGGAGACGTCATTCATTTCGTGTATTTTGTTATTTAACTACTGCAATCATGCCTTGGTCCTGTTTTATTTAACCCCTTAAAGAGGTAAGACACAATGTTGTGTCCGAATTCCAGTGATTCAGACACGTTGAACTCGGAGACAGACAAAGACAGAGAGTGTCTTGCACGTTCCCGACTAGGGAATCCAATCCCGGGATCGCGGACAATTTTAAGTACTTAAAAATCCCGGGATTAGAAAACGTAATCCCGAATATTTCGGGATTGAAATTTTTATCTAACAGAAATCGTATACCTCACCAACACAATGAAGGCTACTAAATCGAGACATTCCCGACGAAATCTGGACGCCATTGGAAACAGTGGCGTAATTACTAATTGGCAAACTTAGGCGACGCCTAGGGGCAGTAACTGTCTAATCTATGTATACATATGTAGCGTACATGTATATTTTTCAAATTGTTATAGTAACCTTTCCCTACCGGTGATGTATTTACTACACCTCGGCGAATAATGGGAATATCGATATGAAATAAAATAGATACGGGGTTCAGAATTTTTGTATTCCTCTGTAATATAATTACGAATCACATCAAAATATTATAGTATATAAGTTCTCATCTGCAGCGATGGAAATAAATAATTTGTCGGAAAATCGGGAATTTTGCGAATTTTTGTCCGTTTCTCAGCAGAGCATATTTTCAAAATAATATTTAGTGTTTTATTTATCTATTTTTGAATTGCATTTTTATTTTTTATTAAATAAATAAAATTATTTAGCCTTCAAGTGATTTTTCATATTGAACAAGTGGACTTATCAGTAATTTTTGGTAAAATGTATCAATGTAATTTCTTAAAATATTGAAAATCCTAATCCCAGGATTCCGGGACTGGTCCCGGGATTGTCTAATGAAATCCCGGGATCGAAATTTGGGCTCGGGATTGGATTCCCTATTCCCGACATGTATAGTTCCACTACATATTCCAAAATGTTTTAATATGTATCATACTTTACAGAACTACTAAATTATTATTTTATAGTATTGTAGCGTGAGCGATTTACCATCCCACATCGACATCTTCCGTCTCTCTTCAGGTGTAATGTGTTATTTTAACAGCGCCATCTCTTATGGCCCTACGGAGACATTACACCTGCATACCGACGAATCGCTTCTTGCGACAGATCTCTCTCTCGTGTGGAATAAATAGTAATTAGAGAAGAGAGTCTTTACTATATGACGCCAATCTATTCCCATCCATTCGTCCAGCAATATCACGGCCCGATAGAAGAACGGATTCCGACGAGCGCGTGGGGCCGGGGAACCGCCAGGGGACTCTGCCCCCCCGAGAGTGACCCCGCCTCAACGTTACAGTGTTACTTAGCACATTAACTTTATGGAATTGTCAATCATTTAATCAACACGTCAGAATGGTGCTTTGGGACGGTTTGAGAAGCCTTGGGCTTTAATTGAATAATAAGGAAGCATAGTTGGTGAAATAGAAATAGCATCATGCATTAAAATTGCAACCGCTGATCAAAATCAATGCTACGAAGCATGTTGATGTGCATTGCGGTTTTATCAAGCGCGGATTTCGAAACACGCGGTTTTCTCAACGAACACAAAATTTTATAACTCTCATTACGTGCTTCATTTCGTACAGCGTGTAATACGTGCATTGCAAAAAAATTATGTAAGATCTTGGATGCATTTGAAATGCAGCGCAGCAAGTAAATGTTGAATAACGCATGTCTTTCCCTTTTTAATATTTAGTTTAAAAATATACAATTTTTAAATGTGGAAAGCGTGCAGATATAATCTGTATGCCTCGATTTACGCGGTAAATCGAAGATCGATTGTAAATCAGGTACAATATGGCGTGATCATAAATCAGGCTTTAATTATAGGATACTTCATTCTTCCTATTATGTGTTCATATAAATAATAACTAGGAAATTGTTAAGCAACCCTTCGTGTATCACATGAAACCGTACGTCTATGATTACTTTTACTCAACGGAAGAACGGTCCGAAAAACAATGTAAATGCACATATTTAAGCTGTCTACGATGTCAACAAATCAATGTAAAATAGGCGTAGACCTTAGGCATGCAATTTAAAAAGGATAAATTGCAAAAATTAACAATAATGCGATGTTTTGGAAAGTGAAATTGCTAAATGGAAAATCACACACAGGTATGCCATCAGGAAATTGAATCGCTTTCGTCATACTAAATTACAGTAAATAATCAACGAATCGCTCAAATGGACATACTTGAATGACCAAATATTTATATAAGGTATTGGATTATTTGCTAACTGTGAAGATTTAAACGACACCAAGGGCACAACGCAATGGATTAACAGCGACCTTATTTAACAACCCCCCTATTAGTGTTTATGCTATCAACCGCCGGTTAAATAATATTATGCCATACTCATGTAAGTATAATTGATTGACCGTATTTGAATATCAGCGCGAAAGAAACTAAAGAACGAAGGCCAGACTGTCAATCAATCACAGTCAAATCTGCCCAGATGCAAATCGATTGGATATTTGAATAACTCGATATTGCCGGTCGAAATTACATATATTCGTTATGGAAATATTTAATGATCTTGACATCTTTCTTGAGAGGTGCACTTTCAAGGGCCACGCATCTTAGAACGCGCCGCGGATTTATCGATTGCAGCATCGTCGTGTAGTGCGTGATTTGAAATATCGACGATTTCTAAAGAGCGTCGAAATTCCGCGATCGAACGAGCTCAAAACACACGACAAGGATCTTCTCACGTTGATGATGAATGCTCTTAAAATATACCTTAGGAGTTTTTCGATGAGGACTTTCCCTAAGAATCCGGTTCCGCCGGTCAATAGGATGTCTTTGCCCTTGTATATCTCCGCAATTCTATCAGGTAAGCCTTCAAGGGATGGATCCATTTCGATGACTGCTTCTGAAACAAAATGATACAGCATTTTATAAAATCATCTGACACGTTTTTAAAATGATCTTTGATACAATGAGTGATCAATAATGGCATAATAAATTTAAAATTGTATGCAACGATCAAATCAAATTAGTATGAGAGGCAGCGATATTAGTTATTATTCCTACAAGGCAGATTCTTTCTCATTTTTTTGTTTTGATATTGTTGTAGACTTGTAAATAAATGTCTTATACAACTACAAGACTGAAAATATACTGAAACCGCTTATAATAAATTTTATATGTACTTAATATTGCAATGCTTTGAAAGTTGCAACGCATCAATCAAGTTCCCGCACTACAACTTTAACCACGTCTACTGAAACCCTAGCTACTTTGTATCGAAAGTAGATAACGCTTATCTAACAATGATTAATATAAACTACTTGTAGGCAAAAAAAGCAGCTTTGTAGATTTTGATTTGATGCCTGCATGTATAATACACTTAAACCTTTTTTTATGCGGTAGATGCGTTCCGCATCGCACAAAAAAAGTTATGACTTTCATAGAAAAAATGGAGATTCATTCCATGGATTTTAAAAACCGCATAACTTTGAAACAGTTATATAAAATATATCCAAAATCGCATAAAAAAATCGCATAAAATCGTTTAAAAACAAATTCAATTAAATCATTTTTTGGCCTTATTTTATCAGTTTTAACTTTTTTTAAATAGTTAAAAAATATATATTGACATAAATCTGGTAGGAGTAATAGAGGATTATATATAAAATATTCGTATCCAGTTTGACGTAAATTAATTAATTAAAACTTGAAATATAATGTCAACGAGAGATTATAATCGTTCTGTAGACACATTCGGGTATGGCATCCGATCGTGTGCCGCTCATTCGTCATATCAGCGGTCCGAAAAGCAGACCGATTGGACACCGATTTTTGTATATTATTTTAAAGCCTACATTATAACGAAAAAAGAAGTTTCGAGAAAAACGCGTTAAAATATTTCATTTATGGTAGGACCGGCCAAGTTGACGCGTCACTAAAATAGCTATAACTCCGTAAATAGTTGGAATTTTGGAAATTCCTTCTGATAATGTATTTTTAAAAGTCAAAACATTGGAAAAATGTAAAAAAAACGAAATTAATTTTTTCAACACTCTAAACCAGAATAAAAGGCGTGGCCGTAATTCAGCGATAGCAGATGCGATATGATTTACACAGTCCCATTTTTTTTTTTTCAAATTTCGGTTAGCGTTGATGATTTATTTCCTATTTTATCCAAAATATCTCGACGCGTACTCTTTATAAAATTTAAAAAAAATCTAACACGTTTATAAATGTAATGTATTAAATACTATTATAATCTATTATGATCTAATATATAGGTGGTGGCTTCTGCTTTAAAAAATATATCGCAAAAAGCCCTATAAGAGGACAAAGTGGCCACAAAGTTTGTATGTCCAATCGGTCCGATTTTCAGACCGCTGATATGACGAATGAATGCCTCGCGATTGGATGACATGCCCAATTATGAAACGAAGCTGTCCAAAGAAGATTGATCGAGTGGGTTGTTTAAATTTTACAACGTTTAAAATTAATTAGATAACTTAGTATATATTATAAAAATGGACAGAGTCAATCAGTGTTGGTTCATGTAAAGTAGAATGGTCGGTATTCTGCGTTTTGCGCCCCAAGCCCAGTTGCCCAGCTTCCAATGGGCATAGATTTGCGCGGTAATTGCAACACTGAGCGCAAAACGATTCCAAACACGCAGTACTACAGCAATATTTGCGTATCAAAATTAAATTCAAAAAATCAACGCATATATTTAAATCACTCTCACGGATCTATTCCCTTCTAAACGTATGGATTTATATAAGATATCCTCAAAAAAAATATCGTCAAGGTAAATATCACTAGTTTGGGATTTATAGTCATTCCGTAATAAATAAAATTTAAATTCATCAAAAAAATATCTGCAAAAATCAATAAATTATGTATGCATACACAAAAACTATCGAAAAAGATTTATTATCGGGTTATTTTACAAAAAAAAAAATAATCATAAAATGGCATGATTCTCATCAATATTTATCGGACAAAAATCGATCGATAATTGATATTATATTGTTTATGATGCAAGTTTGATTGGGATGTTCGTGTTGATTTTATCATAATTATTGTTGCAAATCTTATGTGATAAATCTGGATCGATGTGGGTCTGGAGTGTTCATATTTAAATTTGCTTTGGTCGTCGTCCAATTTATGGCGTAACCCCGACTTGCGACCCGGGAAAATGATGAAGATATTAATGCCGTATCATTAAGATCGGATATACATACATAAATAATAAAAAGCTGCTGATTTTATGCAACTCGAGACAGGAAAGTTTAGATTTAATGGGCGTTTAACGGCTTTGACATAAGCTAATGTTTGTTATTAAAATATGAATTCAATGACGTGGCCATGGCTGATTTGATATTTGGCTTTAAATTTTTTATTGTTGTTTATAATATGAGATCAATTATTTTATACGATACAAAGATGGCACATCATGTTTGTTTTTCGCGTGTAAACCAATCATGATTCAAATTCCATATTCGCGTACCGTTTTGATTGCATTGGACTTTGGCTTCATGTCTGCGTATGATTTGTGTGTAGTGTTTTTGGGCGTAAAATTAAAAGTTGATGTTCATAAAAAGCGATTTTTGGCGGGCTTTTGATCTAAATTTTGATTCATTTTTATTGTGAATAACTTTTTCGGATAAGTCTTATTTTTTGGGTGATGTAAAAGTTTTTGGAAAATTGTCCGATCGATTCGTAATCGGAAAATTTTCGACGTCATCGAATTTGGACATGAAATGTAAACATTTCGAAACGGTCATCATGGCGACTATTTCTTAACGATTATTACTAAATCTTCACATAATACAATAGAAAGTGTTTCTGTAAAATCCGTATATGCATTATAGATCGATAATTTTACATTTTCCAAATGTCATATTGGACGAGTATGAAAATCCAACTTTCGATTTCAAAGAAAGTATCTTGCAAATATGTTTTAATCGCTTTCGAGCTGCATAGGTCAAAAGAAGATGATCTTGATATGTTATGTCATAAGATAAATAACATCGCCCATAGCATAATATCCTTTTACAGAGCAGCATTTGTAAAAGGGGCAATATCGTAAAAACGTGCTCAAAGCGCAATATCAAGGCTTTGTGCTCGATTCAATTGCCAAAAAAATTATTGATGATAGAGAATATTTGCATTACAGAATAAAAACATTGAGACGTCGATGTTGCGGCGTAAATTTCAAAATATCTTTTTAATATTTTCAATCGAAAGTGGGTCGAATGTGTTCAATCGACAATTAAACGTTAAGCTCCCAAGGACGCTACATATTTTAAAAAGACCGCTCTCGCAACACAACCAGTCGAAAACGACCATAATTTGGTCTTAAAACGCGCGCCGGCGACCATTGACACACAATAAAACCGATGCATAATATTCACATTCGAATCGAAATTGATTGGGCAAATATAATCATTTTTATCGACGAATTACGCAACCGCCAAAAGAACAACCGCGAATTCAACAATCCGAAGTTTGAACTCCTCCAAAGGCAATAGTCGAAGCAAAGTCTTACCGAACTGTCGATGTTATCAGTTGATATCCGAAAAAATGATGCTCGGATCGAACCGAAACTACTGCGGTAAAAACGACCGTACGAGGACAACGCACAGGACAGACTAACTAAGTAACATCACCTGTAGACAGGTAATATGCAATGTGGTCAAACAGGTAATGCTTTTAGGTACGTTGCAGGTGTTGTCAACCGTGTCCGCAACTTTCGCTGATTTATATTTTGTTTCGCCGTATTATTATCGGCATGCAATAAGTTACGACAGTTCGATAACATGAAGCGCGCCAATACGACCGTTTGAATGGCGGAAGGAGCAATTGAAAGATGTCAGATTCCTCATCGAAACGACGATAGGATCCATCATCATCAGTCAGATGCGCGACGAAAAAGCTCCCATTGCTTCCTTCGCTCAAATATGAATAGAGATTCTGTCGTCGAAACGTCGTACAATACAAATGCATGTTATACGAGGTTTGAAGTTCATACAAAATTAGGGGTTGCGTTCCAAAAACATATCGAAGATAATTTTAATAAGTACGTATTTCATTATTTTATTTCTTTAATGAATACAAAAACAATATCGACACAATTTCAAATAGAACTTTTTTTCAGGTTTGTGGAAGTGTCAAATTTTCATCTTGATCGATGTACAATTAAACCTTTTATTGTGCGGTGGATGCGTTCCGCGGAAAATCGCGAAAAACGCTATGACTTACATCGAAAAAGTGAAGATGCGTTACATTGATTTAAAAAACCGCATAACTTTAAAACAGCCAGATAAAATATACCCAAAATCGCATAAAAAAAGTAATAAAAATTCAGAAATTCTAGTAGAAACAATAGAGGGTTATATAGAAATGGTTTGTGCCCAATTTAAAGTAAATCATTTAATTAGAATTTTTAGATCATTTCATGATTTATTTTCTATTTTATCCAAAAAATCTCGATATGTACTTTTTATGAAATTAAAAAAAACCGCATAACTTCGAAATCGCACAAAAAGAGGTTTGAGTATTTTCTGCCCAAAAAAAAAATGCGAATGAATACTTACATTATTCCATATTGTTTCTTAAAATAACCCTTTAAAAAACACATGCCATCTAAAGTAGAATCAGACATCTTTGACAGACATCAAATTATTAACATACATCTATTTTGCCTTAAAACTACAAACAACTTGTCGATGAACAATCTATTCAATAAAAATCGCAATCTAAACAATCTTTCCACCCTCATAAATATAGAGTTATATTTGTTGTTCTGTGATAAAAACACCCGCGCGCTACCATGATGTGTATTTGATACACCATATGTAACTCTGAACACCGTATCTATTATATTTCTTATTGATATTCGCATTATTAGAGTCGAGTTGTAGTAAATACATCACCGTGAAAGAACGGTGGAAATCTTTCAACTTTATGAGAAAGCAAAAAATAACAAAACCAGTGAAAATTTCTAAACATTTTTTTAAATTAATATTCGTTTAAAATTGATTTCTGAATTTTTTCGAAAAAACTTTTTTCGAAAAAAAATTTTTTCAAAAAATGAGAATTCTCATTTTGCATATTTGTTGAGAAATTCTAACTGTGATTTTATAAAATACAATAAAAAGCCACCTAAAAGATACAATTGAATTCATTGCTAAACAGGAAAGTCAAGCTTTCAACGTTGCGGACATTAATAACAATTTTCGAAATCTGAATTATTGTACATACCGGCATTAAATTAAAATCTACAAAGCTGCTTTTTCATCTACAAATAGTTCATATTAAGTATTGTTAAATGAATATGGTGCACATTCGATACCGAGTGGCTAGAGCTTTGGTAGATGTGGCTAAAGTTGTAACGCGGAAACTTGATTGATGCAACTTTCAAAGCTGGAAGCTGCAAGATTGGAAGATCTCCCTGGGATTTTTTTCTTGGGATAAAAGACTTGCGGTGGATTCTTATTATCTTCCATGCACAATAAAGTTAGGATAGGGTTATTTTGAAGAGGATAGGATGAATGAAGTTGCTCATTGCCATCCCTGCTCAATTTTATTAATTACAGAAATCAGGAAAAGTCTCAGAAAACTTTGAATAGATTCAGGATTGCTTCGATTGCAAGACTTTCGACATCGATTGATGACAGAAAACAATGAATGTCATTCAACAAATCGATATAAAAATATACTACATACAAAGACAAGTCTCATTGACCGTTTCGTTGTGAGCTTCTGAAATACAATTGTGAACAATTAACGATATTACACACTGGCCTCATTTGGTGAGCGGAAAAGCGTTGTCTTTCATTACAATGCTCGATTTGAATCACATTTTGTGTCAAATCTTAAATAATAAGACTTATGAAACATCAACATTTTTACATAGAGTGCAAATTGCATTTTTACAATCCGTAAGCAACACAAAAATTTTTATATTTTTGCAATTGTCTTCGCGGTTGAGAAGATATTCACGATCGAACGATTCGATAAAATAATGCGTCAATATTTTGGAGCGTCGAGTGATCATGAGAAAGCGAGGACCCAATCGGGTTATGAAAATCTCAGTGCATTGCCCAGAACGGAGGCCACTTTAATGTTGTAATTTTTAAAAACATAACAAATAAAAGCTTTAAATTACTCTCTATAACATGGAAAAAATAATTGTTGTGGTGTGTGTTGTTAATTTTTAAAATAAGGTAGTTTCCCTGCCGCACCCTGTATTAATTCTGCTGATTTCCAATATTTTCTTCAATCTGAAGCTTTTAAAATAAGAGCCTTAGAACTAAATCACTTCACCTTGGCTTCGCCCAAGAATATATTATCAATAATACCTAAATAATTATTTGATTACTTTAAGTGGATACGGAATTGAAATCAACTTATTTGTCCTATAATGAGGTCAAATTAATCTTCAAATTCCCAATAAGCAAATATTCAATGTATTGAAAAATTAACATTTTTATTAAATAATTTGTGTATATAAAATATTATTCATGCACTTGTGTATTTAAAAAAAATTGCAATTTTAGACTGATGGAATCAAAATTTTCAGACAAATACATCGCAGTTCATCGTGGACTTGCAGTGTTACAATTATTTCATTGTTCAAAGTTTTTATCGCCTCACAAGCCGATGGTTGTCTTTCACTTTCGTTGCAGTAGTTATTCAATCTTCGAGATACATCTCAAAGGCATTTCCCAGTTCTTATTCGAAAGCGGACAAATGACATTTTAAGAACCATTAGATAATACTGTACCAATATTACAGTTTCCCGCCATTACTCATGATAAATATTACGTTTACTATTACTTGTATAGCCTATTTGTGCAACATTCAAGGTTAAAAGTCTTTCATTAATGGCTGATTTTTATTTTATTGCCATGCCTTATTCAATTTCTTCCGCGGAAGACCTGTGAAATGTTTTAATATTTGATTGTCTGGCTTTCATGGTATAGCAATATTAAGATTATTTTTGATATTACCAATCACTTGATACATCGCCTTCGTAGCCTTCTTCTGAAGATCCTTCAGATGAAATATTTTCTTCTGGTTTATGTTGATTTGCATTTTTTCCCCTCAAATATATCACATGTGATGTTGATTCTGCATTGATATTATTAATGCATTTTAAATTTAAATAGATATAAATATATATACATTCATAACAGAGAGTGTTTTGCACATGAACTAATTATTTTTTGGAGTTAACTCCCAAAAAAAAAAATTTATCGGTCCATATGCATAACATCCCGTGTATGAGTATTCTGACCTGATGATGAGCTATCTTCTATTTTATGCAAAATGGCCTGAAAGATAAATATTATGCATTAAATAAATACACTAATACAACAATTAAGTCTTTAAATCCAAATTATTCAAATATATTTCATTGTCTCAAAAAGTATTTTTTTTTTCTCAATGCATTGAAACAATGGTCCAGTGCAAAGTCTTCTAATTATTTAATTATTTAACACGAGTATCGTTCCAATTATATCTTCAAAACGGTGTCGATCCGAGACTAAAATTAAATCGTCAGTCTTACAGGGTCACATATCCAGGAAGAATGTCAATAAGTGTCCATGGTCACATCCATGGTCTTTCAATAGTTGCCGCAATGCTATGAGCATATTTGAAGTAAAAACGTATGCTGCTTATCCACGTCCATTCACCAAAGTCAAGAAGAAATTGCTGGATGAATTTGAGCAAAAAATCTTACATAAGACGCTAGAAATTTGACCAAGAACTCTACCAGCTATACAAACACACTCTCAACACAAGGTTTCATAAAATTGGCACACTATCTTCGACGTCCCAAGAATGTAATATGCTCTTTCGTATACTTATTTATTTTAAGCCAAAAAAATTAAATATATAATTTGTCAAAAGTATATATCTTTAAGAACATCTTCTATATTTTTGGTGAAGAAATTTAGGTTATTTCAATACTTTACTCCTAATTCGAGTAGTGCGCCCGAAGCGATCGCTCCGTCCAGATTGCGCCCCAACGGATCTAAGATCGCTTACAGCAATGATTTTATTATAAAAAAATCGAGGATGCACTTTACTAGTAGGACGATCAGTTTCCAAGCCATATCCGCAAGAACACGCTCATTATCAACTTCGATAGGCCAATCGCGCTCTGAGCGCGGGGGAGAAATTTGCTAAATTTTGTAAATTACACCTAAAAGGCTTCCATAATCATACAAATCATAGAAGATTTATCCCAGAAAATTCCCCAAAAAGCCTTAAAATAGGTCGGAGTGGACACAAGGTCTGTGTATCCAACCGGTCCACTTTTCGGACCGCTAACGTGACGAATGAACACCTCGCGATCGGACGCCATTCCCAAACATATCTACAGAACGATTACGAATTCTCATCACAAAACGATGCTGTCCAAAGAAGACTGATCGGATGGGTTGTTTAAATTTTACAATCGGTCGAAAATATTGTTGTCTTTATTTTATTGCGGTCTTATGCCGACTGGGTCAATAAAAACGGACACAATCTATTAGTGTTGATTCATGTAAAGTGTGCAACTCTCGACTGGGTTCTTTGTTTTGCGCCCCAAGCCCAATTGCGCCCGTGGCAGGCGCCTGCTTTGCATCTGCATTTTTAACGAAAGATTTGAGCCTATTTTAAAAATAATGAAAGTCATGGGGATCACAGTAGGTTCAAAATACCTTGTGATTTGCGGAGGCGAACTTATACGCATTGCTACCCACCGTAGCAACGAAGCTTCCAAATAAACCAGATCAACCGAAAAAGACAAGTTTCAAATAGCTGAAAGATTGCTGTATTAAGCTAGAATCATTAATTAGTAGAATGTTTTCTTTTTCAACAATTTTCAGTACTTAAAACAGACATTTTTGTATGTTGCGTTGAGGGAATCTCAAAAATCCAAAGCGCCAATTAGTCTGATACTTTATAAGCTTATCTCAGTTTACAACTAAAATCAGATCAAAATGTTCATCTTTGTCATACTTTTTACATTAAAAAACAAAAAATATTCATTGTAGTTTAGAAGAAATTAGAAATTGTCAAAAATCGCCTGGTTTTTGGGCCCTCAAAGTGATATTTCCCTCTGGATCATTCATCATCTTGATGATTAAATCTGCAACAAAAGCATCTGATGATGATGCATATGAGATTTTATACGGGTCCTATTCGTACCTTGTGCTTCGGAGACAAGATCAAATCTTCCCACATCAGATTTCCTGCAAATTAAATTTGAATCAATTGAACCTATTTCGACTGAGGATAAAGCACACAAATAGTTCGGCCATCGAACTTCACGTGTTTGAAGAAACTGGTTTTGTAAAAAATATAAATTTGGCTCGAACTTTGACACTTCGGAATGGAAATCGACCATTTGATTGTATTTGGACATACAAAAAATATCGGATGTTTTATAATTACCTCTGTGCCGTTTTGCGTCATCTTCAATGATTTTCTCATCAGTGGACGATCCTCTGAAAAGTACGAATTTGTGAATAAACATTTTTTTTCTTCGTCTACTTTTCTTACGTACGAGTGCTTTCCAAATATTTACTTCTCCTCGCTGAATTCCGTGAAAATCTCCTCAAACACTCTGCTGCAAAATGGACATTTTCCTTGTAAAGACTGATGGCAACCTTCGCAGAATATCCCAATACATGAGCTTTCCGATTGACACCTAGTCGTTTATAAATATTTGATTTAATAGCTCACAATTTAAAAAATCATGCCCTTAAAACTGTCCATGGATAATTTACTTGATGGCGTTCTTTGAGGCCTCTCCGCAAAGTATACAACGTGAAGTATTCGATTTGTTCAAAATTTTGTTCATCCATCTAAACAACATATAATATTAATAATAGTATATATTTAATCAAATTGAAATTTTATAATCTATGTATAATTGAAACGCAAAATGATTGTCGTTTTATTGGTTGACCGTTTTTGGGGATTAGTTGCACTCAGGCTGCTATACTTTAAGTTGTGTTTTGTGCTCTTTTGGTGACTATATTCATCAATAATAAATTGCAATTTTTAAAATCCAAATTTAATATGCCAATTTACAATAGATCAATTTTTGCCGAGTGAAGAATTTATTCAAAATTTAATACTCAATCATTTTCTCAAAAAATAGACTGCAACGCGCGCCACTAAAAATATTTGTAATGAACTGGGCGATATTTTAAGTGTTCGCAAATCTTAAAATTGGTTTCAGAAATTTGACATCCTTCTTATTATCCAGACATTGCTCCGTCAGATTTCCATTTTTTTAGATCCATTTTTTATGGGAAAAATTACAAAAAAAACAATAAGCTCAAAAATGGACTTACAGAATATTTTCGTTCAAAGCTTGTGATATTTTATAACAGAGACATTAAAATTTTACCAAATAGGTAGAGAGGGGTTTCATCCAAAGATTGAAATTACAAATCTTCGAGCATTCAAATCTTTCATTTAAAAAACGACAATTTTTATGGGCTCATCTTATATGTCCGTTAGAAGGAAGAATTTTTAACTTTCTAGTGACTGGAAAATCTGCATCTTTGCATCAAATCTCAATGCATAAAGCATTAATTAATTATAACCATGATCAATATCATCTACCTAATGCATAATAAATGCTTCTCCAATGCGCTTTCTTCCATTGCAATCTATACATTAAATTGTCATCTGAGTCATTCATTGATGGCTTTCACTCGTTCACCTCGCCCCATGACCTATCCATTGCGATTTCAATTGTTTCACTCGTTCAATCACACCATAAGCATTCGTCATTATTCATTGATTAATGCCTTTGCGTTTCATTCATTGCTTTACCTCTTTATCCACATTTCACGACACAGCCGCCTATACTACAAAAATCGTAAAAAATGCATAAAACATCATTAAACATACATCAGGCTGTTGAGCGGAAGCAATGCTCCAATTTCCCAACCATTTTCCAATAACTGATGTCAAATTTTAATGGCCTCTTAAAATAATTACTCAACAGCACCGTCGTTAAATGTGTTATTAATTCTCAAAATATTCGCACTTTGAGTAATACCGCGCATTGCAAATATGCATTTGAAGATTATTTCATGAAGCACAAATTTACGAAATATCGACAGCAACTAGACTTTCTTTTATTGATTCATTCTTAAACTAGCGTTGGTAAAAATATTTAAGTTGAAATTTTAAACTATTTAATATGATTAACACATTAACTGCTGAAAGCATTTTTTTATGAATTACAATGTCTTTTGGTTAAGGTCGACTAAAATGTTATGGCGTAAAGTTTTTTCACATTACCCTTCTATTACCCATAATGTTAGGTTATATATTACCTAATATTTCATCTATTATCTTAAAAAAAATGCTGATAAAGTAAAAAAATGCTTTTCTTGTTTTTTAAAATATTTTAGACATTAAAACAGGACTTCGAACTGGAACTAAACCGATTCGAAAATATCGTTTTTTATTCGGTTCTGTCCTGTTAAATTAATATTTCAGATAATCAAGCTAAATTCCAGCTTCATACTTATGTATTTTTTTAGCTTATCTCCTATATATATTTGTTATGTATCCAGATTGAGATACCCAGATTTTAATAAATTATATTTTTATATAATTCTAGTTCTAATTATTATACCTTCAAAGAGAATAAATTTGATTATATCATTCATGTAGAACACATTTTGTAAAAGAAGGAATATAAATAAAAACATGTAAAAAAAAGGGCCGTAACAAGGGCGTGGCAAAGCAGGCGCTTGTCATGGGCGCAACTGGGCTTGGAGCGCAAAACGCAGAATACCGACTCGATCATTCTACTGTACGTAAATTAACCGGGTGGGTGTTAGACTCCACGATGCCCACCCATAAAACCCTAGGGGGAATCAACCCTACGCCCGTGGGCAACAGTTGAACCCCTGGGGTAATGATGTGGAGTAGATGTGTGCGAAAGTAGCCTCGCCGGTTGCTCATCAAATGCTGCTGGGGTAGCCTAGCTAACATGAGTTGGGTGCGCAGGTCACCCTATGCTGGTTGGTGGAGACTATGTCGAAGGCTCACCACTATCCTCAACAGCCTAGGCAAACAGGGGAGAGCTAAGAATAACCGAACCGATACGAGTACCATGGGAAAGGATTAGCCCCTTCAGTCCGTCATCTGCTGCAGCCCCCTTCAAACTGAGCTTGATCTCATGGTGGCAATGAACCCGCGGAAGTAAATCTCTTGAATTTTACATAACCTTAGTTCTTCCTTCTTCATCGCACCTTTGAGTGCACATGGTTTGAAGCAAGTCTTTCCCGCGGAAACCTCGCCTCATCTGGAGGGTGTGGAATAAAAAAAGTAGGCCCCTGGACGCTCCGCGCGCAGCGTTTCTTGTGGGGCTAAAGGATCAGTTGAACTCTGCCCGTTTTTATAGCATATACTAAGTTGTCTAATCCCTCTTTTCTTCGTTATAGCCTAAACATTGGGCCGACCCAGCCGGAATAAGCCCGCAATAACCCACCCGATCAGTCTTCTTCAGACAACATCATTTATAGTGAGAGTTTGTAATCGTTCTGTAGACATGTTCAGGCATGGCATCCAATCGCGAGGCGCTCATTCGTCATATCAGCGGTCCGAAAAACGGACCGATTGGACATACAAACTTTGTGGCCACTCCGTCCTCTTTTGGGGCCTTTTGCGACATTTTCTATGATCCGAAAGATTATGGAAGCAGCATAGCGTTTAGATACTTTCTATCATAGTATTTTTTACTACAGTAACCGCCATTTATACGTTAGGTTTATACGAGTATTTTGAATAGTATTTTAATATGAATATATTGCAATTATAACTTTAAAAAATAACGATTCGAGTTCCTGCATTTTATTTTATGTATAAAATGCGTATTTATAATTGCTAAACGTAATTTATCAGCAGCATAAAAAACATTTTAAAAAATTCTTAATTTCAACGTATTTAAATATTCTAAAAAAATATTTAAATACGTTGGCTATTTTAAAATTTACAGCATTTCTTGTAAATATAAGTTTTTTACGGCAAATAGGCGAAGTGCGCCCAGCAGTTAATGTGTTATCAATATGTACAATTATATGATATTGTTTAAAAATTTAGAATACCAAAATGAACATAATAAGAAACAATTGACCATCTGAAAAAATAACATTACAGCACAGGATGCGGCAGGGAAACTACCTTATTTAACACCTTATCGTTAAAGTGAACTCCGTTCTGGCATTGAGATAAATTATAATACATTATTTTTAAAGTACAAAAATAAAAACTTTAAATGTCTCTCTATAATATGAAATATCGAAATAAACTTATATCTCCTATAGTATTGCTATTATTTATTTTTTAAATGAGTTAGCTTCCCTGCCATACCCTGTATAAATTACCTGTATAATTAAATATATGTTGAAAATCTATTTGTTATTATGATTTTCCTGAAAATGCATTTAAAAGGGCCAAAAAATCATTCTTTTTTTCAACAATAAATTGATTGAGATTTTAATTATATCCTTTAAAAGACTCAAAGGGTATTAAATTAATGATAAGGATAGATAGAGTAGTCTAAATATAATTATAATGGGGAGTATAAATTTCACGTTCATATGTCCAAAATTAAAAAAAATCAAATGTGTAATGTATGTATTTTTCATTAAACATATACGTATTTATTGACTATATCCTAACATCACTGTTATAAATTATCATTCCATAAGAAAGTAGTAATGTTGTAATTAACATTCAAACATCTGAAGGAAAATATAGACATGTTCGAAACATCATACGTTAGATGCTTTCAATACAACGTGTGAAAATTGAGTCAGAACTTAGATATAAAAAATATATATTTGGTACTTACGGAAAACGTAGTCTTAAATATTCAAAAATAGAAACATCACCAAATTTATTTTGCTTGCCTTGTAAACGAGCTATTACTTGGCTATGAGCAGCTTGTAAAAATGTAACTAAAATTTAATATTGTCCCCATTAAAATTAGCACTCCATTTAAAAAATACATTTAATAGTTCATGAAATAATACAAAATACCTCTTCTTTTTAAAATATCTCCTATTAACCAAGCAGCTCTTTGTTGTGCCCTCTTTGGTTGATATAGCATCATTATAAATTGCCTAATTCTCAAACCGTACGGTTCCAAAATAGCAAAAATCCAACTTGCCATTAAAAGCAAACCTGATTTTAACATAAATTTCAATTTATACGAGATATTTAAACACATTTAAAAATGATAATCAAATGCAGACTTATTCACCGATATGTATATATGTTGCATAATCTGGAGGGATCGGTGATTTTATACAAATGGATGGATCTAATTTCGGCGGTGGTATAATCCATTTGAACGAGTCAAAAAGATCTCTATAAAACATAGAAATGAAGCCAACGCCTTCTGTATCTATTTTAAAACCGGAATTTATGTCTATCACTGAAAATATTAGCCGTTTAAGAATACTTGTTTTACATAATATCTCATAAGGAATATTAATGGTTGTATACCGTTTCGCTTCCCCCGTAGAGCTAACTGATATTGTATTAATAACCAGTAAATAAAGTAATCAGCTATGAAATGCACTATAATTTTGATCATAATAATAGTTAAAAACACGGTTGATTTAATAATTCTACATTTCTCCCATCTGACCAACCTTAATGACGTAAGCTAAAAGTATAAATATGAAAATATTTTATCAATGTCTTATATAACGTGTAATGTTTCATTATTCATGGATTCGTTTCCATAACTTTCTTTTAAATAATATTGAACCGTTAGCAATTAAATACATTGAGAATTTTCTCACCGTTACATATTTATTTCTTTCCCATATTCGTAGCGGTAAAACCGATGTCTCTCCAATATTTGCTCTGTTTGAATCAATCTTTTTAAAATAACTTGTAATAAAATGATTATCATAATCATCGTTCATCATAAATTTATAATGATATAAAACCACCCTAAAATTGAAATTTTGCTCATACAAATATGCCATTTAAACGCAATTAAATTATATATATATAAAACATTACTTGACGATCAACCACAATAAGAATATCAAACTGATGATATTAAACCATGCAAAATATTTTAGGAATGAATCGCTCATATCTCGCAGGTCTTTGATAATTTCAGACGAGATATCTTCAGCGGACTTTGATGAATTTGTGGCAAATTCATATTGATGTTTCATTTTAATTCTTACAAAGAACATGTCTTTTATTCTGGCTTCGAAGACTTTTATTCCTATAACAAATATTTATGAATTTATCATGCAATGCATAATTATATTGCAATTTAATATAAAATTACTTTTTCTTGCTATTTTAACAATGGTGTCATCGATAAAATCTACCAACTCGCACATATAGTCTAAAAATTTTACTGAATAACATAGAGCCTCTCCAACGTAAGACGTGGAACAAATCCAGCCGAAAGATAATCCCATCATATTGTTGCATTGCGTAATTACATCGTCGAATACGTTTATGCAGCGTTCAAATGGCGTTCCTAGCTTTTTGTTGCAAATGTTTACAATTGACGACAACCATAGTATTCCGGATTCAATTGAATTAGCTATCGATAAAAATAGAATTTAAATTGAAATATGCTTAATATTCAAATGTAAATCATTGTATTTATATATACTCACTAATTCTCGTCATTGAATGTTTTATATTCATCATATTGTTCTTGATTATTTTAAGATTTTTCTTTATTGTTTGATTTATTCTATCTATAGATTCTTCCATAGCTAGAAATGGCTTCTCTATGGCATTTTTAATTAGTTCAGCTGCCACTTTTAATTGTTTCTTAATATAATAGAAAATTTAATACATTTACAAATGGCTTTTAATGTGAATTCGTGGATATTTTATAATACCTGATTGCACGCTAAAGATTCTGAAAGCACTCCGATGTTCTCGATTGTATTCTTTGTAGGACCCGATAATATTAATAACAGAATGTAAGCCAATATAGCTTGTCGTCCTTGTTTTGAAAACAATTGCGGAAGAACTAATAGAACCAAACATCTGCAAAAATGTCTTCTTCATTTTGCCGCATGCAACATTCTATTACAATTTTGCATAACGTCTTAAGATTACCTTATATATTCAGAGAACGCCAATCCAAGACATAATATTAAGCCGATAATTGAACACGTTAGTATCGAAATCAACATCGGAAAAATGAATTTGAACACAAACATTACAAATAGCAAATATGTAATAATGCAACCGATAATAAAGCCGATGAATGTTTTCAGAATATAGTTTGATTTTGTACCGTTGCTTATCAAATTTTTAAAGAACGTTTTTAATCGGATATATTTCGCTAGCCAAAAATGTTTTATTGTTTCAATAATAGTGTCTTGCGTTGTTCTAAATCTATGGATATTATTGACATCCTGTTCTTCAACCTCTTCGTTAAGCAATGTTAACTCTATTTCGTCGTTATTAATCATTTTCCTCCGTTGCCACATCGTCATTCTATTTCGTATATATTACGAATTACGACTGAACATTAATGAATAAATCAAATGAATTTTTTAAAATATTTAATTTAAAATTATATTATAATATTTACATAATAATAAAATGAATACATTATCGAATAAAATTAATAATTATAAAATATACATATTAGTTTCAGTAACAATGATTTAAATTAATATAAAATTAGCAAATTTCTGCTAACGTATGAAAAATTTGTCTTGGAAGATCTATTTGATTAAATTTACTAATATATATTTTTTATTTTTGATTCAAATTTTTCAGTATTAAGAATCAAAATATAAAGGTACAAGATAATAAATTTAGCCACTATTTTCTTAGACAGATTATAATGGATCAGGTAGTGTTTTTGTTGTTATCGATATCCCAAAGAATCCGATGGTTGAGCTTAGAACCGCTTCAATTGCATAAAGTAATGTCGACGCATAAGTCCAAAACAGAAACAATACCAAAATATAAAATGCAATGGAAGTAATCTGATTCAAGTAATATAATCTGCAATGAAATAAATTTAATGAATTACATTTTTGAATGACTATTTCACATTGTAAAAACTAGTATTACCTCTTGAGAAGCTTCCTTGCTTGTGGAAGATTTGCAGGATCTTCTTTACAGCAATATTCTCTTGCTCCTAATACGTAATCATGCAAATAGCTATCCCATCTGACGCAGGATATGTCCGTGTAGAGCAAATCATTTTCTTCGGTATTCAACAATGAAGGGATACGTTTCAACATTTTATTTTTAAATTTCCATTCCCGAATCGTATAATATTGTAGCACTTCAAGTCCAACCGATATCCTCTTTTGAACTTTGACCATACTAAACATAAAACAATTTATTATATGCAAAATTGATTTAATTAAATGTATTTAATACCAGAACATTATATAGTTTAAACTTACAATGGCTTTTTTCTTAATAAAACTAAGAGAAAATCGATGAAATAAGCCGGAATAAAATGAAAGAAAATAACACACAGCATGTGTAAGAACCAATTTGATTTTATTGAACCATCCGGATACCAAAGAGTTACGGAGAACGGATTATCATACATGTGTTTTCTACCTAAAATATAAACATAAGCAACGATAAGAATAATATTGTATATTTAATATCAATATATCTAAAAAATAAACTGACCTAAGCTCAACGCATGACCCCATGTAATGGGATTATCACCAGATTCTGTCACATTACAAACAAGCGGTTCCTTCGGCCTAAAAAAATGCAAAATAATGTATCGACAACTCAATAGTTCATAATTTATTACGTTTATCATGATTATAATAAAAATACTTTGTTATTCCTACTCTCCATCCAAGTACAATTAGCGCATTTGATACCACATCAACCGGTAAAATATCCGCAGCATAATTCTCGTTGCAATGCATAGAGCGTATAACACCTGAAGACAAATATAATTTAATAATTACACTGCATTTATTCCAATGAACGCTTAAATCATCACAATATCTATTCTACATCATTATATAAAATCAATAATAGCACAATTTTATGTTTGGATACCTTTCCCAGCGCCTATTATAAGTCCGGTGGGTCCATTGAGATTTTCTATCCATCCAGGAAAAGGCTCTTTCCAAGACGCTACGACTGAAATTAAAATTACAATGTTTAAACTTCAGCTGTATGA
The DNA here is from genome assembly GCA_008973525.1 of Stenopsyche tienmushanensis. Lineage (NCBI taxonomy): Eukaryota > Metazoa > Arthropoda > Insecta > Trichoptera > Stenopsychidae > Stenopsyche > Stenopsyche tienmushanensis. Next base: position 159,664 of record WACJ01000141.1, read on the forward strand.
GAAATTGGAAGCACATTAAATAAAAATATGATCATTACCGATCGACGGCCGTGTGATAACGATGGGGAAATATTTGGCATGATCCGAGACCAACTGTTCGGAAAGACATTTACTGTATGCGTACGTGTTCGGATATCCTTTGGTTAATCTAAAATTAAAAATGATTATAAATCGTGTCCTATTATGAGTAAAATAAATATTATCATGAATAAATAACATACTGTGGTGTTATGTCTGCTATTAATTGATCGTCCATCCACATTGCCAGATCGATAATTTTGTTTGGGTCTTGCGGAGCCGGATAACACTTTTCTTCTAGAACATCTTCTTGAGTATGACAAAACGCTGTCGATACATGGACAAAAGCCTATAAATGCAATTATTATGATTTAATATTACAATATGTTGAGTAATATTTTTGGAAAAAAATGAGATTATACATTTAACTAAAAATTAATAACAAAGGGATTTTTAAATTTCTATCGTCGTTGATATATCTAAACTATACATGTAATTAAATTATTTTAATTTTATGAATATTAATAAAGTTTTTAACTAAGATAAGGGATACAATCCCAAAAATTAACTAAAATTAAAATAAAAACATCATTCATTCATCAAAATAGTTATCTTCAGAAATACAAAAAATAACAAACATACACAAGTCTTCCAATAAGGACGCTTGACTTTCAAATGTAAATAAAATACAGCTATATATTAGATATCTACACAATTTTCTCTTTATTTGATAAAATATTTTATCATCCGATCAGTATTCTTCGATCGTTCGTTCTGTAGACACGTTCAGGTATGGTATCCGATCAGCTCATTCATCATGTCAGCGGTCCGAAAAGCGGACCGGTTGGATACAAAGACCTTGTAGCCACTCCATCCTCTTTTTCACAAGGACTTTTGGTGGCATTTTCGGGAATAAATACGTGGACGGGGTCTTCTGTGATCTATACGATCACGGAAGCCTTTTATTTTTGAATTACAAAATTAGCTAATTTCTCCCCCGCGCTCAAAACGCAATTGGCCACTCGAAGTTGAAAATGAACGTGTCCTTGCGGATATGGATATTAAATTCAAATTTTGCACCTTGCTGTGCATTTTTGTTGAGCGGACTAACAACTCAGGTCAGTTGAGGGTCCCTATATTCCTTTATTTCAGTTGTGAAGTTATGGACCCATGTTTCATCAAAAACTCGATCTTAGTTGGTAATCGCATGGCGCTCATTCGTCATGTCAGCGGTCTGAAAAGCGGACCGGTTGGACACACAGCCCTTGTGGCCACTCCGTCCTCTTTTAGGGCTTTTTTTGGCATTTTCAGTGATAAATGCGTATCCAGAGCGCTTCTATGGTTTATACGATCATGACTTGGTCCCGAATAGCGGGACCAATGAGCACTTCAGGTTAGCGAAGGGTCTCCATGTTCCTTTGCCACAGATGTGAAGTGGTGGACCCATATTTCGCGCATTTCATTTTCCGCACAGCTTTCTAATGTCCATATTTTTTGTCAATATTTTACAGAACTTGCGTTACTATGACGAACGGGTCTTGACTAATTATTTATTATTTATTATTAATTATTTATTATGTATTATTTACTTGAATTTAGCCGACAAACTTTGAATAGTTTTTAGTTCAAAGAAACGTTCAAAAAATGCAAAAATTAAATGAGCCGGAACGAAAAACGATAACACGGTAACAAAAATAACGGTTCGAACTTTTTTTAAAAAAATAATGAAAGCTCTAAATATATTACGCTATATTTATTTAAATTTTATAAATATACATACGTCCAATTTCTGCATTTCTTTGGCGAATTTTAGAACACGCTTCGTCCCCAAGGTGTTGGTTATGACGGCTCCTTTTAAAGTTTGATCAAATCTAAAATAATAATTAATTTACTATTGATTTATACATTAATTAGCCACATCCTATGCATAAATTTCCTGTGAATTATTTAAATTTTAAAGTGATAGAAACAAGTTGCCTAACAATTTGATTATATTTCAATGACAAAGATATGTTCAAAGTGTTTTTTTGTTAAAAAGATATTTTATTTATATATACAAGTAAGACTTTATATTAACTCATTATGGTCGGATGATATTTTGCAAAACAAACTATGATTGCATACGGGCTTCGGGTAAAATGTTCACAGAAACACAGCATAAGTGTTGGCGATCCACAATGGGTTAAAATGCTGGAGGTCATAAAATAATATTATCGAAGTGCTCCATTACTTTTTGACAGAATGACACTTCCCGCCATGAGAAAAATGACATCTCGTTAAAGAAATTGCGTTTTGCATGAAACTTCGTAAGCTTTTTTTTAATATCTGCAGAATATGATTGGTGTTTACTTCTTTAAATATATTTATTCAATGACAGTCATTTATCAAACTCGAAAAAAGCAAAAAAGTCTAACTGCAAACATATGAACTCAAAAAAAGTCCCGAGGCATAATAAGTATAATCGCATTCCAATCAACAAGAACTTTATGAATCACTCTATGTTTCCATAATATTGACGATGTTTTTTATTAATGATCCAATTCGTAACCATTGTCTTTTAAATACTTATTGGAAATCGTCCATACAAATTATTTAATTCACCTGGCGTTTCATCCAATGCCATTCGTCATTAAATAAATGGCTATCTTTATCCATTTTAACAATGGTCAATCCTCATGTGACTTAATAATGTTGATTCACTTTTCTGTAATACCTGACATTAGCAGCACAATGGAAAATAATTCCGCATTCCTTAATCAGCTCCTGACGATCTTGGTGAGATATCCCAAGTTCATCTTGCAGAATATCGCCTTTGACTCCGCAAACGAGATTCAGCCTTTCTGGATATGCATCTCGAAGATGATCAAATATCTGAAAAACAATTCACGTGAAACAATTATCTTTATAGCACAATTTTTCCAGCCAATGTACTAAATTTAATTGGATTTCTTGGCTTGAGAATCCAAAATTCTGTTAGTAACCCTTTTGTCAATGAAAGTCTCAATGTTTTCCCGTCAATGAAACAAGTAAACAAACTATCGTACGAAATATAATAATCTGGTTTTTACAGACATGATTTGAAAACATTTTCTGCAGCAAAGGCAAAAGAAATATATAGGATTTTCCAAACAGATGATGCAAAAAGGAAAAGACTTTAATATTTTTTGACTTAGGATCGACGAATATTTTTTTCATGGAGATTGAAAATTTAGAGGAGTTGAATGAGTCGATGGAAGATATATTATAAAGTCTGTTTTTTCCATTTGTTAATGGAAATTGCCAGCTAAAAAATAAATCCGTGTTTGTGTAATCTAATATATAAAAATAAGTTGCGTTTCCCGTCTAATGCTCGGGCGAAATGGGTTGATATGCGCGTTCATCGGATTGAGACAAAACTTGGTCCACTTATTGCCAAGGGATCAGGGGGTGACATAGGCATAGTACAATTAACTTACAGTAGATTTTTAATTCAAAACTTAATGTGTGAAAGTTGTTGATTCTGACGTGTTTGAGATTACGCGTTGCTAAGGCTATAGGTATATAGTACCTACAAGTTGCAGTAGGAGGCGTCGTGTCGTCGTCACATACAACACATACGTCAAACGTCAATGTCATTTGCAGGTTATCCATCGGCGTGAGTCAATTATATCCAAATTATTTATCGCAAGCACTTTTAAAATGCTTCATTTCATTCATCGCTTATTCACGTACGTAACAACCGAAAAAGTACGTTTGAGTGCTATCCGATAAAAAATCAGACGACCAACGTGCAACGAGAATCGAAAGTACATGTTGATTTGAATATTGCTGCATTTCAATATGATATTCATTACGATTACAGATTGCATCCCAGTGTAAAATGGATAAAGGTTAAATCCTGTTAACGAGGGGCAAATTTATTGGTAAATTGAAAACGCCTTCATTTCGACACAATGAAAACAAACAAACCTAACCTAACCAGATTTGAATTTAAATTTAATTTAAAAAATAAAAAACAAGAATCAAATGAATAATTATTTTATTTAATAACAATATGTTGACGATTGATTTGATTTGATCAGAGCTTGATTTTCAATCAAGCTCTGATCGAAATCGAAGACATTTGCTTAACCATCAACATCAAAGAATTCATTCAACAAGAATTCGTTCTGCACTTGAACAGCAGTACAATGCTAATGATTTGGATGCATTTGTCGAAGCAAACGAACAAATTTTGCTTGCGGAACAAAAATTGACCTACGATACAATTACAAATGATCTGTTCTTCCTTGATGCGCCTGGCGGTACTGGAAAAACGTATCTCATCACTTTACTATTGGCTCACATTCGATCTCAAAATAGAATTGCTTTAGCTCTTGCTTCATTAGGTATTGCGGCAACATTATTAGATGGTGGACGAACAGCGCATTCGGCATTCAAATTGCCATTAGATATGCATTTATTGGAAGCTCTGACATGTAACATTCCTAAAGTTTCTGATATAGCTAAAGTTTTGAAAATTTGCAAGGGGATTATCTGGGACGAATGCAATGCTTGATCGAACTCTTAAAGACTTACGATCAAATGCAAAACCGTTTGGTGGCGCTCTAATTTTATTATGTGGCGACTTTCCACAACCTCTTCCAGTGATGCTTTCATCGACACCAGCTGATTCTTGCCTCAAAGCATCGCATCTTTGGAGAGACGTGCGAAAACTGACATTAAAGACAAATATGCGGGTACATTTGTAGCGTGATGCGTCGGCAGCCACATTTTTAAAACGACTATTGAACATTGGTGAAGGAAAAGTGCATGTTGATGCTACCAAGTTTATTTCATTTCCATCGAACTTTTGCGTTGTTGTGCCATCCATCGATTTACTCATTCAGAAAGTTTTTCCGCAGATTTTTAGTAATTATAAAAATCATTATTGGCTTTGCGAACATGCTATTTTGGCAGCAGAAAACACCGACGTCAATACAATCAACCACACAATACAATAACAAATTGCAAATGATTTTGTTACCTACAAATCGATTGATAGCGCCATGAATGCAGACCAAGTTACTAACTATCCAATCGAGTTTTTAAATTCGTCAGATCTTCCTGATGTGCCACCTTACAAATTGGAACAAGACTCACTATGAAGAAATTGATGCCGAATATCATCGAAACAACTATATATTCTTAATGGAAAGTCGAAAGGAGAAGATGTGCTCATTCCCACCGACGTGCAATTTGATAAGAGACGACTGCAGCTCCCCGTTGGACTTGCATTCTCAATGACCATCAACAAGGCACTTCAAGTGTGCGGAAGAATCTATAAAATCCACGTTGGACAGCAGAGAAATTTATTTGTATTTGTTAAAGACGGAAAAGCCAAAACTATTCTCTACCCTAAAGCACTTAGCAGAACAATTAAGTAAGCAAAATGTATGCTTTTAATATTTTTTTCTTTATATATCATTCAATATCAATAAATGTATTAATTGTCGGAAAAAATATCATTATTTATATCATTGCTAATTAAACAAGATAACTCTTTCAAATTTCAAATGGTATTTTTAGAACTATTTCTTCTGTGGCAGCAACGCGCCGGGTACCAGCTAGTATATAATAAAATAAGCGCATATAAACACACACAGTAGAAATGGTGTGGCGCATGCGCGCAGCGTATTTATCTGAACAGTTATTGAAGATGAAGCAGTTATGAAAATTTAGATCTAAGATTAACACTGAACATGATTTTCAGTTTAAAAAGTCCAATAAATAAATATGATAAAATTATAAAAAATAACATGCAACATGCATTGAAAATATCTTATATGCTTCAATATATTTTAACCCTTTGAGTAGTGAGCTATTTTTAAAATGACTTAAACATAGATGCTATATTTGTATATCCGCCGTTTATCGTCCGTACAAATCCACTTATCTTTCAGGATCGCGCAACGTGAGTCAAACTTGTATATCAATAAATGAAGCTTAACACTCTTAATAGTACACAATATTTGTTAATGTCTTCGCGTAAACATAAACAATAAGCATGTGTGTCTTCAGTTTTTGTAACAAAATAATGCATGCATTGTTGAAGTTTTAAATCGATTAATTTGGGTTAACTAATATGGGTTATTGATTTATACAATCGTACATTGTACGCAAAACACTATTTCCATATTTGTCTCTCTTCAAACTTAACGTGTAAGAAGGCTCTTTCTGTATCGCTTGAATTCGATCGCCAATACGCGATCATACTCATCAAAGGATTAAGGATGATTAGATTTTAATAATATTTACATAATTTGAAAAGGGCTTGTAGAAAAACCAAATGATCGTAGTGTTGCATTGGAAAAAATTGGATGACTAACTTAATTACTATCATAAAAATTGGCATTACCTGGCAGTTCAGGATTTCTTCAAGTCTTTCTTTCGTGTCTCTTCCTCTCTTGGGCCTCAGCAACAAGTACATTTTTTCTGGTGGACAGACCCTCAATATTTTTTCGACCATCACCTTTCCGAGGAATCCGGTTGCGCCTGTCAAAAAAATACTTCTTTTCTTGTACCACTCCACCACTCTGGGATGTTCTTCTTCGTTAGACGACGCCGTAGCCATTTTGTAAGTGTATCAAAGCCTTCTTATTCCTTTCAAATAATCGATCTGAAATGCGAAAAAAATATGATAAATAATTGATCTCCAAAAACAGGTTTAAATGCGTTCGAAAAAAAAATCGCCTGCTTGTGTTGCTCAAAATTAAAAACACTTCCTATTGAGAATAAAAGGAAGAAGAATGTATAAAAACTCCTACGATTTTATTTAATTTGCGTCTTAAATCGATTGCGAAATATTCATCATTTGATATAATAATTGTGAGAGCATTAGTGAAATATTCGTATTAACACATTGCAAACCGAACGAATACCAAATAAATTTGTGCCAATCGCACATTTTTTCCACAAATGCTGTTAAATTTGAAAGATTGATATGGAAATGGAGCCTTTTTCCGCCAATTTCGATAAATTTAGAATGAATTCCCAATCATCAAATCTTGGACAAGGGATCGATTTTTTAACTTTTTTTTAATACAAAAAGTATTAAATATAGAATATTTATATTTTATTTGTTGACTAGGCGATCTTTATTGAACATAAAAATATTTTTTTAAAGTTTGAAAAATTTATGGTAATGGGAGTGGGGAAAGCCACTTATATCGGTGCGCGAGCGATGACATTCTTCACTACGGAAGCTCTAAGTCCTAGACAGATGATTTACAAAAAAAAATTAAAACATATTTTTAGTTTTTAAGATATTGTGTATAGTTTGACCTATAATTAAAAATAAATATTGAAAAATAAAAAAATAGAGAGCGATCGAAAAAAATTACCAACAGTTTTTGTGGTTTTTTGCTCATTAAATTAAAATGTTTGAATATTTTTAAATAATTATAGATCAAACGATGAATACATTTATTGTACACGTGCCAGCCAAATTTTATAAAGAATCCTCATCTAGAGCTTGTGGGAACATTTCCGTGAGCTTGGGAAAAGTAGTTTCGAGAAAAACGCGTTTAAAATTTCACCTCTCCTCAGCTTTACTGCATGAAGCTTCGTCTCTTTGACCTATAACTTTGCGAATTTCATTTATATCGACTTGAAATTTACTGATAGTGTTCTTAAACATTGATTCTTTCCGATACACAAAGAAAAACATTTTTTTTTAAACCAACAAGACAGAAACGTCCTTTAAATAATGAATTTTCAACCGGTTTCAAAACGGCTGTTCTTTATTACACAAATCTGGCTCAAATCTTTCCTACAGAATGAACCACCTATAGCATGTTGCACCCAATCCATCATAATACATAAATAGAGCCGTAACTAGGGTATGAAACGCCCGTGGCAAGTATCTAACTTAACGCCCCTCTCCCCTTCCCCGGGAAATCCAGTTTATTTTTTAAAGTTAACTATGTAATACTGTTCTATATTAAATACTATTATTATGTACGTTTTAAAATAATATACAAAAGTAGTCCCAAAAGTACCCGACCTAACGTATATATGGCGGCTACTGTTGTAAAAAAATACTTTGATAGAAAGTGTCTAGACGCTACGTTACTTCCGCGATCGTACAGATTATAAAAAATGCCGCAAAAATCCCTAAAAAGGGACAGAGTAGCCATAAAGTTTGTATGCTCAATCGGTCCGCTTTTCAGATCGCTGATCTGACAAATGAGCGGCTCGCGATTCAAGAAAGAGTTGATTTAATCTATTTTTGTGCAATCGTATTCGTTTAATTTAAATATTTAAATTATAAGAGTAGTCTGGTGTAAATTCTGGAATAAATAAAGAAAATGGAAATCGACCAGGCGAGATGACCACACCAGAAATGGTAAAGAAAATCCACAAAATTGTATTTACCCGATCAAAAGTAACCGAGCTAGCAGATATGGTAGGCATTTAAAAAAAATCTTATTGCACGTAAATAACATATTGACTTTGGACATGATAAAGCTTTGCGCAAGATGGCTGCCGCGTTTGCTCATAACGAAACAAAAACAATGTCACATTCACAACTATAAAGCCAAGTTTTTGAGTCGATTCATAACAATGAATGAAACATGCGTCCATTACTTCACACATGAGACAAAGGAATATGGGGATCCTCCACCGCCCCGAGCTGTTTATTGGTCCCGCTAATCGGATTTATGCCAGCCTACTCAACAAAAGTGCACAGCAAAGTCTAATAACCATGTCATCCTTGAAACCATGTCGTCTTAACCTTTTCGTTAGTGAGCAAATTTAAAATCGATGAAGTCGTTGATGTCATAATCGCTTTACGCCGATTACTTTCTGTCAGCTCCTAATCAGCGTAAGACAATCTTCAATTCGAGGCAGAGTCAATTCTAAATGAACACTTGATAGTGAATACAAGACAACGTCATTTCTTTACATAAACAATGCACAAAAAATCGATTCATTTGCTCCTCCTTTAGAAGGAAATGATAATTGGACAAAGACTCATTCAACACGCAGCGAAGAACAGCAAGCAGTTAAATAAACAAACACTCTCCATAACACACAATATTCGGTCGTTTCTTTGCGTAAACAAATAACACACTTGAAATCGAAATCATTATAAGTCGATAAATTTGGGCTTAACGATCTATACAATCATGCGATGCATATGAAGAAGCTATCCGTCTCAGTCTCCCGAACTGCGCTAAGTTCTCTCTGTCTCTGTCCGCCTCGGAGCTTCAATGCACAAGAGTGCCCTTTCTGAATAGTGAAGGTCAAAACGGATATTTCCGTGAGTACTCATGAAACGGTTAACCATGACTTCATTTGGCGCAAGCCACTTATGTAAATTAGCCTCTGGAGGGACTTCTGCGATCGTACAAATCATATGGGATACGCTCTCAAGCGGTCCGCTTTTCAGTCCGCTGAATGAGCGGCTCTCGATCGGATGCCATACCTGAACATAACGATAGCGAAAAAAAGAGGGATTAGACGACTTAGTGTTTGTTATAAAAACGGACAATCAGTGTTGATGCATGTAAAGTAGAATGGTTGAGTAAAATAAAAACCATTGGGAGCTTTCGACTGGGTCGGTATTCTGCGTTTTGCGCCTCAAGTCTAGTTGCGCCCGTGGCGGACGCCTGCTTTGCCACGCCCTTGTTACAACCCTGTACATAAACACTAGTGTCAGAAATGAGATCCTAATACTCCAGAAGACCATGAGCAAAACGTGCAGGCCCTGGAGGTGCCCATAAAGTGTTTAAGGGGACAGAGCAACCCCTAGTTCATCTCAAAATTTCAGAACACTACCAGCAGAACATGCAGGCTTTGGAGATAAGGAACTAACTAAATAGCCCAAGGAGCATCAGATACTTTATTTTTTTTAGATATGTTATTAGAACAGAGAGATGTTATTCTAATTTAATTAGAGCAACGAAAGTTGATACAAAAGATTCTAATGAATTAAATGGAAAATTAAATATGTCTAAAGAATTGACTCTCCAAGCCTTTTTAACGGGTATAAAACCCAAATATGATATGGGAACATTCCTCGTTCTAGTATCCATCCAAAAAACATTATTTGTCCTACTTCCTTCCATACATATAACATTCTCCATCGTAATATTTGTATTATTGCTTAACGTTATAACCTTTCTTGGTGATTTCCCATACACTAATAAACAATTCACTACAAATTTGTCATTTATTGCTTTATCAACGTGACCGCTATTACCTATCTTAGACTACCGCATATAATTTTAAAAAAAACGTCGCCCGTAGTGATCAAAGTTTGGCCACCCCTGCTATATTCAATTAATCAGCTCATATAAATCAGCTAATATCAAACTGTATAATATGCTTAATAGGCTTCTTAGATGGCCAATAACAAATTATGTAAACTATAGTTTATATATAATTATAGTGTTTCTTAAAATTACCAAAATTGTCTGCTCGTTTATCTGATTGGTGATCAAAACGAAATTTTAAAACGCTTATTTTTATTATACATCTGTTTTGCAGACATTTCATGAAATACATCACCGGATTTATCTTATTATATTTTTTTATCACCTAGTAGATAACTTCAAATTACACCAAAACTTGCACTTCTTCAGTCAAAAACGCAGAGTAATTGCTCTTGCACGTAACTCATTAAGCGTTTAAAAACGCGTTAATCATTAATAAATGATATCTGATGCAACTTTCCTACGCATATTTTGGAATACGTTGCATGCCTTGCAAAAAATAGTAATCATAGCCTACGGCATCCGAAATAGCATGTTGGCCAACAGTAAGACGATTATTTAACTATGAACTTTTTCGACGTCAAAATGTGGGTCGATCCAAGAAAAAAAATACTGACCATGATGGACTATGCTATCTCTCAATATCTTAACATCAACAAACACGTTCACTTTCGAGTGACTTGCGAATTCTAGTAAATATCGCATTATTTGAAATGCACAAACGAATAAATTTTAATATCTGAATGTCGAAAGATGTGCCGACCATCGGCCATTTACAGTAGGACATGAACGAATTCAGATTTAAACTGGACAGATCAAATATATGCCAATTTAACATAAAATATGAGAGCATATTGTGTAATAATGTATTGCTTCTAACGTCGTTACTTCATGCATCGTGCAATAAGATCGTCAACATTGAATGTATGCTGGGAAAGTCTAATCGAGCCAACTAAACCCAGAATAGATGCAATGATATCTATGGAAGATTTTAACGATATGATTGTGCAAAATATTCAAGAATTATTGATGGATTACAAATTAAATCTGAATAATCCAAAATTCAGAGGATAATAGAAATAATGATGAGAATCTGCGCTTCGCTAAGCTTAAGATGGGAGAAACTTTAAATGCGTTTTTCTAGAAACTACTTTTTCCAAGCTCGTGGAAATGCTCCCACACGCCCTAGATGAGCATTCTTTATGAAATTTTACAGGCACATGTATAATAAACGTTTTCATCGTATAGACTACAATTATCTAAAAATATTCAAAAGTTTTTATTTAATGAGCAAAAAACTGCAAAAAATGTTAGTAAAAACACATTTTTTTTTTCAATCGCTCATTACTTTTTTATTTTACAATATTTATTTACAATTCTAGTCTAAGCTATGCGCAATATTATACAAAATAAAAATACGTTAAAATTTTTTGCTGCAAATTTTCTGTCCAGGACTTAAGATTTCCGTGGTGAAGAATGTCATCGCTCGCGCACCGATATAAGTGGTTTTCCCCACTCCCACTACCATAATTTTTTCAAACTTTAAAAAAATATTTTTATATTCAATAAAAATCGCCCAGTCAACACACTAAATATCAATATTCTATATTTAATACTTTTCGCATAAAAAAATATCAAAAAATCGATCACTTTTATGTCCAACATGGTAGAAACGTCCCTTAAGTCACTAACAGATTTATTGCCATTTTTGCTACATTTCGTTCTCTATCCAGTAGATTTTTGCTCATCATTACAATTGTGCATTAAATTATTCCTTCAAAATAAAAGTATCTTTTAATAAATTTCAAATATGAAGCTATTTTGAGACAAAGTCCTCTCGGTATGTATCGGCGTTAGCATTTTAAGTATTGACAGTGTTAATATATCGACGTCCGACTGTAAGAGTGTTAATAAAGACCTGGATATGGTTGAATAATTGGATCTTAATTAACCTGTATAGCAGGATGATCGCGTATTTGCGAGCGAATTCCAGTGATACAGAAAGAGCACAGAGACGGAGTTCGGTGATTGTGCATGGGAGATAGAGATGGAGAGCTTCCTGCATACATCGCAGGTTTATATAACTCGTTAACCCAAATTCATCGATTAATAATGATGTGCTATCGACAGCGTTTATTTATTTAACTCGTTCATCGCTGCGTCATATACTATGCTACAATTATAGGAAACGTTATACAATTCATACGACATAACGAGTTATAGTGATTTTATTATGCCAACCGGAATTTCAACAATATGCATGCGTTGTGATACTATACTTGTTGTCAATCAATATCAAGGGCTCCTATGAATGTTATCGCAGATATCAACACTAAAAATGCAACAATAGGATCAATATTAGATATCGATCAAATCGAAGAGCATTTGCATAATCTAAGATTTTTGAAATAGTCGCCATTGACATTGCGATAGCATGGAGGCTGTATTAGCATGTTGTTAAAATAACTTCAATCAATATTTGACAGGTTTTCAATCAAGCAAATACAGATCATCGGATTTGGGTCAATTTGTTTAAGAACTTGACACTCAAATCCATTGGGCACACGCAATACACGGATTGACCTTTTAAGATATTTTTTAGCGTAAATGCAAATGAATGTCCGATTATATAATACGTTGGGATTTTTATAATACAACCTAGAATTATCAAGTGCTAGAATACATCAAAATAAATATTTGGTTTTGGGTGCAAATATTGACGTAGTATTTCATACAAGGAATGACCCTATATTGTTTGCATCAATTATTTTATGTTGATCAATTAACATTGACATGCGTCCAATTTTATTCCAAATGACGTTCCTCATGGGCGATTAAAATTAATTGAAAAGCTCATATAAAATAAGACAATGGTAGATAAGTCGGATGATGTTCTGAAAGTAAATTCGTCATCAGGTCGTCCTTATCGTCGTCATCAACCTTCTCATTAACAACTGTTTGCATGCGTCAAATAACGTTATGGTAATCATTGGAAATCCCATAATATTATCCATGAAAAGTGACATGTTTAGAATACATTTAATGTTGGAAAAGGGACAATAATTAGTAAGAATACTTCTGAATTAAAAATATTTATTCTGAGCTAACAAAGGAAAATTGCAGACATTGAGTTGAAATTGAGTTCCTTATCGATATGATTTTGATGTAATTCAATCCATCCATTTGAAACAGGGGCGTAACAAGGGCGTAGCAAAGCAGGCGCACGCCACGGGCGCAACTGGGATTGGGGCGCAAAACACAGAATACCGACCCGATCGAGAGCTACATATGATTTTTATTTTATTTAAATGAACCAACACTGATTGACTCTGTCCGTTTTTATAATATATACTAAGTTATCTAATCAATAAAATAAAGACAATAATATTTTAGACCGATTGTAAAATTTAAACAACCCACCCGATCTTCTTCAGACAACTTCGTTTCATAATAATAGTTCGTAATCGTTCTGTATACATGTTCAGGTATGAAATCCGATCGCAAAGCGGTCATTCGTCATCATATCAACGGTTCGAAAAGTGGACCGATCGGACATACAAACTTTGTGGCCACTCTGTCCTCTTTTAGATTTTTTTTTTTTGGAATTTTCAGCTGATATACCACAAAGTAGCGAACTAGGCCTAATACTGAGTTTTCTGTCCAAAATTTTTGTCAAATTGTTTAAAGCATAATGCATCAAAATGGTCGTATGTGAATTTAATCGCAAAAAATACAGAAGAATGTACTGGCCATCGTTTGGAAATTTTATATTATCGATACATATCTTTGTAGCCGTGGGGTTGCAATAAGAAAATAACGCTAAGGCGATGCAACAATTTTAAAATGAAGATCTACGCAACATAATAAATGCGCTTTGGAATGCTGAGGACAATGAGGACATTCACCGAGATCTAAAAATATCGATGATGAGACCCATAAATCTACCAGAAAGCACGAACGATAGAATCATGCTCGCCAGAATAAGGATACAAAAAGCCTATTTCGTCCAAGCTCAAAATTGGTCATTCAAGTGTTTGGCTCAAGTTGATTCTTGGTGGCGGAATTTAAACCCTTTTTGGCATTCTATCATTTTAACGAAATCTTATTAAATCGAAGGATATTTTAGAATGCTTGACATATATTAATATATTTTTTTAAGAGAACCATGCGGAATGTATCTTATCTATAATCTATAAAAATGCCTTTCAAATTTGTTCAGACATTTTCGTTTTGGCTCGTATTAGAAATTAGTCTGTGTCAATTCTTGCAAATTAATATCTACATAAATCACCAAACGCATATTGCTTTTTTTAAAAATCACTAACGAATACCCGGCATGCGTTACAATGCCATAAGTGCTTAATGATCATTTGAAAAGAAACGCAGCACGTGGTTTATTGCTTCAGGTCACGTGTAGCGCTTTTATGCCTATGTTATTTCCGCAAGTGTAAATAGTAAGTTGACAAAGTTTTATCGCAATCGGATGAACGGTATGGAAGCGCATTAAATACGGACAAACAAACATTGATTTTTATACATTAGACTAGCGAGTACCGGCGTGCATTGCATATCACACACGCTTAGTAATTATTTGAAAATAAACGCAGTAATGCAGATAAGCGATTTATTGCTTCAGGCCACGTGTAGCTCAGGCTAAAGGGCTAGTACTCGCTTTATCCTTGAAGACCGATTGCCTCCCGCTCTCCCGTGAGCGAAGCTCAACCGTCGCATTGCGCGCGCATCTTTCGTCTCGGTAGGGTATAATTTTGTACTTATAAATAATTATCTCAACTATGTATCTTCCCATAGTGGACTACAATTGGCAATTTTGAAAATATGAGAATTTGATCGAAAATCTGATTCACCGTCGTCGATACTTTCAAACTCAATCATTTCAATTTTTTTAGTTATAGGTATGTTATAATAGCTGTCAGCTTGGGGTAAAAACATTACCCATATAAAATTACGCGCATCAATAGTGATTGTCAATGGTCAATCTGGATAAATACCTTATTTTTCATTATTATTTCTAAAAGACAGGCTGAATATTATGAAGAATCTTATAAACATCCATATACGAAGAACTAATAAAATGATCTCCTAATTTGAACGTTTGATTGCAACGCAGCGAGATATTTCTGCCAAAAGTGCGGCGTGGCGATATATAGACATTGGACTGCAATCAGTAATCAGAGCCCGCAGTAGAGAGTATCTCGGCGCAATGCTTGATCGATCGCGGCGCGATCCGTAGACATGGTCCTGACCCACGAGTCGGCTGCGATGAACGACGGAACACGTTTAGGACTTCATTCGTTCAGTCATAGAAGCCGAAATAAGGCAAGTGATCAATATATTGTTGATCAACCAGCATAACGTATTTATTAAATCAACTCACAGTTGGAGAGCCAATTATTGGCCCAATTAGGCCAATTTTAATTCCAGAAGAAATGCAATTCGATTTAGAAAGTTGTACCTTAATGATACATTTTATTTGTAGAAATACTTCCCACGGGCAATAGTTTATTAATAGGAGTCATCCAGACAGTGAGAGATTTTTGCCTCAAGTTCAACTTAGTAAATTTCAGGATTCGTTTTTATTAATTTTCTAAATATCTAATGCACATTCACATCGGAAAATAGATAAGAGACATTGTAAAGAAGTCTTAAAATTAATTGAAACCGTATCATATAGGAAATACCTAATGCGTCCACTATCATAAATGACATATTTCAAAATTAATTTTAAATGCTTGGAAATTCCTAATATCACTTTTAACTCTACAAACATATTTCTATCATATATTTGAAAAGAAATTGCTTTCTTACATACATTTTGACTTTTTTTTTGCCATCTTCCAGACAAACATTTGGTAAAATGGGCTAGTTATTGAACTGCTATTATAAAGGTCGGAGTTCATAACCAGATTTTATATATAATCGCATTCAATATTATATAATCGTATTGAATGTTATTAGCTATAAATAACAGGAAAAGGTCGTTCGTTTTCGTATTCGTCTTCCTTTAGAACTAATTGATTTTTGAGGATCCCTCCCTGTGGAACACAGATCTATACATAGCGATTAGCAAAAACTAAATTCATGTATTATTATCTATCAAACACTATTAAATGACACATAATAATTACACCATTCGACAAATTCAAGGATCACTTGTTTGGAAGAAAAACATAAGGTCATCGGGGCAAAACAAGCGCTCGAAACGGTTATTAATTTTATATTACCATTTTATTTACACGCAATACAAGAAAATAATCAAGGAAACGATATCAAATATTTGCATAATAAATAGACAAAAAAGTGTAATCGTTGTACTCGTATGATGGCACTATACAAGATGATGGTGATTCTCATGACCTTAACCTTGTAAGGGCTTATTTTGTAAAAAATATACTATTATATGCTAAATATGTGCATGTTTTTATTTAATAGGGCATTGAATAGATATTTTAATTTAAAAAAACAATAATAAAAAACCTGACAAATAATTCTGGGATGCTGGTTTACATTTAAAGAGGCTTTGTTTGGACCCCGTGGAAAAAACAAATCTTATGGGGCATATTTGCATAGGTTAATATCGAATCAAACACCATCAAAGCGATTAATTTCTTAACACATGTCCGTCGGGTTATTCATAGCATTATATTTCAGCCGACTCGGGGCGAATTTGCGAAAATTTACACAAAAATTGCTATACACTAGATTCTCCGTTATCTGGGCTAAAGCTGGGGCATAAATAATTGAAAAACATGGATAATCCGAACCATCATTTTTTAACTTGATTTCGAATATAAAACCATATTTACATTATACATTTTTGCTTCCGAATATTAATATTCATTATTTATTATATCCGTCGGTCAACAGACGTCCCTCCACGTTAGATCTGACGCTGACCAAAAACGTCTCGACCGTATCTCGGATGAAGGCCGTGGATGCTCTCCCGTCCGATCACCTTCCAGTCGTTTTTGATGTGGAAGGTGGACTCCAGAGAACACCAGCGGTCAGGCTGGCATACGAGCGGACAAATTGGTCAGACTTCAGATCTTATCTCGATCGTAACATCCTCCTATCCACTTCCGTTCCTGGATCTAACGAACGCGAAATTGACGAAGCCGTAGAGTCCATTTCCAACATCATATTAGAAGCCAAAGCTAAGTTCATTCCGTTAGACGTAACAGATTCAAATCTTATCAAGCTCACGCGGAATTTAAAACGCACGATTAAGAACAGAAATAAACTTAAGAAATTATGGCAAAAATATCGGCTCAAATCCATTAAAGTATTGGTCAATCGCCTCAACTATCAAATTAAAAGTCAAATCAACAAATTAAAAAATGAATCATGGAAAACTAAGCTCTCTAAATTAAGTCCCTCAGACAATTCCCTTTGGAAAGTTGTAAAAACCCTCAAAAATAAACCTAAAGAAATTCCCAGTTTAATTAATAATCAGATAAGTGCCGAGTCCGATAGAGATAAGGCCAACCTGTTAGCAAAAACCTTTAAATTAAATCACAAAATTTCAGAGAATATGAGTAACAATAAAACCATTAAAATAGTAGATAAAACGATTAGGGATTTCCAAAACAATTTAAATATAAAATCACATAAATTTAAACTGATAACACCCATTGAAACTTTAAAAATAATTAGACAACTAAAAAGCAAGAAATCCCCAGGTTTCGACACTATAGACAATACAGTCATCAAAAATCTCCCATTTAAAATAATTATCCAGTTGACAAAAATATTTAATGCGTGTTTGAGCATGGGGTACTTCCCATCCACCTGGAAGTCGGCGAAAGTCATTCCATTGCCCAAACCAGGTAAAGATGCCAGCAACCCTATAAATTATCGCCCGATCAGTTTACTTTCTGCACTAAGCAAAATATTTGAAAAACTTATTCTAAATAGACTGGATGAACTTAGTATAAATGTTATTAATAATGAGCAATTCGGTTTTCGTAGGAATCACTCTACGGCTCATCAGCTGACCAGACTGACTGAACACATTACTAGAAACTTTAACATGAAGAGAAGTACCGGTATGGTACTTCTCGACATCGAAAAGGCATTTGACTCTGTCTGGCACCGCGGTCTGATCCACAAAATGATATCCCTTAAGTTTCCTACTTACCTTATTAAAATGATCCAATCCTATCTGTACAAAAGATCATTTTCGGTAACCTTAAACAGAGCAACGTCAACTTCCCAGTCTGTCTCAGCGGGAGTTCCTCAGGGCAGTATTTTAGGGCCTCACCTGTTCAACATTTACTTACACGATCTACCGACACCGTCCCCATCAAACGTAGCACTCTACGCCGACGACACGGCATATTATACCAGCTCTCGGAGCAACAAGCTAATAGTCGGAAACCTCCAACGATCGCTAAAAGCTGCATTTAAATATTTCGATCGTTGGAAACTCAAATTAAATAAAGAAAAAACCGAAGCTATCTTGTTCTCCGTGAAACGGAAAAATCTTCGAATTGACCCAATAGTCGTCGGGTCCAGCTCTATCGAGTGGAAACCCCAAGTGAAATACTTGGGGGTGACTTTAGATAGAAGACTGAGGTGGGGAGCACAGGTGTCGGTGACTCGTGCCCGCGGATTAGCAGCTATGGGGGCGCTGCACTCCATATTTCGTCGGCGCAGTGCTCTCTCGGCCTCTAACAAATTTTTATTATACAAAACGCTGATTCGACCTACACTCACATACGCCGCTCCCGTCTGGAGCAATATATGCAACACCAACTACAATAAACTTCAAATCGTACAAAACAAAGCCATAAAAATTGTTTTCAATACATTTCCATACACTAATCTTAAACGTTTTCACAATAAAATTAAGCTTCCTCTTATAAAGAATTTTTTTCATAAGCTAACACTCAATTTTTACTCAAAAATTCCAAATCACACCAATCATCTCATATCTACACTCGGCGAATATACCACTCAAAACAATAATTTTAGATACGTTCACAAAATGCCTAAACATATTTTACTATAGTTGATAGTCATGAATGCGCGACGTATGAAGGATATATGATTGATTGATTAAATTATTTATTTTGTTTAGTTTGTAAGATAGTTTTTTAAGGAATGTCGCAAAGGGGTTTTAAGTCTCCTATTTTTCCCCCTATATATATACAAAAATTAAATTAACTCTTATTATGTAAAATTTATTATAACTAAATATATACTTGTAATTAAGATAATCCATTTTTATGTAATTGTGTATATTGATACACCATTTTACCTTGCTATATTATATTTATTGAATAAAGGTTTATAAATAAAATAAAATAATTATTTATTGAGAAAAACGCTCATACAAAAGGATTCAAATATTACCCGGAATTTTGCCGTACAAATTTATAAGTGATGTATGGAAATACAAATGAAATATCTTATTTTTCTAAACTGTTTGAATCTCCCTCGCAATGAACCCTTTGAACGGTGAACTAATTTTAAAATGACTTAAACATAGATGCTATATTTGTATGTCCACCACTTATCGTCTGTGCAAATCCACTAATTTCTCAGGACCGCGCAGCGTGTATAAAGCTTGTATATCAATAAATAAACACTGTTGGTAGCTAGGGAATCCAACCCCGGGATCCGGGACAGTTTTAGGTGCTCATGAATCCCGGGATTAATAAACATAATCCCGAAATATTCGGGATTGAAATTTTTATCTTACAGAAATCGTACACTTCAACAACACGATGAAGGCTATTAAATTGAGACCTAGGGGCAGTAGCTATCTAATATATGTATACATATATAGAGTACATATATGTTTTTCAAATTGTTATATTAAACTATCCCTACCGGTGATGTATTTACTACCCCTCGACTCTAATAATTGGAATATCGATATGAAATATAATAGATACGGAGTTCATAATTCTTGTGTTCCTCTGTAATATAATTACGAATCACATCAAAGTATTATAGTATATAAGTATTCATCTGAAGCGACATATTCAGAACAAACGTAGAGAAATTCTCATCTCATTGTATCTCAGTTCATGACGTAAACTAATTGATATAATTATAGCTTGAACTATTCTACACGTTTTTATTGAACAATAGTACATTTCTCGGAATAAATGGTACGAATGACACAAAAAAAATAGAGAAAGCTTCAATAGACATAAATGTGACATGATGTTCAATGTTATTATTTAACACCATATCAATTGATAGAGCTATATTTAAAGACAGCGACTGAAAGGTGATCTGTTGCAAATGTGTTTGCATTTCAATTGAAATTTAGCTGCGCGCGCACTTGAATACGACGACGGTCATTTTACAAAATCTGTCCAATGTCACATATACGCCAACATTTTTAAAATGCATTGAGGTAAATCGAATATGTTTGTTCTACAATACGTGGAATTGATTCATGCGAAACCAAGAGCCGAGTGCTTCGTGATTTTAATGAATGTTTTATTTTATTCAAATATAAATCCGATTGAAGCATTAATCAATATTTGATAAACTTGATCGTCGAGGTCGATGTGTGAAATATAACTATTTATTAATGATCACCATCATGCATTTTTGGTTAAATCCTAATTTATTGCACTTTTTGCATGCTTATAGAAGTATCGATTCAATGACGCTGACATAATGATGATCTTGTTGCCGATAGTAAATATCACATGTAATTAATATTGCAATGCTTTGAAAGTTTAACACTTCAATCAAATTCCCGCGCTAAAACTTTAACCACGTCTAGCGAAGCCTTAGCTACCTTGCATCAAAAGTAGATGACGTTTATTTAATAATAATTAATATAAACTACTTGTAAACAAACACGCAGCTTTGTAGATTTCAATTTAATGCCTCTAAAACCTTTCTATGCATGTTTACATTTATTATGGTCGTTCTAAAAATACGAATAACGTCGTTCGGTTTACATCCCGACCTCAAGTGAATCGATAAGTATATTCTTCCATGTGCGGAGTTAAACTATGCAATTCAATGATAAATTATTTGTTAATTAAATAAATTCCTACGCATCAATTAAAACTTGAGAAACACAAACGCGTTTTACGTATGAGCTATTCATTATTAATTTTTTTCGTTCAAGAACATTCAAGGCCTGTTATATAACATTAACGATATCGCTAAAATCCATCGAGCAATATGTGTAACAATGTAGAAAATTAATAATTTATGAACTTATAGTGAATGCAATAAATCATTTTTTTGCTCTCATACACCAACGCGATTTATACAGGACCAAGTTTGCACAAAGGCGATAAATTTTCATAGGATAAGCATTAAAATAGGATTTAACGGTATTTTTGCTCCTTGATAATGTTTGATAATTCTAGAGATTATTTTTAAAATTTGTAACTTTTTTTATGAATCATTGAATGTGGAAAAATATTAAATAATGGCCAGGTTAGAAAATGCCGCAAAAAATCCTAAAAGAGGACGGAGTAGACATGAGGTTTTGTATGTTCAATCGGTCCGCTTTTCGGACCGCTGACATGACGAATGAGCGCCTCGTGATCGGACGCCGGCTGAGTCGACCCAATATTTGAGCGATAACGAATAAAAGAGGGACTAGACAATTTAGTATATATTATAAAACGGACAGATTCAATCAGTGTTGATTCATGTAAAGTAGAATGGTCAGGTAAAATAAAAACCATGTGCAACTCTCGACCGGGTCGGTATTCTGCATTTTGTGCCCAAAGCCCAGTTGCACCCGTGGCAGGCGCCTGCTTTGCCACGCCCTTGTTACGGCACTGTACATTGCTGTTAATTTAAGATATTCATAGAAAGAGCATTAGAATGGATCCATCTCTAGCCTTCTTCATACAATTATTTAATATATCACGTACTAATTGAGGTACCAAAAATAATACTTACGACTATCGTTTGCATCATTTCATTTTACTGCGTTCTATTACTACACTATCTTATTAGGCATTGTGAAATTTTGATTCATAATATACAGTAATTGAAATCTTCTTAGACTAAGATATTTATTTTTGGGGCCTCCATCAATCTTTTCATTGCGCGACGCAAGTATTGTGCACTATGTCCGCATATAGTATATTGACCGATTTATCGAGCCTTGCGTTGCGTTCGTCACTGAGGCAGTCGTCGATGCCGCGTTGATCTGGCTGCAGAAATCGCATCACGGGAGTCACTTGGAGTACGAGGTGCTGCGTATTATTTTGCATTTATTCCCCTTTTGAAACGGATGCGGTTCTTTATCGTCGACTGCGATTCCTTTTTTTACACAACCTCCAGAAGGAGAACTCAAAATACGGAATGGAAACGTTCTTCTATCGGGCCGTGATGTTGCTGGACGAATGGATGGGAATAGACGGACGTCGAATAGAAAGACTATCTTCTCTAAATAA
This sequence comes from Stenopsyche tienmushanensis, assembly GCA_008973525.1. NCBI lineage: Eukaryota > Metazoa > Arthropoda > Insecta > Trichoptera > Stenopsychidae > Stenopsyche > Stenopsyche tienmushanensis. The sequence continues at coordinate 182,330 of WACJ01000141.1, forward strand.
CTATTTATTCTACGCGAGAGCGAGAGAAAGATCTGGCTGTAGGAGGGACGACCTCCCGCAGCCAAGGTTAACCGACGACTCTCCCGACTCCCGCCTCCTGCGCGTCATTCCCCAACCGGCAACAGTGCATGCGCAAGAAGCGATCCGTCGGTATGCAGGTGCAATGTCTCCGCAGGGCCACAAGAGATGGCGCTGTTAAAATAACACATTGCATCCGAAGAGAGATGGAAGATGTCACTGTTAATCTGGCGAATTAAATCTGCTCAGATTAACAGCGCTATGTAGGTGGAAGACAATTCAATATCCTCCTTATTCTACAGACATCGCTCCGTCAAATTTTCATCTTTTTAGATCTATGCAGGATGATTTGGATGGGAAAAAATACAAAACAAACAATGAGGTGAAAAATAGACGTTTTGAAATATTTTCGTTTAAAACCCGTTTTATTACAGTGGCATTCAAATATTACCAGATAGGTTATATCTAACGATGGAAATTACATCTTGTAATCTAATATATAAAAATGAATTGGGTTTTGTTCGTTCGAAATGCGCTGCCATACCACTCATCGGATTGCCATTCAACTTGGTTTACTTATTGCTAAGGACTCCGCGAGAAACATAGGCATAATCGAATATATAAAAAATAATGTTTGTTTGTCCGTATTTAATGCGTTGCCATACCGTTCATTCGATTGCGATAAAATTTTGCCGACTTATTGTTTGCACGTTCTCAAATAATATAGGTATAGTACAATTATATAGGATATGCATAGATGCAATTAAGTTCTTCTAGCGATACACTAGGTGAGCACACGCCTTCGCGGTCCTTTTATTGGAATGCAACTATTTTTTTTAATTCACTATGGTAGATTCAATTTTTTGTATGGGAAGGCCATCAGTTCGATGGTTTGGTAAGAATTTGTTATAAAAAAAAATGATATTAGAAGGCCAACAGTAAGATGGATTGAGCGTTTGTTAACAACGGTCGAATGCGAACACAATCCAAAGTAAATTTCTTAAGAACGTTTGATGTGTTATGTGAAGAATACCACAGATTTTATCCATCGACTTACAATCAATAATTGCACTATTTATAATAAAACCATAGACAAAATTATGAGGAAATCCCCAACACCAAAGAAAGCCAAATCTGTCCAAATTTTATATGCAGGAAGGATTATTATTGTTTTGTCCATTTTTTTAAGAATTAAAATATTATTTATCAATATTTTATACCAAAAAATTAGCTAAAAGCCATTTTAACATCACATGGGGTTATTTTTCACAAACACCATATTTTTTACAAATGATTTATTTGACAAAAAAGGTTGATGTTCATTTAAGCATAAGACTTTAAATCACTTTTCATAGAAATATGGAAGAAAAATATGCATTTATTAATCATGCAATTCAAAATACTTTGAACTACACAAGGAATTGCACTCCCAGGATGAGATGAAGATGATACAGCATTTGTCCATCGATGATGATTTAGATTTTTTTTAACATATCATTTGATGTAACGTATAGATCTTTTAGATTCTTCGCCATGCTGATAATGGAGTTGGCATGTTTGACCTCAATAGCAGAATGGTGAATATTGTGTAATAATTTTTAAGGTCTCAAATCATCGATATGCACGTCAGGACATGAGGACTCAACCTACCAATGCCATGTCGTCTAATATTACATAATTCAGAACGAATTATAAAATTAGATTTTGATCAATTCTATTATTCCTGTAATGGTCATCGGTTCTAATTGAGCAATAATTAACAAGAAAAATGAAATTAAGAACCGATTTACTATCTACAGATATAGAATTTCCTTAATTAAGAGACGAACATGATTGACATTTCGTCGATCTATTGATTTGTAAGATTTCTATGAACAATAGCGCCTATAGGGACAATTAAAACGGAATAAATGCTCGAGTTTTTCGTTTCAATTTGATTTTTAACATCCTCATGATTTTTTTGTACGTGGCTTTCAACATCTTTAATTGACTTGCAAAATTGCGAAACACTTTTATTTGAGCAACATCGACATCAATTGCAAAATACAAATAGGCAACTGCAATCTTTAAAATCGCTAAGCAATTTCACAGGTGTATCATTTCCGTTTATATAAAAAATATTTGATCTATTCGGTATTATTTCGTTAATGCGGCCATAAAAATGATTCAAAATCTGTTTAAAATTGTTTGTAGGAATGCATTTGCGCGAAATATTCAATTACCGCGTAAATGTATAGATGGACGCGGCACTGTAAAAAAATCTTCTGTGAGTGTAACGAGTTCACTGGTGTCATAAATTTCGTCTGCGACCAAAAAAAACGTTTTAATCTAATTAAAAAGCTTGCTATTATGCGTAATATCAGATAAATCTTAACATCGTGTATAAATTTCAACCTTTCAGATTAAATCAGTTGATGGCCTTTCAATGGAAGGCTATTCAAAGAAATACTTAAGCTATCCAATGGAAAGTATCGCAAAAATGACTTTGGTTCACTGTGTGTTTCTAAGAATAAGATGACATATATCAGACAGCGACTGACTCGGTTAGGGGTTTATAAATCAATCGAACCCTCTCAACCCCTTTATGAGTGTGTGGAACCTGCGCACCCAACTCATGTTAGCTGGGTCAACCGTTGTCCACGGGTGTAGGGTTGGCTCCCCCCTGGGGCTTTATGGGTGGGTATGGTGGAGTCTAACACCCAGCGACTGGTCACGATAAAGTGAAGACCTGCCCAAATAGTGATTCAATCTAAGATTTAAGATCTAAGAATTTCGAATCTCTATTTGGGGAAAAAAATGTGAGCTCTCAAAGACAAATAACTGGTAAAAAACTATTCACGTTCTTGCATTTTGTCAATAAACAAAACAACCTTGTCCAGTTGATAAGATGAAATGAATAGTGACCGTGAAAAAACAGGGTGCTGCCTAGGTCAAAATAATTAATACATATATTAGGGTGTCCCATAAGTTTCTTTCGTTTTCATGTTAAGAAAAAAAGGAACAATAATTTGTATTACATCATAATTTATTGAATAATATATGATCCATTCTGTTCTTATTACCTTTCTACTTCTCTCCGGAAGCCTCATAATGCCTTCTTGCCAAATGTTCCCAGGTTTGTTGGCAAAATATTGATCAAGGTACATTTTTATATCATTTTTTGAATTAAGATTTTTACCACGTAAAGAATTTTTCAATTAAAGAAATAAATAATAATCCGAAGGGACAATGTCCGGAGAGTATGGAGGATGAGATAAAACATCCCAGTCAAATGATAATAATTTATTTCTGATGAGCAAAGACACATGAGGCCTGGCGTTATCATGATGAAAAACAACGCTTCGTCTGTTCGCTAATTCTGGCCATTTTCTGGCAGTTGCATCCTTAAGATTGTCTAGTTGGAAACAATATTTGGTTGAATTGATCGTTTCAATTTGCTGAAGTAGCTCATCATAAACTACCCCCTTCCAGTCCCATCAAATGCATAGCAAAACTTTTTTTGGATGTAGGCCAGGTTTAGCTACAGTTAAAGCTTCTGTACCCTTGGTCCATGACCGTTTACGTTAGGTATTCTCATAGAGAATCCAACTTTCATCTCCAATGACTAATCTCTTCAAAAAAGGTTGGCTATTATGTCGTTGGAGATTATTTGTCAGATGATTATGGACGGATCTTCGAGGAATTTCAATCTTGTTAGCTATTTCGCGAACAGTATAAAAGAAGAGATAGTGTAAAACTACTCTAGAAGACCTTATTGATTTTACTGAAAAGTACTTTCTGGAGTACAAAGAGTCCAGTCCCCTTTTTCCTCGCGAGGGAGTTATTGGGCTAGGATGAATTCCTACGACATAAATATATAATTGTTCAAATTTTTTATTACTGCTGTAAATCAGTCAATTATAAGCGGCCCCGCCCTACTTTAACGCCCTCAGTATATATATTTTCAGATCCAGAAATCTCCCAAAAATATTGGCAAGTCTGTTTAATTTTTTAGGCTGGGACCAATTCTATCATTTGTCCCTCGATTCTATTACAATTTCACTATCATAAGGGCAGACAACGTCAAAAAAGGTTGGTATTGGTACAATAACTTTTATCAAAATCCATAAATTAACCCACTATATCGATAGTTACATAAAGATCAAGATATTCAATACGAGCCAAATGTCCAACAATAAATATAGTAAGTTCTCTGCGGTTTTCTGATATTATGCATTTGTGCAAGTGTATCGCATTTATATTAATGTATTACAAGCACATTTTATAAAATTTCCACTGTGAATTATTTATAAGTCTATGATCCAAGTGATCAGTTTTGGTTCAATTTTAAAATAGACGATGGCTGTATGAAAATACACGTTTAAGGCACGAATTGCTATGTTAATAATATGTAGGCTTGAGATAAATCTCATACCAATTATGGGAGATATTGAGATCGTTTTTGCATCATTGGTTTTTCCATAAAGTATCACATTATTCTTGCTCATAATGATTCACAATTGTAAGTGCATAACTTTATGATTCCGTTAAAAATCAATTAAAGCCGTGGATTGCCGCAATTAATTTACTTTGTATGCATTTAATATTTCAAGATTTCGATCAAAAATCAATTGAATTTCGTTTCATTGTGCAATCAAAGGCTTCAATGCATACCAACGCATCACTCAATAAGTTCGTAGGATATTTATTTTTATAAGGAATTGCGAAAAAACGATCCCAAACAAAGAAGAATAAAGCTTAAAGTGATAAAAATCCTACGCTCTTATTGAGTCATGTGTTAAGGATAACTTTTATACATAACAAGTATTCAAAATATTGTCAAAATTTAGGGCATTTTTAAACACAAATACACTCGTTTATGATAATTACCTTATTATTCCACAACGATAAGCCTCGAAAAAATAAAGTGTACAATCACAGCCGGTCACAGTGCGTTTCTTCGCGAAGACGACCGATCTGCACAGTGTTAAAAACGCTACTGCATAACATTTGTACAATAGTTCAATAAGAACACCTACCCCAGATATACGTCGCGAAGGCAATACCAGCAGTCGATTACGGAAATCATCAACCACTTGCGTGGAATATCAAAGCAATGGAATCATTTGACAGACATTGGCCTCGAATTAATCTCATTAATGTATTCGCTCGGTACGAATTTACATATCCGCAAACAAACGCCGGTTCGAACTGGGCGCTGCGCATTTGAAGGGTTAAACGTATCGATCTCCAATTTATGCAACGGGATCGAGGTTTTGCGTGTACCCATTTGAAAGATGTCAATCAGGGATATTCATGAATATTTAGGGCAAACGCCTAATTTCAAGGTGTTCGATATTGACCAACGTCTCGAATGCTAATTAAATTAACACCGAGTTTACCGCATCCGTCAATTTGATCTTAATAAGAAAAATTACAAAAACCCTTGCTTTCCTAGTTTGTTTTGCTTGGTATTATTTATTAAACGATACAAATGTGTAGGGCCGTAACAAGTGCGTGGCAAAGCAGGCGCCCGCCACGGGCGCAACTGGGCTTGGGGCGCAAAACACAGAATACCGACCCGGTCGAGAAATGCACATGATTTTTATTTTACTCAATCAATCTACTTTACATGAACTGATTGACTCTGTCCGTTTTTATAAGATATACTAAGTTGTCTAATCCCTCTTTTCTTTGTTATATTCAGATATAGCATCCGATTGCGAGGTGCTCATTCGTCCTTTCAGCGGTCCGAAAAGCGGACCAATTGAGCATACAAGCCTTATGGCCGCCATCTATGCGTTAGGTCGGGTACTTTTGGGACTATTGTTGTATATTATTTTAAAACGTACATTATAATAGTAGGATTTCCGGCGGGGGGGGCGTTAAGTTAGGTACTTGCCACGGACGCTTCTTATCTTAGTTACAGCTCTGCAAATGTGTGCCCGTTAATTTGACCGCTAAAATAATTTTATACTATAATCAGATCGCTCTGCTGTAAATTCTGAAAACAACTATCGTTGTTGGTTCATGTAAAGTAGAATGATCGAATAAAATAAAAACCGTATGCAACTCTCGATCAGTTCAGCATTTTGCGTTTGCTCTTGTTACGGCCCTGAGAAAGACTCTCGTCTTACATAACTTCTTTATTAATTCACGAGAGAGACCATGTGATCTGACCACGGGAAGCACGTCTTCCCGCAGTCAAGGCTATCTGACGACCCTCGATTTGATCAATTTTTGGAAGGAAAACAAAACATTATTTGATGTTATACATAAAATAACACAGTCTTGATCAAAAGTAAAGATAGAAACACTTGTTCGATTATGGCGAAAGATTCTTCTCGGCATGGAAACATATTTAATGCATTCTGAATAGAATGAAGCAAATGATATATCTGAATATGTATATTATTGGGTAATTTAAGATCTTATAAATTTATTTTAAAAATCTCAAAATCTATAGTAAATATGATATTATATTTGAAACCTAGTAGAAATTATGATGATATTATGATTCCAGTTATCCGTGTTCTTCCTCCCCAGCATTTGCCCGGATAATTGAGAATCTACTATATATATCGAATAAGCCACATAAATATGACTTTTTTTTAAACTTAAACCGGTAAATTTAGTGTTAAATAAGTATGCGACTGTTAAGTCTTAACTGAACTGATTTTTGTTGTTATTGAACATGTAAAAACATGATTTTCAACATCTTTTCTATTTAATTTGTCTCAGCATAGACAACTTTTGGCTATCACTAAATTCTGACCTGAATGGATCCTCGCTTTCTTATGACCACTCACTGCTCCAAATTGTTGATGGACTTGTTCTTTAACCAAACATGGTTTTATAATTTAATTTCATCAGCAGTTTGATTATAACAATGTCATATCAGAAAAACATCAAAAGCAATGCAAGACAACGGCTAAAAATAAAAGTGGACAGAAGCTGTAAACTTGTTTATTTGTTAAAATCTAAAGCAGCTTTTTTTCCATTGAAAATTGGTCATTGACCAAAACCAAAAATATCAGTTTCTCCATTAACCTGCTTCTGATGAATTGAATGCTATGATCTTGCACATTCAAACTCATTAGGATCATCGAGTGACAATGCCCGCTGTTACGGTCATAAATTGATCATCAAGCCTCAATAAATAAATTTAAAAAATAGTTATGTGGGATATCCAGGATGGGAATTCGTTTATATCACCTAAAAATAAATTATGGTATTGGGTTTCATGAAAATCCAGAATTTCCAAACTGAGCTGCTTTTAATAATCTTTGTATTTTCGGAACTATATGAAAACAAGGATCGATGATTTTGCAGAAATTAAGAATGCCTATAAGCTAATTAATCTCGGATTTCAAAGCCACTTTTCGTAAAAAGTTTTAGATCTTAGACGCATACTATATGAATCACTTAAGACTAGCGGTTCCAATCGATTATATTTGTCCTTTTTTAACCTTTTTCTTGCCGTGCTAAAAAAAGTTCCCGCGTGGTACTATGATATGTATTTGGTACACCATATGAAATTTTGAACCCCGTATCTATTATATTTCATATCGCTTTTACCATTATTACAGTCAAGTTGTAGTAAATACATCATCAATAATTAAAGAAAGTAAATTCGTTCAGCTATTGTAGTAAGTTGTAAGTTTGTTCAAGTTGTAAGTTTGCATAAATATCCTGTATTATTCGATTTTTCAAGTGAATAACTTTTAGCGGCGATTAATGTAGGTTTTCTACAACAAGAAAGCAGATAATAATATTGCAAAACTGTTGTGCAATAATTAGCCGACCACCAATTCATCGTGACTTTGATTGTATGATTTTATGTGCCAATTGAAGCTATTATCATGGGTAACTAAATGCAGAAACTTTTTTCCAATTACATGAAAACACGCCACTATCATCATTCTACTACACTAAGCTGAACATTAAATCCATAAACCTATTTTGGACTTAATACTATCTCAAAACTATTTCAATCTCCTTTTTGAATTGATACATGAAAGTGAAGAAACTATTGGCGCTCTTAATGGATTTGCAACTCTTTGATGAACTGTAGAATTTACAACACACATCAATCGATCATAATTACAAGAGTACTTTCATCTATTGCTATATATCTAAAATAAAAAAACGCAGACCATTAGCTTAATCTATTGTCACTAGTCAAACTTCATAGATTTGGTCATTTAATTTTAAAAGAACAAACTAAAAGCCATTGAAGTCTTTGGTGAGTTTTACCAAATGGAAACATCAACTATATCGATGAATTTAATTATATGCCTAGCCTAATTTCCATACAAATGTACTGAGATAATTATGTCTACATTCTCCACTGCATTATTCCTCAATTAAATATTAATTAACGATCGAACGAAGTCGTAATTAATACTTACTGGTTGGTAATAAGATTGCTCTTGTGTCGATCAGCACACATGCGCAGAAATAATGAACATTAGATTATATGATTGATTACGAAAACGAATCGAAAACGCCTTCAAAAACGAATGTGACCATATGGTAACAGTTAACATCATCGCAACATCATTTAAACCACCAACAAAATCAACTTTTGAACTTGCTTTCTTTTCAAATAACGATCCTAATGAATCGTGAATTTTGTGTCTATTAATTTTTGCCGTTATTTTTGCTTTTTGTAAGAAACTCAACTCACGATCGATGTCTAGGAACCTTTATCGGTCGTAAATCGAGGAATACCGATATATCTACATAATAGCACACCGAAAAACAACAACAAATTAGATTTAAATCAAAGTCTCCTTTGTAAGTTTTAAAAAATTGTGTGATGTAAAAACAAATACTTGCATAAGTAATATAACCATATGGATTTTATTTTAAGTGACAAGTCGGATAGCACACTTTTAATACAGGCCTCTAGTAAAGACGAACGTGATCATATGGATACATTTTTTTGTAGTTGGAAATTTTATGTATGATAAATATTCAGAAAGTAAGTGTACTAGGTTTTTATATTTTTTCCATTTCCATTCCGTTCATTGCATGTACACAAGCGTGGCACAAGGTTCTTTATGCCCTCCCCGAATAACTCACTCGTTAGTTAAAAAATTAATTCCACCTATGTGTGCCTTCAGAAAGGTGACAAGATTATAATCCGAAGTCGTCAAGTCAGGGGAAGACGGGGGGGGGGGGGGCAGTTCAAAATATCCCAACCAAATGAGCCCTAAAACGCCTTGGTAGCTAAGGCTGCATGGACGTTGTCATGCAAAAAGCACACTCCTCTCGTCAGCATCATTTCGTGCATTGATGGTCTCCTCTCGAGGCAGAAATTCGACCAAAATTATGCCTTTTAGGTCAAGTGAACAACAACATGAATTTACATATTACCGTATTCCTGTGATGCTCGCTTTATTAAGAGAGCTCCCTCTACCACTCAGAATTGCCAACCCTCAAAAAAAAACCATAGCCTGTTATGGTCACAGTACACTTACTTTCTGAACATGCCTCGTATGCTACAGATGTTTGCCAGACTTTTGATACAAACGACATAATACAAGAGGCATTGGTCATAGAAATTACATCCCCCAGTCCAAACCACATGATCTTGTAGAAGTTTTAGAAAGCGTGTTAACAACGACGATATATCGACGCCCGCTACTAACAATTTTAAGCTTTGAACCAAATGTTCACGATATTATTATAATCTTGTATGACTAAATATAATATACATTTTGATTAAATTGTATTTTTTTTTAACAATTTATTATGCAAATGAGCGAATTTTCCCACAATAAAGATGTTATCAATTCATAAACATAACACAAATTGTTCCATTGTCCTTAAATGAAGTCATCCAACATTTTCACTGAATAAGAAAACACTCTGCAGTTTGAGATCACGACAACGTTTAACTACTTAATAGTCAATACACAACAGCAATAAATATTTATTTTTTTATTTGCTAAACAGCTCATTTACTCGTAATATAAGCATTCTCGTGAAACTACTAAAAGCTTTTAAGTCGTGTTGCATTTAATTTAAGTTTAATTGACTCGATTCCGATATGAACTCCGACGCCCATAATGAAGCTAATGCATGGGGGACGATCAATTTGTGCTTAGTTATTCATTTTTGCAATTAATCAATGACATTTTTATCACATTGCCTTAATCAATTCCATGAACGGTGGAAAAAATAAGCGTACGTGTACATCGTGTGTTTCATGAGAAATGCATCAACATTTTTCCAGATGCGATGATAGACCGCAGCGCGTTCCAGGATACCTTTCAGGCCTCCTGGAATTTTCACCTCCAGTAATTTATAAACGCAGGAGCAGTGCTATAAAAAAGAGGTGGCAAAGAAGGCAAGAAGGTGCAACTGGACTTGGGGCGCAAAACGCAGACTGCAGACTCGGTCGAAAATTGCTTATGGTTTTTATTTTATAATATATTCTAAGTTGTCTAATTCTTCTTTTATTTGTTATCGCTTAAACATTGGCCGTTCCCAGCCGCGAGGCGCTCATTCGTCGTGTCAGTGGTCCGAAAAGCGGACCAGTTGGACACACAAACATTGTGACTACTAAATTGTACAAATATGTTCAACGAATTTTGTGAATTTGGTCGCATTAATTATGGAACGCCCCCTGAATAACACTCAAAATAACGTTAATGAATTCAAATTTGTTCGTTGTGTTCAAATAGCAGAAACAAACACCGTATTATTCGACCATTAACGCATTAACGCTTTTGGGCGAAAAACGCTTACACAATAAGAAAAGTGAGAATCATACATCGTAACTAATTATTTACAAATTTAAGTCCGTGAAAAATCATTATGCGTGATGTGCGTTTGATGAAATAATTAATGGTAAAATTTCACATCGAACTTTGTACTATCAAAGTTTAAGCAATTTTTATTATAATAAGGCAAAGCGCGTTTGATAAAATTAGAAATGCAAAGTAGAGCATTGCATTTTTTGAAATCATCTTATCTATAAAAAACATCAAAAATATTTCTTGTTTCTAAGTTTTGTACAAGTTCAACTATTTTAAATAGACAGCGTAGTAGTCTTGCTATTTTTGCTATTTTTATTATTTTCTATGACTATCAAAAGGGTGGCAACATAATTTTCAACGATCTATGAAATAAAAGATTTGATCGAATATTCAATATATGATGCAGCGATAATCTATGCGAGATTCAGAGAATTTGTTTTCTTTGTTTTAACACATTACTTGCGGGGGAGAACCTCGCGCGTTTGCCTTCAGACGTGGGCAATTTTTCAGCGTCGCGCGTTAAAATTGTAAATTTATATTTTTTATTTTTATATATATTTTTTAATTACGTTATAAAACGTTTTTAATCATATTTATAATAAATATTATCACCATCATCATAGGGAAACCACAAGCAGTCCACTGCAAAATTAAAGCCTCTCAATATCCATTCACAGGAAGGGGTTACATCCAATTCGTCTGTATAATATATTCACCTCCTTGTTCGCTCGATACTAAAGGTAGCATGACCTCCGAGTTTCATTTAGAACGCTCACCCAGCGAGCCACCTGGATGAACGTATCGAAGAGCGCTTTTGTCTCGATAGGGAGTGTGGATAATTTGTAAAAACTGAGTAGTCTTCCTCAGGAGAGAAAAACTACTATGGGCAAACTTGTCGAAATTACTGGAAAGGGCTTTCTGGAGTACAGAGTCTAGTCTACTCTTTCCTCGCGAGGACACTGCGGGCTAGGATGAAGTCCCCAACATTGGATTAACCCATGTAATTGTACAAAAAGAGCGTTCTCGCACGTTGAGTGTGCAGATTGTGAATCGGAGACAGAGACGGAAAGCGTCTTGCGTCTCATCATACACTAGTACATCGATGGCAAGGTTGTGCTGTAAAGGTACCCTACACGTCTAAATATTATCAAATATTGCGAAAAGCGATCTATTGCGTTTAATTTTCAATGTCTTGCTTCTATTTATAATACAATATTATTATTTATTCAAATCACACAAAACACAAAGAATCACTTGTATTTCTATAAAGGAATACAATTTTTGAACGATTTTTTTTCATAGAGTACAAAACAGATAGTAACCACATCAATTGTCAACAGATGACGACAAAATAAAGATTAAAATTATTATGGAATTTGTCCGTATCCGGTTGAAAATCAAAGAGTATGGGATCCTCTTAGATCGTTGGTGATCTTAGAATCATAATAAATAATAGAAAGCCACATACACTCAAATCTCTTTTTGTGCGAATTCAAAGTTATGCGGTTTTTATAAAGCATTTTTTTATTTCATAAAGAGTACGAATCGAGATATTTTGGATAAAATAGGAAATAAATCATTAACATTAACGAAAATTTGGAAAAAAATTATAATCGCTGAATTATGATTACGCCCTTTATTCTGGTTTAGATTTTTGAAAAAAAAATCGTTTATTTGCATTTTTCCAATGTTTTTACTTGTAAAAATACATTCTCCAATTTTTTGGAATTTCAAAAATTTTAACTACTTGAGTAATAGCTATTTTAGTGATTTTTAACGCTTTTTCTTATTATGCATTATATTGTTGGAAAGAGAAAATCTACACAGAACATAAACAAATGTCCGGCATTTGAGTTGCCAGATGTCAGACATCCTTAAAATTTTACCAATGATACAAGACGTCCTTTAAATGTTGCCATAAATGTTATTTTTTTCCAGTTTTTTATTAACTTTTTTATGCGATTTTGAATATATTTTATATAGCCATTTCAAAGTTATGCGGTTTTTGGGTGTATTGTTTGTTTATGCAAAAAATGAACGAATATTTTGTGCTATCAACAGTGTTAAGGTTCATTTATTGATATGTAATATTGACTCACGCTGCGCGGCCCTGAGGGTAAAATGGATTTATATGGACAATAAGCAGTGGATATACGAATATAGCATCTTCGTTTAAGTCAATTTAAAATTAACTCACTAATCAATTGGTAAATGATGTCGGTTGTTGTTTTGATTGTTAATTCAAACATGTGATATTGTTAATAACTGCATTCATTTAAATTAATGCATATCTCACGTTTTTTCAAGTTCTCACACGGTATACAAAAGAATCATGCAGTTCACCAATGGCATGATGGTTAAATCGATTGCAGAATTCTCAACTTTCCAGCAATTTCACAAAGATAATACCACAAGAACCTTTGCCGGATATAATTAGAGAAAATTCTTAAAACTTAGGGCATTATTAAAATGATTGTTTCTTGTGAACATCGTGATTGTTTGGCATGCAAGCCAATAAGCAACATGACGTTATTACTTGACATCACACTGATGCTAATACCGTGAAGAGCGTCGGCATATTCACATGGAATAATTAATGATCATTTTATCAAAACGCTGGTGCCGTTAAACCAAAACAACCAATTGCGATTTCACCATGACGTATCTCGAAATAACGTAATCGCACGCAACATGCAAGTCGCCACGTTTTTATGCTCAAAAATCGGAGCTTATTAACAAAGAACTACCGGTTGATGGGCGGCGAAAGTGTTATTGTTATTCATTCATCGACTTGTGGTTTAATTGTTATGTTAATGAAGAGAATTGGGGTAAATAGAGTCATCGCATGACATAAAATACCAGAGATGGGAAACCTTTGATATATGGTAAATCATATTTAATAAGGATCCACATAACCCATTTAACACGTATCGTACCGTGGCATCCAGTGGTGACTACCATCGATTGTCACCAATACGCCATGGCAGCCATTGGTGACTGACAATGATTGACTCGAAGAAAAGGTCGCCTTTAACTGAATTTTAATGTGAGATATGACTGTCACGGTGATCCAACATAAAAAAATTTAACCCCTAAAGGAGTACTATCCCAAGGCCTGGGATCCTCTCTCCACAAAAACTATATATGTATCTATCTTGGCAAGAGTATCAGTACTTAATTATGTAGTGCATCTTTTTTATACGTCAACGTGATCAAACAAGAGAGAAATATAGCAAATTTCCGTTTTTAACTAATACAGATTTTTTTTTGATTTTATAAAAACCCAATGAAAACTCAAAAATACCGCAGGTTCTCTATCTCTGTACGATACTGAACATTTTATGATACATGAAACGTCATTTGGAAATTCATACGAAATGACGCCCAATTTGGAACAATTAGCGATTCAAAAATACATTTTGAAACTTTTTTTAATTCGTTCGGAAAGCTGGCGACGCTCTTGCAACGCAACTCAAACGATGCACAAACAATATCGATCACGACATGAGAAGAATTAATGGCTAATTTAAATGGCAGGTGCAGTTTTAATGAAGACAATGTTCGTTTGGAAAGAAATTAATACTCGTTTCCCAAGCAACCCATACAAAAGAGAAAATGAATTTCTCATGTATGAACAGTCCTCGGGTTGCGACAAGATGACGCCTACACGTAACCCGAATTATGTGCAATTTAGAAATGCACTTTTTATGCGCACCTAACGTAATTGCCATTTGGAAATGTCGATAGAAAAGAATAGAATTTTCGCATAAAATTGTTTCCATTGTACTGTCGCATTATATATAATCAAAATGGCAAATGACTATTTATGCACCCCTAAACATGTAAACAGTAAATATTTTTTATAAATCTATTACGTTAGAATGAATGTCCACAGTAGTTCGTTTTTTATTGTAACACGAGGGCATGAGCGAGTATGAGTGCAAACATGCAGGGAAGAAAATGGCCTTGGTTAGGGGAACACGTTTTCTTCCCATCGACCTCACGCTCTCGCTGCTATGGTCAATCTCTCAGTCTCATAATAAAGACCTTGTGTTCCCGTTCTCTCCGGATCGTCATCCTTCTGTGCAGACCTCTCTTCTTGAACATCGCTTTACTAAATCGCTTTACGCCGATTACTTTGTGTCAACGTAAGACAATCTTCAATTCGAGGCAGTCAGTTATAAATAAAACACTGTTGATAGCATACAAGACCACGTCATTTCTTTACATAAATAATACACAAAAAATCGATTAATTTGCTCCTACTTTAGAAGGAAATGTTAATTGGACATAGACCCATACAACAAGCAGCGACGAACAGGAAGAAATTAAATAAATAAACACTGTCGATAGCACACAATATTTGGTCATTTCTTTGCGTAAACAAATAACAAACTTAAAATCAAAATCATTATTAGTCTATAAATTTGGACTAACAATCTATACAATCGTGCGATGTATGCAGGGAAGCTCTCCGTCTCTGTCTCCCGAAATGCGCTACGTTCTCTTTCTGTCTCTGTCTATCTCCGAGCTCAATGTACAAGAGTGCTCTTTCTGAATAGTGGAGAAGGGTCCCAGGCCCTGGGATAGTACTCCTTCAGGGGTTAACAGAGGCGGGACTGCGTTGATTGTCTAGCTAACTGTCATTTTTCTTCTTATATAAGAAGTATTAAACAACAAAGGTATAAGAAGGAATTAAACATAATTCAATAAAAGTGCCTTAAAAAAAAGGCCTTATTGAATTGAATTGAAACTCATCTACTCCTGATTTATTAAGATATTTTTTTACCACACTCTGATGTACGATTAAGCCAACAATTACAACGACATTGCGTTTCTTGTATGATATCTTATGAAATAGTAGATTTGTTATGTATTTACGCTTTCTAATTTTAATTTTCTAATATTCATTTCAAAAGGTATTGTATCACATTTGTTATTTCAATTTAAAACCTATTATATATATTCCATCATCCAGGGCCATAACAAAGGCGAGGCAAACGCCCGTAGTGGGCGCAACTGGGCTTGGGGCGCAAAACGCAGAGTATCGTTCAGTTATGGCATCCGATTGCAAGGCACTCATTCGTCACATCAGCAGTCCGAAAAGCGGACCAAATAGACATACGAACCTTGTGGCCACTCCGTCCTCTTTTAGGGTGTTTTCTATGAACTGTATGATCACAGAAGCAACTATAATTCCATACATTTCCTCGTCTTAATTCCTTACATATAACATTCTTCACCGTAATATTGATAATCCTTCGAGATCATTCTTCGCCTGTATTATATATCTATATTATTTTAAATAAATCACTCTATTCCACTAGACATCTGTGTTCCTTCGTTGCATCACTCCGCAACTATTTATGTGATTTCTGCTCTTACACAGACAATTGTAATATGATATAACCAACTGTGAAACAGTAGCAGTAGTTCTTCGGCCATATAACTTAATCACTCAATTTAATTTTTAATTAAAAAATCAAACAGGCCAAATGTAAGCAATCTAAAACGATTTGGCTTTACCAATGTTCAATATTTTTATTATAAATTCTCATGAAATACTAGACATATAAATATTTAGTAAATCCAAGCTTGTAATTGATTGGTTTTTTACATCCTGGTCCTCTCGCATTCTCATGACCATAGCTTCATATTTATATATTTTTAGTGTCTTGTATGACATCAGATGAATCTCATCTTTCGGCTATTATTTTTGAATTCCATTGCAAATATGTGTTCCATTTTTAAATTAAAACGTAATGGAATGAGGCTAATACACCTTTTTATTTATAAAATTTTATTTTATTATTTAAAAATTAATTCTAAATGAATTATATTGTAAGAAAAAGACCAAAATGAACACATTTACAATAGTAACACAATCAATATATTTTTTTAATACTACAAATGAACAATAAATAATGCAAATTTAACAAATGTATATAAATACTTATCTGGAGCACAATAATGCTTGTTGAATAATTATTTTACTCAGATTTCTTTTCATCTTGTCTTTGGTGGTAGCTCTGAAAATAATACCATTAAATTTAAAAACGTTAATATTTCTTTAATTCAACAACATCTTAGGTTTAAAAGCATACCTCTTTTGCCATTTTATGTAGTAAATCACTTGTAGATTGACCAGTTTGTTCAACGAGAAACATTAAAGTACCCATATCAGTATTTTCTCTCATTGAGGAATCATTTCCGTTTTGATAATTTTTAGTCAATAATTCATATGGGTGTCCATATTCAATAACTCGACCGCTGTACTTTAAAAAAATCATATTAATATTGGCAATCAATTATTTTACACAATTGCTCAAAATTTAAAATCAAAATTATCACCCGTCCATTACGAGGATTTTATCGGAGTCAATCACGGTGTTTAATCGATGAGCTATGGTTAGCACAGTTCTATCACCAAATTTTTTTCGTATCGTTGTTTGAATCAATTTATCTGTCCTATAACATAATAAAATAGGATTTTAATCAAAAGTTTAATTAAGAATTATATTATATATACAATTGTAGTTTACTCTGTATCGACGTTTGCCGTCGCTTCATCAAGCAGAAGAAAATGTGACTTCTTTAATATTGCTCTAGCAAGACATAACAATTGACGTTGTCCAACTGAGAAATTTCCACCTCCGTCCGCAACTTTTGAAAGTAATCCCTCAGACATTGAAGATACATGAGTTTTCAATTCAACCTAAAAGCATTATATATTTTTACAAGATTAATCAAATTTATATTTAAGCAATTATGATGATTTATTACTTCTTCCAATGCGTTCCACAATTCATCATCACTGTATTGATTCCAAGGGTCTAAATTCTCTCTCATAGTACCACTGAATAGCATTGGCTCTTGAGGAATGATACTCATTGCTGATCTTAGCTTATGAAGTCCCAATATTTTGGTATCAATACCATTCAATAAAATAGAACCGTTGAAGTCCGTCAACCTTTAAATTTGCATATTTTTCATTAAATTTATATAAATATTTACAAAAGCTAACCTAGACTTTAATCACCTGTATAAAGCTGTTATAATTGAAGATTTTCCTGCTCCAGTTCTTCCAACAATACCTACTTTTTCACCGTCCTTAACGCTGAAAGAAACATTCCTCAATGCTTGTGTTTCATCATCATTTTTATCATACTGAAGTGATACATTTTTCATTTCCAAATCACCTATTTTTTTAAAGAAATTATTAACTAATATTCAATCTTACATCTAATATTTATCAAGTTTAAATTACCTCTCAACGGCCACTCTTGAAAGTTAATATTTGGAAATATTTTTTTAATCTGCACTTCATCAGTTTCTAACGGTGGTTCTGGATCCAATGTTATGTATTCATTAATTCTCTCAACCTACGTTAATTGAAATCTAAAACTGATTACTAATTCATACACATGAAATATATAAAGATATTCGATAATCTCATTTACTTACAGAAGTCATTTGATTTTCAACTTCAGCTGTTTGTCTTAATCCATATTGACACATTCCTACTAAGCTCATAACAAGCGTTATAGCTAACCCGACTCCCCCTCCGAACACATCTAAAATGTAAATTCATTAAGGGTAAAATAATACGTCTTTATAAGATCATAAGATAGGATATTATAATAAGTAAATTTAATAGATTTTCACCGTTAATTTGAAATCATATTTTTATTAGCGTATCAATTAAATATTTAAGCTTGAATTTGAACATAATATTTTTACAAAAGAAACATTTACTTGTACCCTTTTTACTTAAAGGACATTTCTACCTTGTAGAGCTTAAAAGTGATTGATTTTTTAACAATTTTTCATCATTGACATACATCAATCGTTGACAATACATGCAGCAATAAAAGTTGCCAGTTCGATAGTTTTTTTCAAGAAAAAATATATTTTGGAGGCAAGCGCCAGAGGGCAGCGTTGAAACTTTCATTATTATTTTGCGTATTTCTGCTTAAACAGCGTTACAGCAGATCGTCTGATGAGAGATCTGAATATATAGGATGAAGGGGTTTCTGAAGCTCAGTTGCTAGTGGTTGTTCATGTTTGTCACCATGTGATTTGAAGGTTTTTGTATCCCCGTCGCCTATGTAGTCTATATGCGAAATCTTCCAATGAATTTTTATACTAACCTTCTGGATCGAATATTAAAAAACTGTATGTAACTGCAGCCAAATAAATACAACAAACTATATCCATCCAAAATGAGAATCCACGGTTTGTATTTATAATAAGTGTCCAAGCTGACGTATGCAAATCCTGATGCCTATCATATTCATCTGTGAGAATTTCTTGTTTCGATGATGAACGAATCGTATCGAGGCCATTTAAGGTAGCATTCACATGTGTAAAGGCTGGAGATTTGACTAACAATAAAAACAAATGTTATAATTGATTGATTTCATATTTCCATTAATAAATTTTCAAATCATACCTATTCCTTCTAATCTTTTGAGAGATCGACTAGTAGAAATATGGACTATTCGTATTATATATAGTAATACGAATACAAAAGTAGTCGGAATCAAAAGCCAAACATTGACTATGCACACCACAACTACAATACCAATCATTTCTAAAAAGAACTGCGGAACAATTATTCAAATACTCAAACAAAAATCATCAGCTATTACATTAAATATAATAAAATACTAACTGAAATAGAATCCACAAATGTAGCCGGTAGCATTGTATCTACAGTACCCATATCTTTAGAAAACCTATTTAGAATTCTACCCGAGGCATTGTTGTTGAAAAACCACATTGTGGCTCTGGTTATGCTCCTAAAATAAATTTAATTTTAGCACAACAGAATCAATAATTTACAAAATAAAATCATTTTACAAACCTGAACATACTATTGTGCAGATTAATCGATGCTTTCACACACATGTTGAAAAATAATATAAATTTACCCAGCGTTAAAATAATGCTAGCAACAATCAAGCCAGTATAAACATACATGTACGTTTCTCTATCTAAATTCCAATAAGTGATATCGACAAACGATTTTAACCAGCTAGTTAAATCAGATTCAATTTCGTCGTCAACTATTACAACGTTATTCATATTATTCTGTGTCGGAACAAAGTTCATCTCTTCCATATTTACCCTGAAATACATGGATAGTGCTATATACTATAGTTACGTTGGTAAATCATCGTTTGGGAAAAATATATTCTAGTACCATTCGCTTATCCACAAATCTGACATGGAATACGCTGCTTGCCCTAAGCAAAAAAATGCCGTCATCATAACTAACGTCACAAAATTACTGCCACTCTTAACAAAAGCCTTATAAACAGACATATCGACGATGCCGGCATGTTGGCCCTCCTGTTCTTTTAAATGAGGCATTGAATCTGTTGATTTTGTTGATGTTACAGACAGACGCTTAACTTCAACGGATTTCTACAATTTTTAAATTTAACACATTAATAATAAAAGCAAATTGAAATGAAAATCTTAAAATTATTTGATATAGTCACGTTTATGATTTTTTCTGTGGGGTTTGTTTCGGTCTCTTCTTTTTGTTTGCGTTTCATCGAAAATATCTCTTCGGTATTGTGTTTGGATTGTTGAAATAGATCAAACGTATCTTGAAATACAATCTGAAATTAATATTTGTTATAATGTGAATATATTGAATTCACGCTATATATATAGAATTTGATAGAGCCGTAACGAGGGTATGAAGCGCCCGTGGCAAGTATGTAACTTGTACTTACTATTTTAAATGCAATATATTAAATATATGAACGTATGGAAAACGGTTGTTATTTTAAAAAAAAATACAAAAAACCCACTATTCAGGACCACATCATGATCGTACAGATTAAAGAAGCCCCTGGATACATATTTATATCTGAAAATGCCGTAAAAAGCCCTAAAAGAGGACGGAGTGGCCGCAAAGGCTATGTGTCCAACTGGTCCACTTTTCGGACCGCTGTCTACAGATATCTACAGAACGATTACCAAATCTTATTATAAAACAAGGATGTCCAAAAAAGACTTATCGGATGGGTTGTTTAAATTTTACAATCGGTCGAAAATACTGTTGTCTTTATTTTGTTGCGGGCTTACGCCGGCTGAGGGATTAATCAATTCAGTATTAAGAATATTAAGAAAATGGACAGAGTCAATCAGTGTTGATTCATGTAAAGTAGAATGGCCAAGTAAAATAAAAAGCATGTGCAACTACCGACTGGGTCGGTATTCTCCGTTTTGCGCCCCAAGCTCAATTGCGCCCGTTGCGGGTGCCTGCTTTGCCACCCACCCCCTTGATACGACCCTGGAATTTAAACTAACTTTTCCAGCTTCCATGAAGCATATCCTGTTGGCTCCGTTTATAAACTGCAACTGATGAGTGACGAGCACAACAGCGCTTGAATTCAAAAAGCCTTTAATGCATTCATTGAAGAGGCCATAAGCAACGTGTGAATCCACCGCCGATAATGGATCATCCAGTAAATAAATATCGGCCTTTTTATAAACACATCGAGCGAGAGAAACCCTCGCTTTTTGTCCGCCAGATAAAGAAATACCTGAAACATTTTTGTCATTATACTCTTAACTAACTTTACATTTAATATTATCTCATCACAATAATAAATTACAATTGCATCTCAAAACGTTCAATCAAGATATATAATAGACACAGTTATCATAAATCAACAGTAAACTATCAAATCATTCGAGTATATCATATTTTTAAATTGATGTTTACCTCTTTCACCGACAATCGTTTTATCTCCATGAGGAAATGAGTTCAAATCGACCTCTAATTGACAACATCTAATAACTTTTTTATATCTTTCAATGTCCATTTTTTGCCCAAACAATATATTTTGACGAACTGACGCCTCAAAGAGCCACGGTGATTGACTACAATATGATATTTCACCGTCTATTTTCATATTTCCAGATTGAATTGGAATTTCGCTGATTATGGTTTGAAGCAATACACTTTTTCCACAGCCTACTTGACCAACAACAGCAATCAATTCTCCCGATGATACCTAAATATTATTTCATATGAATAAGTGTATTATAAAAGTACTTTAAATAGACTACAAATATTAATCCTTGTGACAAGAGACTCATATGTGAGTATTTTAGCGAGATAAGTACAAATACTGTGAGACTCAATTGTGAGTCTTCCGTCATCAAGCGTTTAGGAATTAAAAGACTCACATATAAGTCGCCCGTCGCAAAATAGTTAAAAATTATATTTCATACTTTTAATGATATATTATCTAAAGCCACATCATTTTCTTTAGAATTGTTTTCATCCTTTTTACCCCAGACTACTCGTACATTTTCCATGGAAATTTTGGCTCCGTTTGAAATACTTGCACCATTATTTATAACATCATCCATTCCGAGATTATCGTACGCTTTTAATGTAGAGGTCAATTTGTTGACCAACTTCTTTTGATAGCCAATACTATGGATGTTCTTTGTTTCAGGTAAAAATAAAAATTCTTCCATTCTTCTAATTGAGACAAACGTGTCCATGACATACATAAGTGCCAATGGAAAGAATTCCACCACTGTAAGTCTGATTAAATCATATAACGAAAATAGGACAAACACTTTTGCTGCTGTTACTTGATTTCCAAAGAGGACATACGCTATAATACTAAGAAAAATAGCTATTCTTGCATTCAGTTTGATGAAGCATTGAACCAAAGCTCTGATCCACGATATTTGTCGAATTATTATCATCTCCTTTCTGGAACATTGTTTTATGATTTATTAATTTTAAAGGAATTCTTTAAATATTTTTACTTGATTTGAGCTTACATTCTGATTTCGCCTACAATTTTACTGAAACAATGTTCCCATGCATACATTTTTATAATTTGAATTCCTTGTATGACTTCGTTCATCATCTTTATTCGATGATCGGTATCTAATGCAGTCTTTTGACGTAATTTTGCTGAAACTTGACTCAACCAACCTATGGAATAAAAATGTTATTTTAACAGTATGTAATTGCAGCATAAATTTAAATAATAGAATAAATTCTAACCTTGCAGCGGGATGAATAACAGTAGAAAAGCAACCCCAATGAGGCACGATGGACCGATATAAGTATACATAATATAAACCACAATAATGCCTTCTATTGGAGCTCTCCATACTTCAAGTATAAAATTGCAAAAGAAAATAAATCTGTTTGCATCATTTGAAAGTAAATTAAAAACTTTACCGCTTCCTCCGTCGTCTTCTGAAAATTGTGCTCGTAGATCTAAACGTAATACCTAAAATATTAATATTGATTTTATAAATATTCTGCCATTGTGTTAAGAAATAATAACGTTATAAAATGATAATACCTTTCTATAAATTAAGGAGCAACAACCGACGCGAATCTTCATACTGGTATACATCATTTCGACGAAATATGGATGCAACAAAAAGACATTAAACAGCATACTAAATACAACTCCAGATGCATAAAGAAAAGCTTCATTTCTAGAAATAGTAGTTTGTCCAGGCGAAAAATAGGATATTAAAAATCCCAAAAAAATTGGACGTACAATCCTGAAAATATTAATTCAACTGATTATTGATTTTTGTTGAAATTTTATAAGATATAATGGTTCAATTTATGTGGCATACCTGAGAGTAGTCTCAACAATTGAATAAACTATGTTAACTATGAACAGTCTAGCACCGTGTATTTTCATGATGACCGAAAATAAAGATGGCTTTTTGCGTTTAATTTCTTCAGCCCATAATTCTTCATATCGATCGCCTAAATTTCCAGATATGTGTTCATTCAAAGGCTTGTAGAGATCGTCGATAGTCAATTGACGGCGGTAGCCTATTGTGAAAAGCTCACGTAGCCACCTGCATTATCAAAATTATCTTAATGTATGTGAAGTTTAATGTTATTTGATATTCTTGCTATTGTGGTAATTAAAATTAATTATTTATATGCGTCCTTTTATAGCCACTCTCACTCGCTTCCAGTCTTCTATAGCCAAAACAGCAAACAACGGCGTTGGGCACAACTTTGCGAAGAAGTAAATTCAAACCCTCAAAGAGGAAAGAGTGGCCATAAGGTTTGTATGTCCAATCGGTCCGCTTTTCAGACCGCTGATATGACAAATAAGCGCCTCGTGATCGGATGCATTACCTGAACATGTAACGATTGCAAACTCTCATTATGAAACAGAGTTGTCTGAAGGAGACTGATCAGGTTGGTTGTTTAAATTTTACAATCGGTCGAAAATATTGTTGTCTTTATTTTATTGCGAGCTTATGCCGGCTGGGTCGGCCCAACGAAGAAAAGAGGAATTAAACAACTTATAATATATTATGAAAACGGTGTCGAGTAAAATAAAAACCATGTGCAACTCTCAACTGGGTCGGTATTTTGCGTTTTGCGCCCCAAGCCCAGTTGCGCCCGTAGTGGTCGCCTGCTTTGCCACGCCGTTGTTAGGGCCCTAAATACGAAAGACTTCTAGAAAGTAAGGATACAAAGGTTTGTGAGGCCTTTTAACATTACTTTTTGAATAACCCTCGTACATATGATTAAAAAAAAACAAATATGAACATTTTAATTTTAGTGTATTTTTGTATGTATTTATACAGATGTTTTGCACGTGGATCGACAAATTTTTTTTGGGGAGGTAGGGGGGTCTTTTGCTACGTTTCAGACATAAACCCTATG
Source organism: Stenopsyche tienmushanensis (assembly GCA_008973525.1). Taxonomy (NCBI): domain Eukaryota; kingdom Metazoa; phylum Arthropoda; class Insecta; order Trichoptera; family Stenopsychidae; genus Stenopsyche; species Stenopsyche tienmushanensis. The sequence goes on from WACJ01000141.1 coordinate 206,798, forward strand.
TCCTAAGTGCCAGAGTTATAGGGTAAAATAATTAATTTACACGACAGAGGTGCCCACAAAAGAAATCTTAATTAAAAGAATAATCGTTGAAAAATTGAAACATAATGAGTTGTTATTATTGTGTTTACTATTATTCTTACATGTAAACATAGATAATATAATAATAATGATACTAAACATACATTATAAAGAAATATGTAACACTAAAGAGTTAATTTTTATCTTTTTATCACTGCTCCGTTGAGAAACTGGTTTTCAAGATTATCTCTTTTTATCGTGTTTAACAATGAAGGTAATCTTTATCTGATAAGTAATTTTATGTTCAATTATAATTTGCAAAAATGTAATTAGTTGATATTTTTCTTGATGGACACTACAAGATTACACGTCAAAATGATACGAGACCATATAACATGCAGTAATAGAATGTTAATAACAACACAATGCTAATCTCATATAATTTAATGTAATATAGATAGGATTTTAATATTTTTACTTTCATACTTTTCAATGCAAAGTCTTTAAGAATACTCAAATTTCAAATAATTCAGTTTGGCAGTACATTTTCATTGTATTTGTTTTATTTTCAGATCGTTCATCTCATCTTCTAAAATCTCAAATATAGTACAATTGTATTTTTAGAAGGTCTAAAATTTACTTACCAAAATGTGAAAACAGAAAAAAAATTAGCCTTCACGCGCGGACTTTCTTTTCTGTCGTGTTTATAATAACCTGGATCCATACTGCTTAATTTATTGCACGTTTCTACTATTAAATTTCGTAGTAGTTTTTATTTATTGATACCTTAAATGGATGCTCTAACACTTCATATCAAATATCACTATTATACCATTCAAATTTACACATAAAACTTGCCAAATCAAAATTATTCTTAACAAACATTATCTTAAATACTTTGAGAAACAAATTGAGAGTATTGTTAAAGATATTCGAAGACAAGTTACATTAAGATTTAGTCTTCGTACTGGCATAAAAACACTTCCAATTTTATTTATAAACCTTAATATCACGAGCTGGCTGATAACTGATAATGAAAACATGTGCTGTCTGCGTTATGGATATTGCTCATAAATTTTGGAATCTGTAGTAACAGACGATTTGATTTGCTGACACATTAAGATTAAATATCAATAATTGTAAATATATTATGTGCATAGGTATAGTTTTTTTTTGCACTTTCTTTTGACATTGAATTTACAAAATTTCAGATTCTGCATCATTTAACATACGTCAATATGCTTATCATTAACTACGATATTTGAAATGTAGATAAATTTGTCAATTATTTCATATGTATTATAGTTTAAGATCTTAAAATTTAGTGATACATTGATTTGTTAAAATTAATGTTATTAGCGATTTCATGAAAGAAAAAATAAAACAATACTATCTTAAAAGATGTAGTCAAAATTTGCGCTTTTAATATTATTATATAATAGTGAAATAATTATTACATTATAGTACTTGTATACAAAATTTAAATCGATTTATAAATAACATTAATTTATCATACATTAATTTATAAATAACATAAATATAAGTTTTAATAACTATCTTGCAATGTAAAAATCATTTCTTTATTTAGTAATTTTAGGGAATTGATTAAAAAAATTGGTTCAAACATTTCTTATTGTATTTTATCTAATAGTTTAACGCGTCAAGAATATTTTCACAAAGTTTCAAATCAATTGGAGTAAAACTCTAGGAAAGAAAACCTTTAGAGATTCCGGGCAATCTGACTCAAAACTATATTTTTGAAGTTGGTGGCCACGATTTCTCTTATAATGTACTGATCTGCATACTTCCTTTAGATATGATTGACTAGTGATTGAACAAAATCAGAGAAAATGTGATTTTTTTACGCTTTAAAACCCATGTTGCCTGTTAAGCGAATTTGGACAAATACTGTGACTCGTGTACCAATTTAAAATGTACATATTTATCAAATATAATAAGTAGAAATTATCGAAATGATTAAGATTCGATCTGTATATTTTTGCCTTTTATTTCAAACAAATTTTGAATCCCAAATTCTGCAGCAAAACCTTAGACTACTTGAGAAATTATGAATGTGCATTCGAAATAATGTTTGCTTTAATATTGTAGTTAAATATATTGATAACATCTGTATACAACACTTTAAACATGTTTAATATGTTTTTTTATGTATAAAATTCAAGTGATGAAATACACAGATCTATGCGCACGGTATTTATAGAGTTAAGACATAATTACACGCTTACTATTAAAATGCACTAGATGAAAGATCATATTACACGGCCTGCTATTGCAAACCATGTTATATAATATATTTGCTGAAATATTCCATATGTTGATGATTACGCCTTAATTAGTACCATATTTTAACTGATAAAGACCTAAAATTAGATAAGCTTATAACGCGTTATGCAAATTTTGATCGTGATAAATTTTCAGTAATTCGATTAATTCTTATACAATAAATTAAAATACATTAGTTTGTACACATTAAATACGCATTTCAATCGCATATTGTTTTCTGTTGATGTCTTTTATAATTCTGAAAATAAATTGTAAAATCAATATGATTAAATACGATACGAACTAAATCAACAGTGGTTGGTAATAATACCTCTTTTGCTAATTTTATCAACACATCACTGGCAGACGGACCCATCTTTTCAACTAATGATTTAAATATTCCGTTTATAAATATATCACTATTGCGATATGTATTTTCGGAATCCAATTTACACTTATGTGTATCGCTTTTTGTTAATAGTTCATATGGATGACCATATTCAACCATATGTCCCCTTAAAAAATGATTAATTTTGATTACACATTGCATAACAAATATGATCTGAATACATTTTTTTAATAGAATAAGATAATAACCTATCCATCACGAGTATTTTATCAGATTCCATTACAGTGTGTAAACGATGAGCAATCGTCAAGACGGTTCTATCTGCGAATTTCTTCTTGATTGTTTTTTGAATTAATTTGTCCGTTCTATTATAATAAATTAATTAAAAGCTGTATTAATATTTCATTATTATTTAAATTAATAATTAAATTGATTACTCTGGATCAACATTTGCTGTTGCTTCGTCCATCAAAAGAATATGAGTCTTTTTCAAAATAGCTCTAGCGAGGCAAAGCAATTGTCGTTGGCCAACTGAATAATTTCCTCCTCCGTCGTCTATTTTAGAATCAAGTCCTTCAGGTTGACTTACAATTGAATTTTTCATTTCCACCTGTTTAAAAAAGTATTTATTCAGTTACTATAGATATAATATAGCATATATATACATTTTTAATGAATTAGACCTCTTCTAATGCATTCCACAATTCATTGTCACTGTATTGATTCCATGGATCTAGATTATCTCTCAAGCTACCACTAAACAGCATTGGTTCTTGTGGTATTATACTCATCACTGTTCGTAATTGATGTAGACCTAAAGTATTGATATCTATCCTATCTAGCAATATTGATCCATCGGTATAAGCTAATCTATAATAAAAAAATATATAATTTTATTTAAAAGAATGCAAATTTGTTAAAAATCTTAATTATAAAGCATTTGATTTACCTGTATAGTGCTTGGATAATCGAAGATTTTCCAGCACCAGTTCTCCCAACGATACCAATTTTTTCCCCGGAATTTACGTTGAAACTAACATTTTCCAAAATAAAAATTCCATCGTCGTTATATTTAAGGAAAAGATTTTTAATTTCAAGATTGCCTAAAATTGATAACACACAGTTTATCTACAGTAAATGTTTGTATATACAAGTAGTCTCAATCCTTTTTATGCACGGGGATTTTAGTGCTGACAGTCTTCTTCAGTGAGCAGTGATCGCTCGAACAATAACTGCAGTACAGTGATGTACAGGGCAGCTCCGAATGTTGGTCTGGCTCTGATTAACAGAGAAGGTCGGTATTCCTTATAACTTTTGATGACGGGATTCAGGAACAGTAGCTCGGGCAGGAAGATTAAATCAAGAAACAGAATGCTGGCGCAACGCATGTATTGTAAAAATAAGCAAAGCAGACGATGTTTATGAGTGGCCACGAAAGAAAGGCGGAAAGTACGGCTAATCAGGTTGAGTTGGCAGAGGCTCTTTGCATGGCAAATCCCGATATAAAAATGATATGTAGGGTGAGCAAAGTGACATCTCCACGCAATGATGCTGTTAATCTGTGCAGATTCAATTCGCCAGATCAACAGTGACATTTTCTGTGGTCCTATGGACACATTGAATCAGTCCGTTGTCAGTCTGATGGTGATACACAGGAGGTGAGTCGTCGGATAGCCTTGGCTGCGAGAAGACATCCTTCCCGCAGCCATATCTCTCTCTCTTCTATCTCATCGTGAATTAAAAAAAGACAATACAAGTGTTTCCATCAGCACCCAGTGTCCACTAACTCGCTCTTCGGAGTCCTGTACACGTGGGCCTTACCCTGGTCCACGACATGCGGACTCGCCACTGCCGGCGTGTCTACGAACAGTCCTAATCGCATGCCTCATGCCCCAGCTGTCTATGTCCACTCTCCCAAGACTTCACATTGTCAGATCCTTTGAATATCTTTTGCGATCCACCGCCAAATGGGGACCACCTTCATCCTACCGTTCAGCTCCTCATGATTCGATAGCAGAACGGACCCGCGTGAGTGCAGTTATCTCAGAGAACACGTGAGAACTGGGAACGGCCCGAGGACTCTATCACGAGAGCTCCCCCACTCCACGTTACACTGGTGTCAGAAACGGTGGGTCGTTAGATGCGCGTATTTTACGTTTATAGCATAAGCTCTATTGCTTAAAATAGACAAAAAAATCTTAAACTCAATTAAATAGAATTTAATTCGAATTTGCTTATTATTTATATTTACATAAAAACATTTTTACAAGTCAAAATCAAATTTAACATAAAAAAATAAATGATTTGCTGTTTGCTAATAAATGTGACTGTTTACTATGATTTTTCACACGCGTAAATAATCACACTGAGTCCCCGAGACAGGCCTTATTTGGTCACGAATCATCAAGCTCAAGTCGGCAAATAGCTTCATCCAATACATACAATGAGAATGTTGCGAGGAAAAGAATAGACCAATGGAAATAAAGTACAGAATCTGCAGAGCATAAACGAAAGGATGGTACCTGATTATATCCAACCATACAGGGTTTGGAAGTCCTTAATTAGGTTGACACCGTGCACTGAATAATCAATAGAGCGAAGCGTAACTTTGAATGCGACTCCTCATGCAAATGCAGTGAATTGTAAACCACAAAATATACGTTCATTTGCCGATGGATGGCAGATATAGTTTGGGTGGAAGACTAAAGTGCGGTATAATATTTTAGTTGCGTTATAGCAATAAAAAATCTGTATATTTTCTAGATCGTATTATTTTAAAACTGTGCAAAAAAAAAGATCGAGAGTATATGCATTTTTATGCACTGATAATATATCTTACCTGATTCAGGCCATTTCTGTAAATCAACATCTGGATATTTCTTCTCAATGTTATTTTCATCTGTTTCTAAGGGAGCTTCTGAAGTCAATTTAGTGTATTCAATTATCCTTTCCACCTTAATGTATTTTTTAATATTAGTTCAGTATTTCATTTTAGAACGTTGCACTAGATTAAATAACACTTACGGAAGTCATTTGATTTTCAACTTCAGCTGTTTGTCTCATACCCCATTGACACATTCCGAGTAAAGTCATTACCTGAGTTATAGCGAGTCCTACTTTTCCACCGATAGCATCTTTAAAATCAAGAATTCATTATAAGAATTTAATCCTAATGTGAATGTGAATAAAATACAACATTTATATTGATGAATCAAATACCTTCCGAAGAAAAAACTAGAAAGCTGTATGTAACTAATGCTAAATAAATGCAGCAGACTAAATCCATGTAAAATGCAAAAGCACGATTGGTATTGACGACCATCGTTAATACAGAAGTATGCAAATTTTGATGTTTATCAAATTCATCTATTAATTTCGTTTGCAAATTTGAAGAGCGTATTGTATCTAATCCGCTTAAGGTAGCATTGACGTGCGTTAATGCAGGAGATCGACCTTTAATTGAATAATAAAATATATTTTATATTTAAATTTCTTAATTAAATATTCGCCTTATTGACTCACTTATTCCGTCCATACGCTTTAAACTTCTACTCGTGGATATAAATATTGTGCGTATAGTCAAAAGTAATATTATAATTATTCCAGTAGGCAATAATAACCAATAATTCACTGTACAGACGATCACTAAAACACCGATGAATTCTAAAAGAAACTATTTTTATCATATTAATAGTCACAACATATTTATTAAAGGAAATATAAATTAAATTTTTATCTTACGGTCATGCAATCTACCAAAATATTTGGTAACGTTGTATCGAGAGTTCCCATATCTTTTGAAAATCTATTTATAATCCTTCCCGATGCATTATTGTTGAAGAACCACATAACAGAGCGTACAACAGATCTGCATTTTATAATATATGCATAAGGAATTATCATATAAAACATCATGTTCTATAATATTATAAATAAATGCATACCTAAACATCGCATTATGCAAATTTATCGAAGCTCGTATACAAATGTTGAAAAATATAATGTATTTTGTTAGGGTTAAACACATTGTGAAAATAATTAATCCGGTGTAAATATAAATGCATTGGTTTCTATTTAATCTCCAAGGATTAATTCCACCAAAGGTAGTCGACCAGTCGTTTTGAGTCAGATCTTTCGTATCATTAGTGTGCAATTTTGCCAACTCTTCTAACGTTACCCTGCAATGTGAAATAAATCAAATTTTAGCGATTCAATTTGCATCTTCTTAATAAACGTACGACGAAGGACAAACCATTCACTTATCCATAAATCGCACATGGAATATGATGTTTGTGCTATTCCAAAAATTATGAATACTATTGTTATTCGGCATAAACTACAGGCACTTTTGAAAAATGACATGTAGACGTATTTGTCAATTGAACCAATTTTTTGTTCTTCTTCGTTCCGTTCAACTACAAATGAACCAACAGAGTTTGATAAAATACTAGATTTACAAGCTGAATATTTCCGTTGTGAACCATTTTCTGGAAATACTTCTTGCCCAAACAAACTACTTTCTTTTGCGTTTGTCTTGTATTCGGATGAAAATAAATCTGCCGTTTTATAAGATGAATTTTGAAACTCATTATATGACCCTTGGAAAACCATCTAGAATAAATCATCATTTAACAAAATTGAGATTTTTATTAATACATTACAGTCCGGGCGTTCTACGCTAAACTTCACCCAAAAGTACGGGAAATTTCGCAATTCATCTACTAATAAAATTAATATAACTCTTAAAGCAGCCAATAGATTGAAAGGAAATTTTAACAATGCCTACAAAAGAGTCTACAGCATCGATATATTTAAACATAGCTGTGTTTTTCATTCTGTGGTGAGTGCACCAGCGTGATTAAGTGCAAAAAGTAATTATTTTTGACTTGAATTGTATTGAACAGGCATAGATTAAATGGCATATAAACACACAAACAAAACACAAGGACAATATTCAGTCAATTCATCGTTCTATATCAAGATAAAATTACATGATTCTCATCACGCGTCAATGAAGACACGGACTTCAACGTTAGGATTCAATCGGATGTAAACGTAGGCATGGACTGTAAAGAGTTAAAATTATTTAAAATAATACTTACTCTTCCTGCATCCATTACGCATATTTTATCAGCTAGCTGAATATGCTGTATCTGATGAGTGACGAGGACAATAGCACTCGAGTGTAAAAAATTGTTCAGACAATCGTGTAATAAATTATGACTGACTTGAACATCAATTGCTGACAACGGATCGTCCAAGAAATATATATCAGCTTTTTTATAAATACAACGAGCTAGTGAAACTCTCGCCTTTTGCCCGCCCGATAGTGTAACGCCTATAATTTTATCGTTATTTAAAAATAAACCACATGAACGATGTTCTTTTATGGAATAAGTCCAAAAGTATTCACCGCAATACCTCTTTCGCCAACAATTGTACAGTCTTTGTTCGGAAGCATGTTTATATCGTCTTCTAATTGGCAGCAGCTTATTACTTTTTTATATCTTATTTTATCCATTTCTTGCCCGAACAAAATATTTTGACGTATCGAAGCTTCAAACAGCCATGGTGTTTGACTGCAATATGATATGGTTCCATTTATTTTAAGTATGCCGGACACGACTGATATTTCCTTGATGATTGTGTTGAGCAAAATACTTTTCCCCGAACCAACTTTGCCTATTATAGCTAAAAATTCTTTTGGCAAAACCTAAAACGTTTTATTAAATATTTAAAATATCTTGGAATATTTAATTCCTATATACACTATACAGTTAAATTAACACATTACGCACAGGAAGCATATTTTTATGAATTACGCTGTCTTTGTTGTCTGGTAACAAGTCCTGATCCCAACTTAAATAAACATTCATAGGCCATACATTATGAAGCAGAAAGATGAAAGAATGGGAATCATTGAAATATTTCATAAAAATGTGTAGCTAAAAAGCCTTCCGAGTCGGATGCCAACAAAGCAAAAGAAAACTAATCTATAATTAACTAACAAGATGCTAACAAAAAAAAATGTCTATCTGGTGACGACTATGAATCGACTATATGTCGAAGAATTAAAAAACGAAGAATGTCGGTTGTCTGTACGTATTGTATACACTCCAATACCATTTATCCAATTGCGATGAAACTTTCGAGAGTCGTTGTATGCACACCACCGAAGGTTTTTGAATTAACACATCCAGTATTCGTGTGCAGAATTTGTTTTGCATATATTGGTCTTCAATGCAATACACTGCATAACTGTACTACTGCGTTTCTTTTCAAATAATTATTAAGCGCGTGTGGCATTGCAACGCATGCTGGATAATCACAAAATATGTTACGTTGTGGGAGACCTTGTGAGCACTCCCTCCAAGTTCAGGCTATTTAGGGAATTCTGTAGAAGTCACGGGGAGATGTATCCTCAGGGTATTCAACAATCTATCTATCAGGTCGTAGAAGTTCTCCCCTGCAATCAGTAACACTTAGTAGCTCGCACTACTTTGAGGTCGCGAGCAAGACTCAGAAATTAACGCACTCAGAGCGCCATTGTTCTCAAGAAATTAAGAAAGAGCAAGTCCTTGCAGACGTGGTTTTATTAACTTTCGGTTTTGCACTATTAAAAGAGGCATAGACCAAATTGGCAGGACCAATATACAGCACAGATCAGAGAAAGGTCATATCAATGGTGTTTCATTATGGAAAATTTATCAGGTTCTTCTCGCAACATCTGCAGAACATTCAACCTTTGGTATTCATAATAGGAAGACGCAACGCCTTGTAAACTTCCCACCGAATCATTTAAATTCGATTAAATAAATTGGATTAAATCAAAATGGACCCCAAAGCACTCGTCCATCCTGAAGTGTTACATCGTACTGATGGTGAAATACTTAATAATGAGTTCAATCTCAGAAAAAATATTAAAATATGTTGGTTATTTTAAAAGCAACGGTATTTTATAGAAATATCCTGCTTAATTGAGAGCAAACGTGTACAAAGTACGTAATGTGTTAATTTTCTTCTGCACGTTTAAAATCGATCTAATAACATTGAATATGATATAATCACCTCAAATGTAACATTATGTAATGCGGTAATGTTAATTTTGTTATGTACATTTTTGATGGCATTATTTCTATTCCACGCCACATTTACATTTTTCAAAGTCAATATAAATTCTTTCATCAAATTAATTTCATTTTTTAAATTGTCCTTTTTGTAAATGGTCAACAAATCTATATCTTTAGCATTTTTATAGTTTTTCTTTGTTAATAAAATATCATGAATATCCTTTTTATTCAATTTGAAGTTCAATCCAATTGTTTCCGATGGATTTTCATCATCTTTTCTTACTTCCGGCAATAGTAAGAATTCTTCTATTCTCCTTATGGATACATTTGCATCCATTATGTGCATAATTGCAGATGGAAAAAAATCAACTACCGTTGTTCTAAGTATTTCGTATAAAGAAAACAAAACAAAAACTTTGGCAGCCGTTATTTCATTTCCCAGCAATATGTAAGATATAATACTTATGAATGTACACACTTTATTATTGAGCTTTGGAAAACATAAAATAATTGCTCTGATCCATGAAATCTTGCTAATCAAATTCATCTCTTTTCTGAAATAAAATATAAAAATTTAGAAATTTTTAACTCATCATCGTTGTTAATGTGCTAAAATTTACCTCCTTGCTTCTCCGATGATCTTTGAAAAGTAATTTTCCCAGGCATACATTTTGATTATCTGTATTCCTTTTATTACTTCGTTCATTAATCGTAAGCGATGATCCGTTTTGTAAGCTGCCATTCGACGAATATCAGCGGACACTCGACTAAGCCATACTATAAAACAACGTTATTTTTAATATAACACGTTTTTCAAAATATACACGATTGAATTGAATTAATTTACTTTGGAAAGGTATAAAACATAACAAAAAAGCAACACCAATTAAGCTTTCTATTCCAATTTTAACACACATGAGATATATAACGATGCCTGCTTCTATGGGCCCTCTCCAAATTTCTTTTATATATGTACAGCACAAATCAAATCTGTTAACATCATTCGTTAGTAAATTGATCACTCTTCCGTCCAGACCATTGACGTCTGATGTAGAATTTTTTAAATCGAGACGTAACACCTATGCATAATAATTAAAGCACAAAATTATTTATTAAAACGGTTTCAATATAGTCATAATTTATTAATACCTTTCTATATATAAGTGAGCAGCAGGATATTCTAATCTTCATACTGAAATACATCATTTCTAACAGAAAAGGATGTGACGTGAAAGCATTCAATACTATGGTCATTATCAAACCAGACGCGTATAGATATGCTTCATTTTTTGTTGTGGTTGTTTGTCTTGGCGTAAAATATGATATTAATCCACCCAAGAATATCGGTCGAAGCATTCTAAAAAGTATAAGCATTTCATCTATTTAAACAGTTGAATATGTCTTTCATAAGAATTTGAAACGTGCGCCCTAAAGCAACAGTTATTCTGAAAAGGGTGGAGTGGGGCTCATTCGAAAGAGCAGGTCCAGAATAGCCATCATTGGATCACGGTTTGTTATGTCCACATGATTGATTGAGTTTTTTTTACCAAAACTTGAAGAAATGGATTGAAAAGAATTAGCCCCGTGTACTTATTTCCACGGGGCTATCTGAAAATCACTCCACAACCACCGATTACATGCTGCTCCTCAAATTATCGTAATTCCAAAGAGTGTAAATATAAAATAAATGAAGAAAATACGTTAACGAGGAGATATTGCAGAGTAAATTCATCAATTGATGTAATGCACGAAAGGAACATCAATTTTGAAAATAAAATATGATGATTTGCATATGTTGTTCAATGCTAAAACCTACCATAATAATTTGCCATACACTATTGAACAATTCAAAATAAATTTAACAGATGTTGCTTCAACAACACGGCCGATATAACCTCACAAATTTCAAGCGTCCCTATTGAAAGACTCTGTACAATTTATTTTGTTGTATTTTTGATAACTTACCGAAGTGAAATTTGAACAATTGTAAATAAAATAGTGAGTGTGATGTATTTGATTCCGTGCATTTTAATAATGACATGAAGAAGCGATGGCTTTTCTTTTTTCAGCTCCTCAAACCATAACTTTTCATATTGATCACCCAATTCTGACGATATATGTTTTTTCAGAGGATTGTATAAATCGTCTATTACTAATTGACGCTTGAAGCCAGTGATAAATATCTTCCTTAACCACCTATATAAATACACGTTTATTAATTATTTTGAGCCAATTGGATTATGAGAGAAAATTAGGAAAATTACTTACCAAAATGATATTATTGAAAAAATATTAGCATTAGCTCTGGGACTTTCTAATCTATCATGCTTATAAAATCCCGGATCCATTTTGCATATTCAAATTTATCTCATACAAATGTAAAGACACCAGAAATATAAATCTGTGTAAAACATTCGATTAAATGCCGTGATGATCATAAAACTAATTAAAAAATGTAATATTAGAAGTTTTAATAAAACAAGTATTTATCGTTATTATAAAATTTATTTTTAATATATACCTCTTAAATTCATATTTATTGGCAGATTGTCCACGCGTTTAATTCAGTTCTAAATCCCTGTTTTCTTGTTTTCTATTGTAATGTTAGTTTTTTAAAAAATGCTGAAATAATACATAAATATATTAAATAATATGTTTTTTATTTAGTCTAACTGTAAACTAATTTACTTCATATTCAATTAAAAAATATTCCACAAAAAAATTAAAAACATCACAAAAACATAGTCATAACATGATTAGGACATATTTGCGTAATACAATTATAAGATAATATAAAATATCATTAGTTTCCATTGAACCAAACTCTTATTTTGAGTAAATACGTATTTATTAATTTAAATTGTTTTCACAATAAAGAGCATATACATTAATTGAAAGCAAACCAAAGATTATATGTATTTAGAACGAGATTCGTCAGCTCATCTTTTAATAGATGCTTTAAAAGTTCTTTTATATTTTTATTTAGTTATTATATATAAGAACAGATCAAACACTGAATAACTTATAAAAACACTCACAAATTACCAAAACAATTTTAATCTTAACTCTTTTATTTGATCATTCCAATCCAAATCCATACATTTATCATATGCACACTGACCTAAAGCAAATATAAAATGCCTGATTTCTTCCAAGGAACAAAGGTCTTTTTAAACAATTCATCATACAATTCAAACACAATTCATTTGACAATTCAGCCACAAACAGTCCACTGCAAAACTATGGTCTCATCAATGTCCGTTTATTGGAAAGGGTTACATCCATCTCGTCTGTATCAGCTAATCCAGCATCACTCCAGAGGGAGTCCAATCCCTTCTCTTTCCTTACAAAGGTGTTGCTGGACTAGAGTGAAGTCTTACGTGACGTTAAAATGCATCTCGGATTCAGTCCTACACCGACAAGTTTCATATGGTATATACTATTGGATAGTATTCCATTAAATGTGTATGTATTAAAATATGGTTATTTTATTTGAGAATGAGTGTAAAAGCTAAATTTTGGATCTTTGAACTTGTTTATCATTAAATATTAATAATTGCGATGAAATACTGTACAATTTAATACTTTTATGCTCTTTATATGCGTTATAACGGTGTTTTATATATTACATTAAGCATTATTATATTTACATACATATACATATCCGCGATATAATTATTTTAACAAAAGCTCACTGATTCCACGGAACTATCCTTTCATTCTAATCCGATTGTGTCTCTCGGTAACAACAACAAAGATAAAAGCTATTTTCTTAATTGTTCTCTGCGGTAAGTGGAGAGCATTAAAGGTAAGGTGTACATTCGAAGTAAAAATTGTGCGATTTGAATGAATATTTTTTATGTATTTTATTTAATGATCCAAGAACGAGATGTTCATAGAGGTATTTATTGACGCGTTAAATAAATTTGTATACATACAATAACTCGGCTCTCACGGCTCAATATGAAAACCGTGGCCACTCAATACGTATAATAATGTATAATCTAGATACGCACGTTTATAACGTTTGAATCATTTGAACAAAGGTTAAATATGAAACGATTCCGTATTCTAAAATGATGTTCTTATTTATCTTATTTGATTTTAGTCATATTGTTTATGCTTTTAACGGACGGAGTTATTGAACATGCCGAGCGTTATTGAATAGTGCGTCCCTTGTCTTGTGGTATAGAATGCATAAAACATTATTGTACAAACTTTCCATAACGACTCTATTATTGTAATATCAAATATGTTGATGCGTTTTTAATATTAGTTTTTAACATGTCGTTTGATGTTTTCATGTCACACAATTTCCACTCATAAACTCATAAAATTGTATTTGAATTTATATGTTGATTAAAATTTACTATGGTATTTATTTTTATTTATGATAAATCACAAAGTGGATACACTTTATTTATATTGATTTATTTTTATATTTAACTGGAAATTTCCAGCTGATTCTTAACATTTCCACATAAAAATATGAACTATTGCTGATGATACAGAAAAAACATTTCCGTATTATCTCCAAGGCTATAACAAATTGGGTTAATGTTATATTTATACTATTTACAACATTGAAAAAATATCACGTATAAAAAATATTCCATAAAATAATCACATAACACAGCACACACGACCAATCACCAGCAGTTTTCAACGAACACTATTCGCAATGAATAAAAACAGCCTCAAAATTCTCTAGAAAAATACAGATACTACGAATTGCAAAAAATTATCGTCTTTATAAAGTTGCTCAAAAGTGGGACATTAACGAAAAAGACCAAGCGAATAGTAGCAAATAATATGTAACGATCATTCAAGAATTACATTTACGTTACCAGTGACGAAACCGATTATTAAATGCGAAACTGTCAAAAACCCAAACGTAGAGAGATGAGGGTAACCCCTTATTAGCAAGCATCATTGGAATTCCCCCGTTTTATTCGGATAACCTTATTCTTGCATATATTAACACATTACATGCGGGAGAACTAACATATAGATGGTGGTTTTAGTTTTTAAAAAAATACTATAATACAATACGATAGAAAGTATCTACCTTATAAAGCTTAAGTTTCAAGTTTCAAGACGTTGCGTTGCTTAGTATTTGTTTGGCAGCAATCAATAGCAAACCTACTTAGTGAATTTGTAAACATGGAAAAAACTAGTTATCTGAAAGGTCTCAGTCTAACTAATATCAAATCCGAGCTAGATTCTACTCTCGGGGAGTCTACTCCTTCGTTTACAACAGTAAGATGTTGGGTAGTAGAGTTTAAACAAGGCCGTACGAACTGCCAAGACAAACAACGCAATGGTTGACCAAATGAGACGACCATCCCAGAAATGGTGAAGAAAATCCACAAAATGGTATTGGATGATCATCGACTTTAAGTGCTCGAGGTAGCAGGCATGGTAGACTTTTTAAAAAATGCCGTACATCGCATATTGACTAAAAATTTGGACATGAGAAAGCTGTGCGCAAGATGGATGCCGCGTTTGCTCACAATGGAACAAACACAGCGTGTTTCAATCGAGTGTTTGGCGATGTTTCACAGCAATAAAGCCGAGTTTTTGCATCAATTTTGGATGAAACATGAGTCCATCACATTATATCTGAGACAAAGGAGCACGGGGACCCTCCACTGACCCGAGCCATTTATTGTCATGCCAATTCGCTCAACAAGAGTGCACAGCACGGTGCAAAACCTGAATTTAATATCCATGTCTGTAAGGACACGCTCATTCTCAAATTCAAGTGGCCACTTGCACTTTGAGCGCGGGGCATCGTATAAATCATTTACCAGGTTCACATTTATCCGCGAAAATGCCGCAAAAAGTCCTAAAATATGACAGAATGGCCGCAAGGCCAACCGGTCTGCTTTTCGGACCGCAGACATAGCAAATTAGACAACTTAGTATATATTATAAAAATGGACAGAGTCAATCAGTGTTGATCCATGTAATGTTCAACACGCTGCTGAAATGAGCCATAGCAATATCATTAAATAAATGAATAGCCCTAATAGCTGCTGCTTTATCTGAATGATTTTCTTCCACAAATGTTTGTAACTTTAACCACGTTGAAGTATGAGCTCTAATATTTTTTGTCGATAGATTATTTTTCTCACTCTACTCTTCCTCCGCTCCCGACAGTGCTTCATTTAATTGGCGGTGTTGTTGTTCATGCAACTCCTTCAACTCGTCGACGCTGAAGTCTTCGCTATGTTCTGCAACGAGTTATTCGATGTCAAATTTGTTTACCTCGAAGACTGGAGATTTGCCCAGGGACACAATTTCTTCAACAGGCTGCTTTTCACTCGCAAACCGCTCGAAGTCTCGTTCTAAAACCACCTCAGGCCACAACTTTCTCCGCGTAGAGTTCAGTGTTCTTCTTGAGGCACCCTGCTATTCTGCATCGATGAGCTTCAGGCACCCTACGAAATCGAAGTGATTTTTCCAAAACTTTCGTAAGATAAGCCGTGTGCTCTCAATGACATCGAAGCAGAGTTTGAAAAGCCCCTTCGTATACAATATCTTGAAGTTAGAGATAACTTGCTGATCCATGGGCTGCAGGATAGAAGTTGTGTTAGGTGGAAGGAAGACATTTTTTATAAAACTAAACTCATCCAAAATATCATCCTAAACTCTCTCGGTATGGGTAGGAGCGTTATTCATAATTAGCATGGCTTTCAGTAGGTATTTTTATCTTAGGAACAGCATCAGAGTCTATGCATTCGGTAAACAGCTCTTCGTTGATCTATGCCCTGCTGTTTGACCTCCACATAAGAGGCAGTCTGTCCTTTCGCACTCTACACCTCTTGAATGCTGGCGGGTTCTTCGAAAAGTAAACAAGAAGAGGCTTTATCTTCTTATCGCCACTCGCACTGCTAGTTAATTTCTCCCCTGCGCTCAGAGCGCAAGTGGCCACTCGAAGTTGAGACTGAGCATGTCCTGGTGGATATGGATATTAAGTTCAGGTTCAGATAAGGATCGTGAGGCGCTCATTCGTCATATCAGCGGTCCGAAAAACGGACCGATTGGACATACAAACATTGTGGCCTCTTTTAGGGTTTTTTGCAGCATTTTCGGGGATAAATGCATACATGGGGTCTTCCACGACCTATACGATCATATCTATAACAGTCGACGGTCATCCAATACCATTTTGTGGATTTTCTTCACCATTTTTGAGGTGGTCGTCTCATTTGGTCAACTATTGCGTTGTTTGTCTTGGCAGTTCGTACGGCCTCGTTTAAACTCTACTACCCAACATCTTACTGTTGTAAACGAAGGTGTAGACTCACCGAGAGTTGAACCTAGTTCGGATTTAATATTATTATAAACATACGTTAAAATAGTAATTTAAAAAAAATAGTGTTTAACTAGCTTTGATTAAAACATTGTTTTTTCATTTAAATGAAAAAAATCATTTAAATCACAGTCCCTTGACAAAGATAACAGTCTCCTGTATCTATTTTTTTGAAAATGCTCAATATTTCCTAAAACAATGTAAATATTTTAGGTTCGTCTGTGGTTTTTTATTAATCAGGTATCGGATATATATTATTTTAATAATATATGAATAATATATAAGCAAAAAAATGGCCAGCACAAGTTTTTTATGACAACTTGCCCAGTTTTAAAAAATATTATTTGATTTGATAAATGGTGATGATATTGATAAGAAAAAGGAAAGAAATTCATTTTTGATTATAAATTTTAAAAAAAACAATTTGCTTGTTTGTGCGCTTATTTAATGGAGCGACTAATTTTAGTTGGAAACGTTTGGTAGTCGATCGAACGCCCGTTCATAAAGTGTTAAGTGCACGAAACTCGTTTGTTAAAAAAAGGTAAACAACCGATATTCGTAATTAAGGTCATATTCTCAGTCATCCAATACAATCCTCTTTCCTTATATATATTTTTACAGTAAAAAACCAGATCTGAGGGTTTTTCATTATTATAATTTTCAATAAATCATTATTAATCAAATTTTACACGCCCTCAGGTGTAATATATGATCCTCTTTTATTGCATGCATTTACAGTGGTAAATAATTAATTTAATCTAGGAATTTTGTATTTTATTCAATACAATAAGTTAATTTAAGATGAACTGTATGTATAATGTTTTTGCATTGAAATCATTATTTTGTAATAATTATTATTTTAAAAAATATGAATGAAAATTGAACTTACAGTGTGTTACAAGTGATCTTGCTTCGGGACAATGTAACTAGTGTTTTAAGGCGAAAGCTGCTTTCACATCAGAATATCTTATACATCGAATGGAAGTGGATATAATCAAGATTCCCAAAAAGTCTCATTCCATAATATTTAATTGAAATTATTAAAGAATGCCACATATTTTATAAAGCGTTATAAATATACTATTCTTCAACTATGAATCCTATTTTTGTAAAATTGTATGTATTGATTGCTTCGTCATTCATTCGTTCATTCAAACATATATCAATTTAAAGAAGGCTCATATAAACCAAAGTAGCTCATTGAATTGATCAAAGTACGTTAATTTTTAATATGGATTGTCTTTATATACTAAAAAGGCCATCACAAATGTATTCAGGTAACACAGATCAAGAGTACTTTATTAATAAGATAAACAAAAAAGATCTGATATTGTTTTGAAATGTATGCTTTAAAAAACTCCACGTGGCTTTCAATGACCTAGATAGCACGGTGAAAGCTTAATTTAACTATTATTAGATTGAGTAAATATGGAGCAAATTCTGCAATGAATTGTGATACTGGAATATATTGTATTTTTAAATAAATAATATGAAAAAGCGTCCGATGTTATGACAATATTGAAATTTACGTATCAGATTGAGTGCCACTGCTTTAATAAAAAATCTGCATATCTTTACAATGCTATTACATAATTGTATTTATAAAAAAAAAACTCCAAAATGTCATGTTGTGTTATTAACGCTTTAAAAAGGAAGAAACATTTCGACACACCAATGGTCACTCTATCTGAAAGAGGTCATCATTGACAAACTAGTATTTGCTTGTTTTTGATCTCAGTTCTAAATACGTTTATATAACAATAATCATTTTTATATTAAACGAGACCTTGATAATAATAACCCTCGGCTTTTACATTATGTCGCGTTGACAACCAATAATTTCAATAATCGCTACATTCAATTTGAATTTATAACAAATCATTTTCAATACACAAAAAAAAGTATTTCAACACAGTTATTCAAATTACGGCGTATTCTTTTTGACGTCCGATCCAATTATTCGACCATCCGAGCTCTAAATGCGGAATGCAAATTTTGCGATTAAAAAAAAGCTTCATCATCATCATAGACATGCTATTTATTTTTTAAGTAACAATTTCTTAGAAGTAAGTACAATTCATAGTGAAAATATATATTCCGGATGAAAATTAAGTCTTAATTTATTTTTAATAACATCACAAATTCAATACTTTTGAAGCGCTTTCGTATAAATATGTTATTTGATAACGTCATAGAAAACGACTCATTAAAACTATACAAGACTCTAAGAAAATGGTTTTATTTATCTTTTTTTGCTTCTTGTAAATTTTGATAACTCTGCAAAATAAAAAGGGAATATATTATTTTGTAGGCAATCATATTGTTTTTAATCGATTGAATAATTTACCTCTTCGGCGATTTTTAATAACATATCACTCGTTGGATGGCCGGTCTGTTCAACGAGTCTTTTAAATATATCAGAATCGTTTATATCATCATAAAGATCTCCGTTAGTATCCTTAACTATATCTTTGGTATCTTGAGAACTATTTTTCATTAAAAGTTCATAAGGATGACCGTATTCCATTACTCTCCCTCTAAAAATATTAAATTTATTTTTAAATACATATAATATTAATGGTAATAATAGTTAAGAATATGTATTATTTTACCCATCCATTACAAGTACTTTATTTGAGTCCATGATTGTATGAAGACGATGAGCGATTGTTAATACTGTTTGACTTGCAAATTTTTTCTTAATGGTATTCTGAATCAATCTGTCTGTTCTGAGCATACACAAACATATGTTTAATCGTTAAAGCAAAATATTATATTGAACATATCGCGTGATCAAATTATATTACTCTGGATCCACATTTGCCGTTGCTTCGTCGAGTAAAAGGAAATGAGTTTTCTTAAGTAGTGCTCTCGCAAGACAAAGTAATTGCCGTTGACCGACTGAAAAATTTCCACCTCCGTCGTCTACTTTTGAATTCAAGCCCCCGGGTAAGCATGAAATAGCATCCTTCATTTCGACCTATTTACAAAAAATGTATAATACAATCCAGATACTAAAATGTAATATAATCTACTTCAGATGAAATTTTTACCTCTTCTAAAGCATCCCATAATTCTTTATCGCTATATTGACTCCACGGATCCAAATTGTTTCTTAGGCTCCCACTAAAAAGTACTGGCTCTTGAGGTATGATGCTCATTGCTGATCGTAATTGATGCAGACCCAATGTGCTCGTTTCTATTCTGTCTAATACAATGGATCCGGTGTTATTCGCTAATCTAGAATAAAAATGCGTTTAAATATTTTTTGGAAATCTTACAGTATTTAGATTTTATTTTTTCTCGCTAACCTTAGTATAATGTATTTTTTTCATTCAAACATACCTAAATAATGCTTGAATAATTGAGGATTTTCCTGCACCCGTTCTGCCGACAATGCCAATTTTTTCTCCGGCGTTAACTTTGAAACTCACATCACATAAAACGTTTGGAGTATTTTCATTTGAATCATATTTAAGATAAAGATTTTTTACGTCCAAATTACCTAGAAAAAAACATTGAACTATTAAAAGCAAAAAGCGAAAATAAAAAAATTTAAATTAATAACTAAGAATTGTATAAAATAATCCTTCAGCCTAATTCGAGTCCACTTATTTTGTAATAAATGTCAATGTGTTCGTTCAAGGAACTTATCTCACAAAGAAGGCGCCCGCCACGGGCGCAACTGGGCTTTGTGCCCAAAACCGTAGAATACCAACCTGGTCAAGAGTTGCACATGGTTTTAATTTTACTTGACCATTCTACTTTACATGAATCAACAATGATTGACCCTGTACGTTTTTATAATATATACTAAGTTGTCTAATTCGTCATGTCAACGGTCCAAAAAGCGGACCAGTTAGACATACAGACTTTGTGGCCATTCCGTTCTCTGTTAGGGTTTTTGCGGCATTTTCTATGATCTGTACGATCACGGAAGCTCCCTCAGAGGCTAATTTATTTAGCTCGCACCAAATGAGGTCGCGAACGAGCCTAGACTTCCTCCAAATCATAAAAACTATAATTTATGCTACTATCGTAATTTGTTTTTTAGTTTAAAGTTACAAAATCTGCGGGACCAATAAACAGCTCGGGTCCCCATGTTCCTTTGTCTCAGACGTGAAATGATGGGCCCATGTTTCATTCTGAATTGATGCAAAACCTCGATCTTATTGTTGTGAAACATCGCTAAATACTTGATTGAATCATCATTACAACGCTGTTTTTGTTACATTGTGAACAAATGCAGCATCCATCTTGCGCACAGCTTTCTCATGTCCAAATGTTCAGTCAATATGCGATGTACAGCACTTTTAGAAATGACTATCATGTCTGCTAGCTTGCTTATTTTCAGTCGACGGTCATCCAATATCATTTTGTGGATTTTCTTCATCGCTTCTGACATGGTCACCTCATTTGGTCGACCATTGAGATGTTTGTCTTGGCAGTTCGTACGGCCTCATTTAAACTGTATAATCCAATTTTTTCCAAGCATACAAATTCACTGAGAGCGTTCACTATTGATGACTGCCAAACAAATACTAAACATGTAACGTTTTCATACTTGAAACTTAAGCTTTATAAATTAGGTATTTTCTTCCGTAGTATCTTTTTTAAATAACAACCATCTATACGTCAAATTGGATACTTCTGAGACAACTAATATAATATTTATAAATACAATTTATAACGGTCTAAATATGGTTTATAAATGTTTAATAATTTTACCGTTTGCAGGCCATTTTGATAAATCAACTTTAGGATATAATCGTTTCATCTCATCATCATCAGTTTCCAAAGGCGGCTCAGATTTCAATGTTGTATATTCAATGATCCTTTCCACCTAAAATTTAGAAGTTTGCATTTTTACATTACAATTTTAAATTAATAATTACTTATATATTTTTATTTATAAAATATGATCTCACTGAAGTCATTTGATTTTCAGCTTCCGCTGTTTGTCGCATACCCCATTGGCACATTCCGAGTAAGCCCATTACTTGAGTAATAGCTAAACCCACTTTTCCTCCAAATACGTCTATGAAATATTTATAAAAATTAGAATTTTAATTATTTTGAATTAATATATAGCTAATTTTGTTCTACCAACCTTCAGCTTGAAACACCAAGAAACTGTACGTTACTATTGCTAAATAAATGCAGCATATGATATCCATATAATATGCAAATGCTCTATTGGTGTTAATTATGAGCGTGAATGTCGACGTATGTAAATTTTGATGCCGATCAAACTCATCGATTAATATCTCTTGTAGCTTAGACGAGCGAATAGTATCTAAGCCATTCAGTGTGGCATTCACGTGCGTAAACGCTGGAGATCTACCTGTGAAGCAATAGGGACATATATTAAAATGTCTATTCATCGAAAGAGAACTTTAACAAATTTAATTTTCCGCTTACTTATGCCTTCTAATCGTTTGAGACTTCGGCTTGTAGTAACAAAAACTACTCTGACTACATAAAGTATTACAATTACCACCGATGTTGGTAGCAGCAACCACCAATTAACAATGCAAACAACTACCAAAATACCGGTGAATTCTAAGAAAAACTAAATTCAAGACTAATTAATGTGATAATAAAAATGAAATATTTATTTTAATAATCGATAAAAGCAATCTTACACTTAAACAGTCCACTAATACATAAGGTAGCATAGTATCGACGGTGCCCATGTCTTTAGAAAATCTATTGAGGATCCTTCCCGATGTATTGTTATTAAAAAACCACATTGTTGCACGCGCTACATTTCTACGAACAATTATATAATTAAAATATGAACATTTATTCATTTCAATAGAAATTATTTAAGGTATGCTGTTACCTGAACATAAAATTGTGCAGATTTATCGAAGCTTGAATGCACATATTAAAAAACATTATGAATTTAGTAAGCGTTAAAAATATTGTTATGGCTATTAGGCCGGAATAAATATAAACGGATTGATTTCTATTGAAATTCCATGGATTAACCCCGGGAAATGGAATGGACCAACTATCAGGCGTCCACTGTTCTTCATCGATTTCATCGGTATAGTTAAAATTGTCGTTGATGAAAGAATTATTCGATATGTTTGCGTTCTTTATATTTGAAACATTTTTGTATATACTATCGGCCATATCTTCCATAGTCACCCTGTAATGCAATGTTTGTAATTATGACTTTGTATTTATTTAATATTATGCTTAACGCGGAATAATTACCATTTACTTATCCACAAATCGCACATAGAAAATGAAACTTGAGAAATGCAAAAGATTATCAACATTATTATTATTGTCATCAAACTATCGGTGCTCTTAAAGAAAGAAACATAAATTCCTTTATCTACAGAACCGGCCTTTTGTCCTTCTTGTTCTCTCTCCTTGGGTAGAGAACCCGTAGAATCTAATGATGTATCAGATTTGCGCCTTAAAATGTTTTGATCCTGTCAACGTTAAATTATTGTATTCATAATTTATATATAAATTGATCAACAAGCCAAAATAATGAATAAAAGCGCTTACATTCACAATTGATTCTTCAATCGCTTCTTCTTTCTCGTCGTTATCATCGTTCATTGAAAATAATTCGACCGTATTATGGATAGACTTTTGAAATTCCTCATATTTTCCTTGATAAATGATCTAAAATTAAATTAAGGTTTATAGAATCTTCATATAGTCGATAATTTTCTATTATTAACAAAGTTATTAATTTAAAAAAAAAACACTAACTTTTCCTGCGTCCATAACACATATTTTGTTTGCATCTCGGACGTGTTGCAATTGATGCGTCACAAGTACGACTGCTTTCGAATGTAAAAATCCACGTATACACGCATTTAATAAGCTACGAGATACACGCGCGTCAACTGCTGAAAGTGGATCATCTAACAAATATATATCCGCTTCCCTATAAACACAACGAGCCAGCGATACTCTAGATTTTTGTCCCCCAGACAGTGTTACACCTAAAAAATACTTAAATATTCATCAAATCTTACTGCAAATGGTATTATACAAACGTGCAATCGTCGCTCACCTCTTTCGCCGATGATTGTTTTATCTTTGTTTGGAAGCGATTCTAAATCTGATTCTAATTGGCAGCATTGAACAACTCTTTTATATCGTTGCCGATCCATTTTTTGACCGAATAAGATATTTTGTCGTATCGATGCCTCAAACAACCATGGAATCTGGCTGCAGTACGATATTGATCCATTTATTTCTATGCTTCCAGATGTTATGGGAATTTCGCCGATGATTGCATTTAATAATACGCTTTTACCAGATCCGACGTGGCCTACAACGGCAATGAGCTCACCGGGCGAAATCTAAAAAGAGCATTTCTTAATTAATATTTGTGCTATTTTTAATTTCTATATAGTTTGTCAATGTAAAAATCCAAAATTACAAACCTGCAGCGTTACATTATCGAGTGCAGTAAAAGCTTTCTTGTTCTCGTAGCTATCAGATTGTTCATTTCTAATCCAAACCGCGTTAATACTTTTGAGATCCATTGCACATTCCTTTAAAACTCTCTTATTTTCCTTAATGCCACTTTTAAAACTACCGTTATTAGTAGAACTCAGCGTTTTTAATACTACATCAGATTTACACTTCAATGAATCAGATTTTAATTCTTTACCCAAGTTCGTATAAAAATAATCGGTGTCAGTTTTTTCTACTTCGGGTAAAAGTAAAAATTCTTGTATTCGTCTAATAGATACTTGCGCATCCATAATATACATTATTGACCGAGGGAAAAAATCTACGAGCGAAATTCTTAATATTTCATATAGCGAAAAGAGTACGAACACTTTAGCGGCTGTTATCTGATTCCCAAGCATAATATAAGCTAAAATACTTATAAATGTAGAAATTTTAGTATTTAACTTAGAACAACAAAATACTACAGCTTTTATCCATGATATCTTACGCAGTAGCTTCATTTCTTTTCTACAAATTAAAAATGCACGTCATTTAAAAAAATCTGAATTGATTAGTTAAAATTCATACGGACTTACATTCTTGCTTCGCCGATAAAATTCGAAAAGAAATGTTCCCAGGCGTACATTTTTATAATCTGTATTCCTTGTATAACTTCATTCATTAGCCGAATACGTCGATCTGTTTTAAATGCAGCCTTGCGCTGAATTCTTGCAGATACTCGACTTAACCAAGCTGCAAATATACATATGTTTTATTTAATATCCATAACATTTTATATTCTGTTTTTAAAAGATTGCTTACTCACTTTGAAATGGTATGAAGCTTAGTAAAAATATAATTCCAATCAAGCTCTCAACGCCAATTCTAGTCCACATAAGATAAATAACGATAGCACCTTCAATTGGTCCGCGCCAAACCTCTTTCAAAAATACGCAACACAGATCAAATCTGCTCACATCGTTTGTTAATAAATTGATCACTCTACCACCGAGTCCTTCGCCTTTAGTTTCAGAACTTCTCAAGTCCAGCCTGAGCGACTTAAATGCAAAATAAATATTAAAAGGTCATATTTACAATGATAAATGTTAAAAATTGAATGATTCGCTTACTTTTCTATAAATAAGGGAACTACACGCTACTCTAAGCTTCAAACTATAGTACATCGTTTCTAAAACAAAAGGATGCACCGTCAATAGATTCAATAAAACACTAAGCACTACGCCAGTTGCATAATAATATGCACTCTCTTTAGATATTTCTTTTTGGCCTGGCGTAAAATATGATAGCAGACCACCTAAAAATACTGGTCTCGAAACTCTAAAAAATAAACGTATTCATGATTTATAAAATATTTTTATTCATATTATATATATTAATATACATATTATATATACTTGCCTAGAAGCTATCTGAATTACTGTGAAAGCTATGGTGAGAATTAGATACCCAGTGCCGTGAACTTTAAAAATAACCCGGAAGAGTGAAGGCTTCTTTTTCTTTATTTCTTGATACCATAACTCCTCGTGCTGATCGCCCAGCTTTGAAGAGACATGATGATCCAGAGGATTGTATAAATCTTCAATTTCTAGCTGACGTCTTAGACCCTTAACGAACAGATCTCGCAACCACCTACATTAATTTCATAATGCATTTTAACAGATCAAATATTAATATTACCTGTAAATATATGTAAGCTTACCAAAATGATATTAGCGAAAAAATGCTGGCATTTACTCTCGGGCTATCATTTCTGTTATGTTTATAGAAACCTGGATCCATGTTTTCGATTGAAAGTCAGCATCCGAGTGAATCTTCAAATGTACAATACTTTATTATGCAAATATTTCATTAAACGCTATTATGCTTCACAAAAAATAGCTCTCGTGTAAGATAAAAAGGACAGCAAAACACGTGAACCAAGGCCATGGCTATTGCAATTGCGGTCGATCTACTCTTATCAAGTAATTTCAAGTAGTTTTTATCAATTTTGAGCGACATATGCTTTATGCAATCAATACATTTTAAAGTAAATCCATCAAATTTCATTTCTCAGTTTTATCCATGTCAATTGCTCCTACGTCATTTATCAAAAATCATTAAACGCTATCTAAATCTATTTGATTCTAAATTTTTATACATTTCAAATACGCGTTTAAGAGGTTTTTATTATACATTGATGCAAAATGATATTTTTAGATGAGAATTTGTTCAAATATATTTATAATCCTATCCATAATTCTTACATCAAGGAAACGATTATAAAATGAATAGCACCAATCCATTGCGGCCATGAATAGCTGCTACTGCTTTATAATTAGTGATTTATAGAGATCATAAATAATTTCCCACGGATATGAAGAACGTTGATTGAAATCATCGCAGAATTATTAATTGGAAGCATAGCGTATCATCGTGCGGTAGATTTTGGTTATTTGGGGCACATCTAGTTTAAAGCAATTCAGCTGCTTTAATTATGTTTCTGTTCCAATTATGCGATGCCAACAAAAATAGAAAAGATGATTTCAATATAAATCATTGAATAATAATGTAATATCTAATGTATTAGTTTATTTCATAAAAATGGCAAAATTAAAACATTGATAATATAATGAAATTAAAGATCAAACACATAATTTAATGCTGGATGGATAAGACTATTTTTGAAGCTTGGTTGAAGTGTGCTTGAATTCTGGATGTAAGATTATTTTAACTATACATGAAATGATTCATGTTTTGTTTGAGATTAATACTTCATAATGAAGAATTTTACTCATAAATTAATTCAGTCTAAAATATGTAAGCCGATTACTAATTAAGAACTTAAAATATCAACGATCATGATGCTAATATCATATCTTCTGTGAAACAACATAAATGATTGTAGGAAGCAAAATGACGAAGTTACAAGTTGCATTCTTTATATAACAGCACTAATTAAAGTTTATTGACTCTAAATGATAACGCAGATGGAGAATCCAAATAAGTACACAAAATATATATAAATATTACATGTATTTATATAGTTTAATGGATCACAAGTGTTAATACAATTGGTTCACCATTGTGATCCATTGTTAGACAGAAGAAAATATACTTACTGATCCAAAGATCCAAAAACGTTTTGAATTGTTTGGAGATAAGCATAAAAATAATATATTAAATTTAAAAAATACTATCCAAAGTACATATTGCAAATTAATAAAAATGATATTAAAACAAGATTAGCCTTGTATTTTGTAAGGTTCGCCAATTTGGAGCAGTGAATGGCTCAAGTATCTATTTGGGTCATAATTTAGACAGTAGTGATCATCAAAGGATCTGCTTATATTTTTAGATCAGAGGCGCGCCACGGGAGCAACTGGGTTCAGGGCGCAAAACGCAGAATACCGACCCAATCGAGAGTTGCGCATGCTTTTTATTTTACTTGACCATTCTACTTTACAAGAAACAACACCGATTGACTCTGTCCGTTTTTATAACATATACTAGTCTAATCCCTCTTTTTTTAACATTGGAGGCGCTCATACCAGCGGTCTGAAAAGTGGACCGATTGCACACACAGATCTTGTGGCCACTCTGTCCTCTTTTAGGGCTCTTGGCGGCATTTTCTATGATCTGTACGATCGTAGGAGCTCCCTCAGAGGCTAACTTACATAGGTGGCTCGCACCAAACGAGGTCGCGAACGAGCCTAGACTTCCTCTGAATCATAAAAACTATATATTTATCTATCTTACTGATTTATGCTGCTACCGTAGCTAGTTTTTTTAGTTTTAAATTACAAAATCTAGCTGATTTCTCCCCTGCGCTCACAGCGCATGTGGCCACTCGAAGTTGAGAATGAGCATGTCTTAGCGGATATGGATATTAAGTTCAGATTCAGATAAGGATCGTGAGGCGCTCATTCGTCATATCAGCGGTCCGAAAAACGGACCGATTGGATTAGATTCAGGTTTCGCACCTTGCTGTGCACTCTTGTTGAGCAAATTGGCACGGTCCCGAATAGCGGGACCAATAAATAGCTCAGGGCAGTGGAGGGTCCCCACGTTCCTTTGTCTCAGGTGTGAAGTTATGGACCCATGTTTCATTCGTGGTTATGAATTGATGCAAAAACTCGGCCTTGTTGCTGCGAAACATCGTCATACACTCAATTAAAACATCATCATGACGCTATTTTTGTTCCATTGTGAGCAAACGCGGCACCCATCTTGCGCACAGCTTTCTCACATCCAAATTTGCGCTGTTTGTCTTAGCAGCTCGTACGGCCTCATCTAACCTTTCCTTCATCATGATGTATTTACTACAACTCGACTCTAATAATGCGAATATCGATTTAAAAAATGGTGAAAAGACTGGGAGTTTATAATAGTAAAAATCGACGGAAATTTAAATAGTGTTACTCGAAAATATTTCAAAATGGTCAAGCAAGATATTGATCCCAAACACACTACAAAACTTTGTTTTTTCAAAACAGTTATTATAATACAGATTTCCTTGATAGATTTTCTATAGTGATTAACATATTGGTTTGGTCTTATGTCGACATATGCTTTTTTCGTAGTCCCGATTAACCGGCAATCGACCATCACATCTTGTTTTTATGCGCAATCATGCATCAAATCAACAATGCTATTTTTAAGACATTTCCATCTTTTATGTATAGATAATGCATGTAGATAGTGTTTAACTGCTGATAAATCTTTTTAAATCGAGACTATTTTTGAATAGCATTTCTGTAAAATAATTAATTTTATGTTGCACACGGTGAAAACTATTATATATAATTATTGTTGGATTTGAGTTGTTTTCAGAATTTTTATTTAAGGTTTTATATTAGAGATGCGAACCGGAACTGAACTGAAAACCGGTAAAACCGCTATTTTTTGCCGGGACAAAACTGAACCGATTCGAAAATATCGTTTTTTTTTCGGTTCGGTACACGTCTTGCGCAAAAAAGAGTTTGATTGATTTTTGTGCTAATATAATATCTGACCTACATTATTTTCGTGCAGGATTTGTTTGATGTATTCATCTCATCTTATTCGTCCTGTTAAATCTAGGCTTCAGATAGTTCCAGTTTGTCATATTAAGTCACTGTTATGTATTTTATTTAATTAAGACTGGGGCTTCCAGATTTCCTCCTCCTCCTCAGACTCTCGAACTTCCAGCCAATATCCTTTCGTAATTCCTTTTCACATAACTTCAATTAATTATTTATGTTTTACTAGCGAGTACCCGGCATGCATTTCAATGCCACACGCGCTTAGTAAATATTTGAAAAGGAATCCAATAGTGCAGTTAAATGATTTATTGCTTCAGGCTACGTGTAGCGCGGGCTTTAGAACTAGGATCCAAAAAATGCCTTTCTCTCCCCCGTGAGTAGAGCTCAAACGTCGCATTGCGTGCGCAACTTTCCTCTCCCCATCCCCGCGCCCCCACTTAAATTCACCAGAACAATATGCGGCAACATGGTGCATCCGTTAAATGTCTCGAAAAACAAATTGAGAGACAGTGAAAAACTACTCTAAGCGACATTTTTGATTTTACTAGAAATGGCTTTCCCTCCTTTCCTCGCTGGGGCGTTGACGAACTAGGGCAAAGTCAGTGCGTCTCGAATTCGCTCCTACACCAACTGAGGGTATCTCCCTGTCCATGCGCAACTTACCCAAACGAATTCGAGACTGAATGCTTTCCTATTTCAGGTTGACCCTCTCAGTTCGGCGACTTCAAAACAATGAAAGACAATGCTGTTATTATTGCAAAGTGATTTTTTTCATTTGCTCTCAAGGCCGTTTGCTTGATGTTTTCTTGTTCTGTTCCTAATGCTTCTTGGCTCCAAACCGGTAAGATTCATCACGCTGCATATTATTGGGTTGTATGAACTATGTAAGAGATAGCGAGTGACAAGTACGTCAAGATTTGTAAAAGTAGCAACGAACAGTAGATAAGCTGAGTACTAGCTTGCTCCTAAAAGAACATTTAAGTGTTTAATCTGTAAATAAGTAATAGTCAAGTAGCCAATAGTAAAAATACATAAAATTGTATGCGTAGCAATTAGAAGTAGTCAAATAGCTTTTAAGTAGTTAGAAAGTGTTAGTCAAATAATGGTAAATCATAAAATAAAATTAGAAACATTTTTAAATGCAATGCCTGAGAATGTAAAACGCGTTATATTTGTCAATCAAAACCAAGTATCATATCGCAATTTATATATGTATAGACTAATTTAAAAACCTTCTTGGATACACACCCAATAACTCGCCAACGTCTCATCGCAACCGGATGAATGGTATAGGAATGTATAACCCACAAACAAACAAACATACTTTCATATATATATATATATATATATATATATATATATATATATATATATATATATATATATATATATATATATATTGAAGGTAGCATTACCACCGAGTTTTATTTTGAACGCTCACCCAACGGGTATCCTGAGTGAACGTATTGACGAACACTTTCGCGAACGTCTCGATAAGGAGTTTGGGGGGTTTGTAAAGACTGTGTAGTTTTCATAGGGAGGTGGTGGAAAACTACTCTAGACGACCTTTTTGAATGCTACCTTCAATATCGAGCGAATGAGGAGGTGAATGTATGATACAGACGAAATGGATGTAACCCCTTTCCTATGAATGGATATTGAAGAGGCCCATAGTTCTGTAGTGGACTGTTAGTGGCTGCACTATGATGATGATGATGATGATATATATATATATATATATATATATATATATATATATATATATATATATTTGGTCATATTTAAATTATTTTAATTATCAAAACGATTGAAAATAGAACCGGGTATTCGATCGCGTTTAAGTTTTTTTAAGGCAAAAATTAAGAACGAATTTTTTACCTTGTCCGATATTTCGAACCGCCTATCAAGTTCATTATCAAGGCTTAACTAGTTAACTGGTGGATCAAAAATAAATCACCCGAAAAAATAACCGTTATATTTCCCGGAACGAATACCGTAACCAAATCGATTTAAATATTTGGAACTGAACCGAAATTAAAAAACAACGATTTGAGGCCCTGTTTTATATTATAGTCAATCATAATTTAGCACATTTGACACAGGAAACAATTTGTTCAAAATTACTGTTTATAAAATAAACTTCTTAGTCATAGCCTTGTAGCGATTCTATCAAATCGTCCAACAGTATTTAATTACATTGCTCTATTAAATTGCATGGGAAATTTCTGATTTGCCTTATTTAGGCACAAAGGACTAGATTGCAAACAGGAAAAATTATGGTGTAATCTCATGAATAAATAGAAATGATAAACAGTCCTCATATGTCATGGAAAACTCACAAATGGCGGCGCTTTAATTTATGACAAGGCCTGTTGATATAAAAACAAAAAATACAATCAAAACAGCAAATATGATGATCCAAATATTAAAAGCGATATTTTTCATACAAAAATATTCATAATGAAGGCTTAAAAAATGAAAATCCTAGCGACCAGAGCTTCGAAAAATCTGGCTGATTTTTATGAATTATATTAGTTTGAAGTTTTATAAATATTAAATATATTTTATTGTTGGTCTTGGTTCGAACGAAAATCGTTTGGGAATCCCTCAAATGATCTAACGTTTGAGCATGTAGGGAAACGTCAAACAACAGCTGATTTGTAACCTCAAAAATAGCTTTGTTTTTAGAGTTCAATCGACGGAGCACTCGAAACACTTCTTAATATAAATCAACATCATCAACGACTCACTATTTTATCTTTGTAGAAAAGAACAATAATTTGATCCGTCGTGAGAGCTGCGCCGACGACAGCTCTTCGCCGAACACTGTTATTAACTGATATAGTGTGTTTACTGTACAGTGGTGGTTGGCTTTTATCTGCACCTGCTTCGTATTGTAAATAGAATCATGAAAATGACATAAATCAGTGGAAATACAGAGATTAACTTTCTGTCATGGGACATTTCCCAGTCCCATGGGCGACGTTGCCGCTTTTATAATGAGGATGACTTTCAATTATGTAATGAGGTCAAGGTCAGAGAATCAATGACCTTGCTCGATTACAGAATACCGCCCTTTTAATACAGAACCACTGATCAAAATGTCGATTCTATAATTTGTCCCTAATTTCTCATTACTACATATTTTATTTAAAAACCAACACTATAAATATTCATTTGTTTAATATTATATTTATATTTAAAAAATCCTCTATAAATATTATGCAATATTTAGAATTATTTTAACGTTTTAAATTGCATTTAATTACTATTTTTAATCAATATAATATTTGTTATGCTTCATAATATGAAATATTTAAGTATATTTAATATTATTGTGCAAACAACTACTATTAAAAAACAAAAAAGGTCCGCATCGGTTTATTTATTGTGCAAAAGTATTCGTTTAAAAGCTCATACGTAAACCAATTGAGATGTAATATTAAACCTATAACATACATGACCCGCATCTATGAGATATCATGCCAAGAATTAATACTAGAATATAGAGTATTTTTAATGCAATATGTAATTTATTAGCTTGTACAGATTTTTTTAAAGTAAATATTTATATATGTTACATATGAATGCGTGTATAAGTTGAAAGAACCATCTTGTTCTATCTAACTGAATTATCATTTTCGGAGTCACTTTCATCAGTGTTTTGTTCGTCTTCATTGGAATAATCTGAATCTTTTTCTTTTTCTGTTTGATAAGTTTTCTGCACAATGTTACAATTATAGCACGATTTATGCAAAGTTCATTGACGATGGGACTTTCACGCCTAAACTTTTTCATCACACATTCAGTCGTTGTTTCTACTAATTCATGTTCAAAAACAATTCCAAATTCACTCAACTGACCTGCAACAATTTTACGAATTCCAAAAGAATCACATTTTCCCGAAATGTAAACAAGTTCTAGATTAAATATATTGTTTTCAGAATGTACTATAATATTAAAATATCGTCTATTTTTTATGCTCGTCCACCCATCCATTGTCGGGCTAAAGCGAGCATTGACTTCTTTTAAGCCTTTTATATTAGAAATTACTTCACTTATTTTTTCTTTGTAAAATTTTGAGATCAATCTCGTTATGTTGGATTGATTTTTTAGTAATGAAAAACCTTTTGGCCTAACATATTCACAAATGAAATCACTATTCGTAATCCCTCTTATGGAAAAACCATCCAGCGCAGCTAACCGGGTAACGATTTCTGAAAGCGTTTTCACAAAATTTATTTTTGGCGGTGGGAATGTTTTAATTCTTTTCGCACTGTTTGAACATTCCGCATGAGTGATTTCTTCAGTGCTTTTATTCAAAAAAATCCAATGTACCCTTTCAAGATGTCTCGCTAATCCAGTTGTGTTTGACCCTTTGCATGTGAATTGTTTTGGACAGTGGGTACATTGGGCTATCTCCTTTTTTGTAGTTTTTTTTTAATGATTCCATACTTCCGATTAACTTCTTTGCATTATGGACTACAATAATGATAAATAATATATAACAAAACGATACAGACACAAGAACAGCACGAACTAGCTCGAAGTTAGGAGACAAACTGATATTGTATTTACAAAACATTGATCTTTCATTTACTCCTTCTGAATTTTTCTATAAATAAATCCATCCAGGCTATTGCTATTACCTAGAAACACTTGGAGCGAGCATCCATTCCATTGTTCTTGGAATTCTTTTGATGGAATTCTTGAATCTCATACAATATCAGTTGGGCACAGACGTGTTGCATTTTTTTAATGCCTTGTACCCTGTTATACCTAATTTCATTCGATACAAATTGGAAATTTCGATGAATTTCAAAGGTTTCGGGGGCATAAAAATGTGTTTTCATAATTAAAATGTGCAATATATTATACACATTTTAAATCACAAAGTCTCGAGTCCCGGGACGTCTCGACACAGAAGCCCTAATTGAGGGTGAACTTTGCCTTTGGCTTATGAATCACTCATGTGGTTTTTTATTAACGAACTCAATCACCATTAGCATATTTAATTAATTTTATATATTTATTTCTGTTTGATTTTTTATACATTTGTTATAATCTGTTATTCATTATACATTGTAAAATATTCATACAAAAAAAGGTTTGTTTGCATTATAAATGTTTTATAACATCATATATAAAACATATTTTACGGTCGACGAGTGCCAAATTATTTTTACAATATAAATACTGGATTAAAAAATATTTACATACATCAATTTGTCATTCACATGCATATATTCAAAATACAATATCAAACATTTCTATATAACGTATTTAATCGGTTGGCAAAAACATACCAAAGGAGGCCGGTTGAAGACATCATACAAACTATATAATGACTAGAAATAAAAGTAAATCTTGTTGATTGAACAACTTCTTAATTTGAATAGTGAATAATAAGAATTACATAAGGAAAAATCGCATATGCTAATTAATTCTTGGAATATATATTAATGAACTCGACTTTCCTTATAAGTTTTGTGGTGCAATTTATCGGCGAGTCATTCATTAACCAAAAGTTATGGAATTATTCAAAGATATAACAAAAATTGTCTCCAGAGCGCATTATC
This sequence comes from Stenopsyche tienmushanensis, assembly GCA_008973525.1. Lineage (NCBI taxonomy): Eukaryota > Metazoa > Arthropoda > Insecta > Trichoptera > Stenopsychidae > Stenopsyche > Stenopsyche tienmushanensis. The sequence goes on from WACJ01000141.1 coordinate 241,870, forward strand.
ATAATTGACTTTGAATTTGTAATTTGAATTTGTTTATGATATAAATACTTTATTATAAAACATAATAAACTATAAATTGACGCGTATGTATTCAAAAATTGCAAAATGGTACCAGAAGGCACATTTAAGCTCTACTCTCTCCTCGTAATAAATTACATTAAGTATATTAAAATGCACAACTAACCCTAAGCAAAAGTTAATCAGTCTAACCTTCATTTAGTAATCATACAATACTAAATCATTTAAGTTTTAATTGTTTACACGACTATACGTTTATTAAAAATAGAAGACTATCAAATCAATTGACAATTAATACTTTTAAAATATACATAAGTACAAAATAAAATGAAATAAAAAAATAAACAATTTGTTCATCAACAAAACTAAAAACATACACACATCATGATGCGTCTAACTGTAATTTGCACATCGAATTATTCAAAGATTTAAAAGCGTCAATGTTATTGTGTAAATACCCTTTTTATTAGACGTTCCTGATGATGATAAATAGGTTTCTTATTCAAACATAAAAAAACAATGGTTAGATCATGGACAAAGGACTATTTCAACCCTTGAATGGGCTTAAAATATGTTTTAAAAAAATGCTTTTGTGTATATGGTGGGATTCAGACTATTTCATTCACAACCTGCTGGTTTTTACAAAAAAAGCATAGGTGATTTAAAGAAAAGGTAGCGGAAGATGATAGATAATATTTAAGAAAAATTTTAAGTCATCGAAATATAAAGTCTTCTAGATTTCCCCATCATTAATGTCATTTGAGACTGTTGAGCATAAGGGCACGTTTTGAAGTTTCTCGTATGTCAATCTATTTGTCGGCTTGAGACAAAAAAAATCGATCCTCTAACGTCAACGTCTGTCGACGTATTTGTCCGTCGGAATAATATCTGCAGAGCTGTATCTTTTATCAATACCATATGAAAAAGAAAGCCTCGAAGTGGATAACTCATCCAAATGAATGAAGCAGCCCTGAAGTCTGCAATCAACGACAGTCCGATCAGCATATTCTAGTACAATACTCAAAGGATCCGAAAGAAGTTAAGAAAAATTCAAAGAGAATGTGTTTGTATCCCACACGCGTTGACTGACGCAACATGCCCCAATAGTATAACATCGGCTAATTATTACAAGAAAAAAACTATTAAACCCATTTATTCTTGATTTAGGGAACTAATGATGAGAAATGGGGTTTTTATTAATAAAAAGTGTTTTTGTGTGTATGGTGGGGTTCAGACTATTTTTATGTGTACGGTGGGATTCAGATCATTTTAGACTATTTTTTAAACTGATTACCCGCTCGATTTTACAACAAAGGCATAGGTGATTTAAAGAAAAGATGGCAGAAAGTGATAGATAGTAATTAGATGATATTTAAATTGTACATCACTAGATAAAATAAATTATATTCAATTAACTATTGCTTTAAGATATACAAGTGTTGTTATTACCAAATTTATAATTTAATTTAGGAATATCATCTTTATGAGGCTGAACAAATATATTATTTGGCAACTGATGTAAATATTATTAGCTTTTTTATTAATAATTGTAATACAAAATAATTTTGGCTCATTTTTAAAATCGAGAATCAAATTATGTGTTATTATAAATCAGATTTGGGAAAACTTTTCTGCTCCAAACTGTTTTGAATTATTTTCTTTAGATAGATATAAAGGTAATTTTTTGCAGGCCAATTTGATTTATTTTGAGGGAACATCGATAGTATCATTTTTTAAATTGATTACGCAAATTACTAGATTATTAAATATAAAAAATAGCTTCAATGCAATATATAAAATAACATGTCTCAATGAAAACTATTAAATATATAAAAAATAATATTAAACATGTAACAAAAAAATTAAACTCATCACAGATCTAATTTCATATAAGTACAAATATCAATTACCAAAGCCAAATTCCCATTCATAAATTACTTATAAATAATATCAATAGACATACATTAAATCCTTATAATATATTTACACGTTTTGCATATAACGTTAAACAGAGGTCTTATTTAACTATTTTCTATTATTAAGTAATAGGAATGAAGTTTGTGCAGCATCATATTGCTATAACAGCAGATTAGAGATGAAACTCCCATTGTTAAATGAATTATTTTTCATTAACGAATGAATATAATAATGATACATTGCTACTATTACATATTAAGTGCGCGATAACTTTAGAACTATAAATATTACAATAAATAGCCAAAACAAATACTTACCATAATGTAAAACATATTTATTTATATAAATATAGCGACACACAAATATAGATTGAACATTAATATAATTATGAGCGCTGTTATATGGCAAAACTCCATATTTGCGAGATGCTACCATAACTATACACATTTTAGTTCCAAGACCATTGTAAACAAAGGCACTCAAAAAATACATAAAGGCACTTAGCTATCAGAGATATAAAAAATTGACAATAATAAAAATTGAAAATCCTATGTAAAACGTATTTCGTCTATCATAATAATTAATTTTCCTTTTTCGACTTGGCGTAACTCTGTAAAATTGAAATGTTTTTTTAAAAAAACATATATAAGCTCACAAAGATATAACACATATTTTATTTAAAAAATACCTCTTCGGCTATTTTCAATAAAATATCACATGTGGGTCGACCCGTTTGTTCCACTAGCGATTTGAATATGCCTACGCCGGGAACCTCGTTATCCAACAGGTCTTCAACCAATTTCGTGGAACTCAACTCTTCGTTTATCGTTGTAAGATGCGCATCATTCGCACTGCCTATACTTTTCTGCGGAGACATAGACGACCCACCCTTCGTCAATAATTCATATGGATGCCCAAACTCTGCAACTTGTCCCCTAAAAAATAAGATCGACGTATTATTTTTATACGAACGTGCTGAAATATAGCCACTTTTAAATCATCAAAAATATTTACTTGTCCATTACGAGAACTTTATCGGAATCCATAACTGTGTGTAAGCGATGGGCTATTGTAAGAACAGTTCTATCGACAAATTTCTTTCTAATTGTGCTTTGAATCAATTTATCGGTTCTGAAATTTTTTTAATAAAATTATTGCATTAAATTATCACTGTGAACGCTCCTATCTCTAAAAACACATGTGTGATGAATTCACTATTTTACTTTATATTTGTAAATTTTAATTATATGAAAAAACATTTTTGGTAGATCTGAAACTATTTTTGGTAGTCAAACAACTAATTATTTCCAACTTACACAATTATTTCTTCAAAAATAAATACATTTTTATCATAAGATTAATGCAATATGAACATTTTGACTTGATTAATAAAAAACTCACTCCGGATCGACATTCGCTGTGGCTTCATCGAGCAGAAGAACATGCGTATTCTTCAGTACCGCTCTAGCAAGACAGAGTAATTGACGTTGACCTGCTGAAAAATTACCACCACCATCAGCTACCCTCGAGTTTAACCCGCCGACTAAACTTACCACGGCATTTTTAAGTTCCACCTATTTGAGAAAAAAATGCATTCATTAGATGAAGGCACTATTCTGCCGTATTATAAAATTATATTTCGGAAATAAAAGCACCTCTTCCAACGCATTCCATAAATCTTTATCGCTGTATTGATTCCACGGATCTAAATTGTCTCTTAGGCTGCCGCTAAATAGCATTGGCTCTTGAGGTATAATACTCATAGAAGAGCGTAATTGATGAAGTCCTAAGATATTTGTTTCGATTCCGTCTAAAATAACGGCTCCTTCGGTTTCCGTCAATCTGTAATGTGTGTTCATAAACGAAGTCATATATAGATGTTTAATGAATAAAATAGAATGAACTGAAGCTCACCTAAATATTGCTGCAATTATTGATGATTTACCGGCACCAGTTCTACCCACGATACCAATTTTCTCTCCAGCAGCAACTTTGAAGTTGACGTTTTGTAGCACATACTTAGCATCTTCAGCTTTGTCATATTTAAGATAGAGATTTTTCAATTCAAGATCACCTACAATACACACATAATTTATTATCGGTTTCAAACGAAAAGTCAATGTATAAATAAAAAATAAATATACCTTTTCCTGGCCATTTTTCGAGGTCGATTTTAGGATATTTACTTTTAACTAACTGATCGTCAGTTTCTAAAGGTGGTTCTGGGGTTAATTTCGTATATTCTGATATTCTTTCCACCTATAATTGGTTAATTTGTTTTGTTATTAATCTTAGCATAACAGCAGTTAAATTTTTAATTAATTATTATGCAAGTGGTTTACAAAAATGAAAAACGGGGTTGCTGCTCAAAACTATTTACAAATATTCGTTTCTTGGTGGAGTCTAAATAGGGATAAATACACCATGATAAAATGTAGTACACATACTGGGTTAAGGCCACCAGTTCTGGAATTTCTGGTTTGCAAAACAATCGAAAATTTCTACAACAGATGTGCAATTTTCGGAAACAGATATCTAGTTCCCATGACTATCGACCAATCCTAAAAGCAGGGCCGTAACTAGGGTATGATGCGCCCGTGGCAAGAATCTAAAATGCACCCCCCCCCCCACAATTTTTTCGTGATATCAAGAAGTTGTTCATTTGTCGGATTTTTTCTATTGATCTGAAAACGATTTTTTTTATTTTTAATATGTGCTGGAGAAGAATATGTACCTATAAAAGTATAAAATTTAAAAAAAAATTATCCCAAAAATTCAGGCTGGTCCAAGTTCCAACTTAGGTCGTTTTTGAAAATGTAGTTTCGAGATAATTTCATTTAACCCATTGACACACAGTTACCGTCAAATACCGTCATCCGTCAGCAGATAATACATGCTTGTTGCGGCAGATAAATCCATGCATACCGTCTTCGCCGACACTTCAAATCTTATCTCACATCGACGAAACTCATCAAAATGAAAACAAACTTAAGTTGCTCAAAGACTCTCCGGCTCGGTCCGCTTTTCGGACCGCTGAATAAGCGGCTTGGCGTACGCAACTTAGCGTATACATAAAGCAGAATGGCTAAGTAAAATAAAAAACCATGTGCAACTCTCGACCAGGTCGGTATTCTGCGTTTTGCGCCCTAAGTCCAGTTGCGCCCGTGGCGGGCGCCTGCTTTGCCACCCCCTTGTTACGACCCTGCCTAAAAGTGATACACAATTTTGGAATAGATTTCAAGCTTCAAAAACAATCAGCAGAATATTAAGAACAGGTCGTATATAAAAAAAGGCGTGGATAGCCAGAGTTTCATAGGTATGGATATTCAGTTTCATTTGAGTTTAGTTTTAATCAGAGTTTGAGTTATGGTTCTGAGCGAGTCCTCTGAGTTTCCAGTTAAGTCTTGAGGTCCGACTGATCGTCTTAGCCATGGGAAGATGTGATCTTCCCGCCAGTTTCTCCGATCTCGTTACTGTAGTCTATATATTGGTGTCATCTTCATCATCATAGTGCAGCCACAAACAGTCCACTGCAGAACTATGGGCCTCTTCAATATCCATTCACAGGAAAGGGTTACATCCATCTCATCTGTATCATACATTGACCTCCTCATTCACTCAATATTAAGGTAGCATTACCACCGAGTTTCATTTCGAATGCTCACCCAGCGGGTATCCTGAATGAACGTATTAACGAACGCTTTCGCAACTGTCTCAATAGCGAGTGTAGGAGGTTTGTAAAGATTGAGTAGTTTTCTTCTAGAGACAGTAGAAAACTACTCTAGACAACCTTTTTGATTTTACTGGAAAGGGCTTTCTGGAGTGCAGAGTCCAGTCCCTCCTTTCCTCACTAGGGCGTTGCCAAGCTAGGGTGAAGACATACGTGAAGCTTAAGTGCATCTCGGATTCGCTCCTATCCCAACTGAGGGTGTATCCCCATCCACGTATATCTAAGTATAATAACCAAGAACATAAGACCTGGATCCAACAGTCATATCATTGACACCCTCGTTTCTCTCCGATGCAGACGTCTTATACAAACTGATAGTGAATGAACTCAGAAAGACCGTTGCAATTGTAAGCTTTGGGGCGCATTCTGTAACACATGTAAATAAACATTTGGATGGTCGTATATAACACTTACGGATGTCATCATATTTTCAAACTCAGCCGTCTGTCTCATTCCCCATTGACACATGCCGACTAAGCCTATTACTTGAGTAACGGCTAAACCAACTTTTCCACCAAAAACACCTGCAAAATGAAACATTAATGCATAAAAAAATTATATTAAATTATGAATTGGAAGCATAAATAAAGAGCACCGTTACCTTCCGAAGGAAAAAATAAAAAGCTGTAGGTGACTAGTCCCAAATATATGCAACACACGATATCCATCCAAAATGCAAAAGCCCTATTTGTGTTGATTATTAGATTACAAGTGGACGTATGTAAATTTTGATGTCTATCAAATTCAAACACCAATTTTTCTTGCGCATTCGATGATCGTACTGTGTCTAAACCACTCAACGTTGCGTTTACATGCGTAAATGCCGGTGATCGACCTTTCGATGATATAATATTTTATTATTGAATACATAATAATATAAATAAAGAAGTAACCTGCATTCATACTTATTCCTTCAAGTCTCTTTAGATTTCTACTCGTCGAAATGAAAATTTTTCTAATTATAATAAGAATTAATACAATCACTCCAGTTGGAATCAATAGCCAAAAATTGACAATACACACTACTACCAGTATTCCGACAGTTTCTAGAAAAAACTAAAGCATTAAATTTTTAATGAAGTATTTGACTATATAAATTCATTACTTCAGAGCGTATGTAAATATTCTATTTACTGAGATGCAATCGACTAGAGTTGCCGGTAAAAGTGTGTCAACAGTTCCCATATCCTTTGAAAACCTGTTTAGTATCCGTCCCGATGCATTATTATTGAAAAACCACATTGTTGCGCGAGAAATTCCTCTATAGAATAACAAAAATATATATTTAAATTCATTTTCATAAAATACAACCATTTTAACATATCATTTGATAATGTACAAACCAAATGAACAAACCTAAACATACTATCATGCATATTAATAGATGCTTGTATACACATATTAAAAAAGAGTACAAGTTTGCTCAACGTTAATATAATTGTCAATACTATCAACCCGGCATAGATATTTACGCATTGATTTCTATTCATGTTCCATGGATTTAATCCAGCGAATAAAGCAGACCAATCATCCGGGGTCCACGAATCTTCATTTGTCGAATTGGTTGCGTTTTGACTACCCGAATATACGTCACTGGTAAAATTATATTCTTTCGTATCGGAAGCGTTTGAAGATGATACGGCATCTAACGATATTTCTTCTAAACTCACCCTAAAAGATATACGTATTAAATCATCGTGAATCATTTAAAAAAATGTTTTTATACCGTTGATATACTGACCATTCGCTTAGCCATAAATCGCACATGGAATATGCTGCTTGTGCCACACAAAAGAAAAGCATCATGAAAGCCAATGTTACTAAATTTCCACCGCTCTTCACGAAGCTTTTGTAAACATCTAAATCGACGGAGCCTCCTTTTTGTCCCTCTTGTTCTCGTTCTTGAGCTAGCGAGCCTAAAGAGCCCATCGAACTCATTGAACTGACGGAACTTCGTCTGATACCAATCGGCGGATCCTTGATATTTCAAAAAACAAAGCTCATAATCATTTTATCATCAAAATTTTACTCGAATATTGTTATAAGACTCACTATGATTTCGGATTCTGATCGTCTTAATTTTTCATCTTTTTCTTGTTCGTTTGCCGTTAAAAATAATTCCGCATTATTATACGTTGACGATTGAAATTTATCATAATTATCTTGAAATACAATCTGAAATAATTTTCAAATTTATAATATAATGAAAATATTATGCTTAAACGCGTTGAAGTGCACTTTCGTACTTTTCCGGCGTCCATTACGCATATTTTATTTGCAGCGCGAACGTGCTGCACTTGGTGAGTTACGAGGATTACAGCTTTGGAGCGTAGAAAGCCACGCACACAGGCGTTCAGTAATCCTTTAGCTACGTGTGTATCCACAGCAGATAGTGGATCATCCAAAAGATAAATATCGGCACGTCTGTAAACGCAGCGTGCAAGCGAAACTCTCGCCTTTTGTCCGCCAGATAATGATACTCCTAGAATAGTATTTGATTTACATAAGCAAACACGCGTTTTAATCTTTTTAGTGAAAGCTTAATCAAACTTACCTCTTTCTCCGACGATAGTTTTATCGCCGTATTGAAACATTTTCAAATCGGTTTCTAATTGACAGCATTTAATTACTTGTTTATATCTGTATACGTCCAGTTCTTGGCCAAATAATATATTTTGACGAATTGAAGCTTCAAACAACCAAGGTGTTTGACTACAATATGAAATCGTTCCGTTTATATCGACAGAACCTGTTTCAATTGGAATTTCTCCGATAATTGCATTCAATAAAACACTTTTACCAGATCCAACTTGCCCAACTATAGCTAAAAGTTCTCCAGGTGAAACCTACAAATTAATACTTTTAAGGTAACGTAAAGAACACTTATAAAGTTTATCTGTGATGAAGATTAAAATATGTAACCTTTATATTGATATTATTTAATGCAATTATATGTTTTTCAACTATATTAATTTCATTCTCTGAATTATCCACTCTCCATATAGCAGTAACATTTTTCAATATCAATCCGCTTTCTTTATTTGTTTCTCCTTTATTCTTTAAGTTAATATCATTACTAGATATTGGTGATTTTTCCACATCTTTATTTTGTGCTTTTCCATTTGACGAATAGGTCTTTAAGTTTATATCTCCATTAAATTCTATTATATTTGAGTTGAAATTTGATTTAGAATGGCTCGATTCTTTTATGCACAAGCCTATTTCTGGTAAGAGTAAAAATTCTTGTATTCTTTTAACTGAAACGTAAGCGTCCATTACGTACATAAGAGCAGCCGGAAAGAATTCCACGATTGTCAATTTTATAAGATCGTATAAGGAGAACAAAACAAATATTTTTGCTGCGGTGATTTGTTCGCCAAAAAGTATGTAAGCTAAGATACTAATGAAGATTGAGATTTTTGTATTGAGTTTTCCACAACAAACTGTAACTGCTTTTATCCATGATATTTTACGTATTAAATTCATTTCTTTCCTGTAATAAAAACATTTAAAACCATTTAAAATACATAACAATTTTAAATTTAATTAAATAATTGTAAATGTAATGTTAGAAACCTTCTAGCTTCTCCGACGAATTTTGTAAAACAATATTCCCAAGCGTACATCTTGATTATTTGAATTCCTTGTATTACTTCATTCATCATTCTAATGCGGTGATCTGTTTTGAAAGCTGTGCGCCGTCGAATATTTGCAGAAATTCTGCTTAACCACACTTTAAAAGAAAATTATATAAGATTTATTTTATTCACTGTCTATAAATTTAAATGTACAAAAATCAATAATACCTTGTAGTGGAATAAATGATAAGAGAAATGTTACTCCTATTAGACTTGCCGGACCAATTAGGTAATACATAATTATTATGACGATAACGCCTTCAATGGGAGCTCGCCATACTTCCATCATAAAAATACAACACAAATCAAATCTGTTTGCATCATTTGTCAATAAATTAATCACCCTTCCTCCGAGGCCATCTCCTTCCGCCGTGTGAGTACGTAAATTTAATTTAAGCACCTGAAAACAATATCTTAAAGCTTCAAATTACGCACGCAAATGATATGAATTTTCAACTCAAACAAAACAAATTCGTTACTTTTCTATATATTAGGGAGCAACAAGCTATTCTGATCTTCATGCTGATGTACATCATTTCCACTAAATACGGATGCAATATAAAGACATTGATAACCATTCCAAATACAACCCCCGACGCATATAAATAGGCTTGCTCTATTGAAATATCGGTCTGACCGGGGGTAAAATATGATATCAAGACGCCGAGACATAACGGTTGTCCTATCCTTGAATATTAAAAAAATAAACATGTACGAAATGTTAAATTCAATTCTATCCAATGCTTAAAAAACACGTTTACCTAATAATACTTTCGGCTATGGTATAAAAAATATTAAGTACCATAAATTTAGTACCGTGCACTTTTAAAATAATACGAAGGAGGGACGGTTTTTCTTTCGTCATCTCTTGCAGCCACAATCCCTCATAGCGACTACCCAGGTTGCCAGATATATGATTATCTAACGGATTGTACATATCGTCTATGTTGAGTTGTCGCTTATAACCATTTGTAAATAACTCTCGAAGCCACCTTGAATCAAACGACAGACATTAATATTTTATTTTTATTAAAATGCATGTCCAGCTGTTGAAATGTATGCAATAAATCAGCTCGGACTAGTGTGAAATTTTGCATTGAAGTCGATACCAAACTTATATAACGTATATATGAATGACTTACCAGTATGTGAATATTGAAAGAAAACTAGCGCCAACTCTCGGACTTTGTTTTCTATCATGTTTATAAAATCCTGGATCCATGGTTTCAATTTGATAGCAATCAAAATTAGTTTAATGATTTTTCGTTACGAATGTGAATATCATGTCTGCAAATTTAATAAAAACTATTGTTTAGAACATTGCTTGTACAGCTTAAAGACAAAGGTATTTTCAAGTCTTATCTATTAAATTTACTAGAAGTAAATTCAAAGCATAACATTGACATAAGAGTAAATTTATTTAATATTTCAAATGTTTGTTTTTCCTATGTTTAAGGTATTATTTAATAGAACCTTTTGTCTATTAAAACTGAGTTCATTAAAATGTCATGATGAACGTTATATTTTTGGCTTGTATTAAGTCTATAACTAATTTATTTTATAGCCATAACTTATTAATAAAAAAAAACACTATTATCTACTAACAACATCATACTACTTCATTAACCAATCAAATTGTGGATTATTGTGGTTCATTATAGGATTTGTCAGACCAAGTGTTACCAATTTAACCGGGCCCAAAAATACGAGCAGGCTTTAGCATTCACTGCGAAATAAATCATGACCTATAAAGGTCTTAGCAGTCTCATGATCCACAAATAGGGATCACCAGTATCTCACCTACCGATTGACTGGCCAACGGAGGAGGGATAGGGAACCACTTAGTAAAGGATGGTCGAACAGGAAGCTCTGTAAGGAGGATTTCTTGCTGTGATCTAAGCTGGAGAAGTAAGGAAGACAGAAAGCATTGCTGGTCGGAAAGGGGCGAATGAAATTGCAGAAGAACTCCAAATTCTCATTGAGCGAGGATGTGACGTGGCCATGCCCAGGAGATCGAGAAATCTTCTGTGTACCAGGCATGTACTGGTGGACAAAAGAAATTGCCGAACAACGGAGAATCTGTCTAGCCAGTAGGCGCAGGGTAACAAGAGCCAGAGAGGCAGAAAATCGAATGCAGTGTCAGGAAACTCACAGGACGATCCACGCTTGGAGCAATACAGAAAGTCACTAATACAATCCAAAGAGTGCGGAAAGGTTCGGTTGAAAAAAGCAAGGACATTGTGATAGTCATACTGGACCTCAAGAACGTCTTCAATACTGCAAGCTGGGAACTAATCGCTGACACGCTTGAGAAAGAGTTCGAAATACTTGCTGAGCTCGTCAGCAATTATCTCAAGGATTGGTGTGTCCATCACAACGAGAAACTAGAGATAAGCGTGTCACAGGGGGTCCTTTACAACAGCCTGCTAACCACCAAGATGCCTAAAGGAGCAGAACTCTTTGCCTTTGCGGATGATGTCGCGCTACTGGTGACAGCTCATCATCCATGAGAAATAGAGGCGAAGTGAAATGAAGCCCTCGCCATAACAAACGCATGGATGCGAAGAAATCACCTGCAGCTGGCAGCAGAGAAGACAGAGGCAATGGTCTGCAGCAGATGGACACTTCGGGATCATCATAGACCGCAAGCTGTCCTTCAGGAAACATCTAGAAGTAGCTGCGCAGAAGGCAGCCAGCGAAATTGGACAGCTCATGCTCAATATCGGAGAGCCGAAACCGTGCAGAAGAAGAATTATAAATTAAGTCATACCCTCAATTCTTCTGCGCGGAGCCCTGATGGTATAAGGCGCTCAGATATTAAAGCAACAGGAAGAAGTTGGCAAGGGTCCAGCGGCAGGGGGACGCTCTGAGTCACCGCGACGCACAGAGCAGTATCTGAAGACGCGGCACTCATAATCGCTGGAATCCCGCGATAGACCTTCAGGCAAAGAATAGGGCTTTGGACTTTGAAGATCCCAAAAACGTGCAGAACACATTGGATCAGTCCAACAAAGGAAGATGGACCCACCGATTTATAGCAGTCATACGCCGGTGTAGGGCCCGGAAACAATGAGAGGCGATGATTCACAGCATGATAAGAGAACTGCAATAACTGAGATTTTTGGCGGGAGTTTGTAGAGGAAGAAATGACCATCAAAGAGAGCAGTGTGTGAGAAAGAGAGACGCAGAGTAGCTCTCCAATACTAGAATAGGGCTATGTCGAAAGTCAGACTACCTGTGATAAACAATACCAGGGAGAGCAGAGAAGGACAAGGGGGGGTATAGTCAATAAGAATCTGACACTACCTTGGGGCCGTCAATCCCCAGGGTGTCTTATAAAAGATTCCCTTCCCTGAAATAGTCTCATGATCACTCACTGCTTCTAATTATATATGGATATTAAAGCGGCCCTAATTCTACAGTGAACAATTAATGGTGCAGTGGCCTGGACTTTTATTAAAAGAGTTTGTTTCAAAAAGAGTAATGGGATGAGTACGTATCACTTCTGACACTAATGTAACGAAAATGTTCTTGCCCACTTCTCAAGTCAACTACTTGTCTACCACATTCTGAGATTATCATCTGAAGCTAACGTGGCGGTATAGCTTCGTACCCGATTGACCCCATCGGTGTGATCTCCACATTAAACAACGTGGCGAAGAAGACGTCGCATCGACGAAGGCAACAATTGCTCAATAACCCGGCCAGACGCTTTTCGTTACATTAATGTGTAAGATCTAAAGTCTTAATCAATATTTACCCTGATTTTTTTGCATCTGAATGAATAAATACCGAGGCGATTAACAAAGTCAAGAATGGAATTCCACCACATGAATTACTTTGGATGGTTTATGGAGATGGCCAAAATCCAATAGCGAAAATGGCATCCTAAGCAGCCATTATTAAAATATCTGGTGGTTAAAAACGATTAATTGTAATTGACTTATTTCGTTTGATATAACAGCATCTTCATGAGAGCACCGACAAGATTTTTTTTATGTGTTCAATTTGCGGAATTTAACTCTATCAATATTTGCAAAGGTCGGTTATATTAAAGTTTGATCTATTTACTGAGAGTCAATAACTCCAAGAAGGAAGCAAACTCGATTAACTTACAGTTAACCGAACTGCAATGTTATCATTGAGTAACAACCAGTTTTCTTCATCATTCTAAAACGTCTAAGATAAAGATATTCAATCTTCATTCAGCAAAATTTTATCATTGAAAAGAATTGACCAACAATGATTAGTGGTTGAATTTAACCAGCAATTATTTTGCCGGCGATGTCGTGTCTTAAATTTCGAAATTCAACCGCATTAATCAAAAGATCTAGGATCTATTATTGTGGGTAATGCTTAATTCGTCTGCCTTATTTCATAGGCCTTCAATCGCTTTGTAAAGAAAACACTTCAGCGAATCTCATTTATTAATCAGTATTCGTTGAAATGTTGGACGACCCAAAACGTTCATTAAAAGTGAATGCATTTTTGTAAATCACCAAATGACCTTTGAAATCCAAGAAAAAATATGATATTCCCAAGTCCGATGTGCGAATTCGAACATCAATAAATACATCTGAAATTGGACGATGATTATTTATTGGAAAAACGACCCATATTTCATTGTAAATTTGAGCCATTTTAAGATTTTCTTAGAGTTAATACAGAATTATTTCGCGTATTTATAAGGCGCTGTCGCGTTAACGATGATACATCAACGTTAGCACTTTTCGCAAGTGTTGCCAACAACGATATGACGCTGTCCGCCAATAAAAGGGTTAGATTTCAAAATATTGCGACCTGATGAAGCACTAAAGGGTTTCGATTACACAATATTAAGGAAAATTGATACAAAAATAAATGATAAGTGTTATGTAAGCAAAGATGCAATCAAAAATAATGACCACTAACCACAGCCACATTCGAAACCTTCGAACGAACCCACTAAATGACCACATGACTTCTTGGTCCTTTTATACCAGTCATATATGACTGATTATCGACTAATTTGATATCGACATAGATCGTAAATTCCAGGTCTTTGAACCGTAACCAAACCGATATAAATGTCAGGAACGTAACCGAAATGAAAACAATAACGGTTCAAAGCCCTGGTAAATTCTACACAATTTAACTTTTTGATGATTCGAACATCTTTTAAACAAACGCTTGTTGATCAAAATTGAAAACCAAGACTGAAAATCATAAAATAGTATTTAAAAATCAAAAACTTACTTCAAATTCTAGATTTGTAGTATGCGTTGGTCGATGCGCAGAAATCGTAATTTATGTATCGCGGAACATAATTGATAGCCCTGCCCTCGAGCAGATAAGAGCGCATAAAAATGCCTTCCATGGAATGGATTAATTATAGAGCAAAGAAAGACAACAAAAGTTTGATATAAACGATACTTCATATATCAATTTATTCCGAGATCGAAAAGGTCGTGATAACCGAGTGATTTACCGTGAAGTTAATCCTTTGTTGTTTCTCATTTTGCCTTATCAATTTTCAACGTGATGTATAAATTAGAAAGACAGTCTGTAGAAATACAAATAATAACACGATGAAACGATTGTTTCTTCGTTTTTCGCACGCAAATTTCATTCGCTAAATTTTTCTCAAATATGTTAACGCGTTGGCGGACACGTCTGCATAATGCAGACGTATCCGCCCGAAGCGTTAAACAAATAATTGACTATGTCATGTCATTGTATCCTAATAGATACAAAGCAATCAATTTTCGATAAAAGCAGATAATTACTGTCGAGGATCTAAAAGCAGATAATTACTACCGCGGGTTAACCGCGGTTGATGTGTTAAAATCCATTATTTAATGAAGCGCATTGATTAATCCATATTATTATTTGCCCGAACGAACTAAAAACTCAATCTATGATTAAAGATGAATGTTTTGGAATTCAATGCAACTAGTTTTTTTTAATGAATTTTTTGAGTTTTTTTTTTAATAATTGAGTTTGCAATTAACTGTCAATTAAATATTAAAGTTAAAAAATGTTGCTTATTGATGGATATCTAGCGACCAATGTTCGTCTATTAAAAAAGCTTCATCCCTATGTTTTTGCAGTATTTTTACACCAAATTCAACCTTTTTTTTATTTCAAATCAAACCTTTTTTTTTAAATCAAGTGAAACTTTTTCATTTCAAATTAAAACTTTTTTATTTCAAGTTAAACTGTCAGATGTCAGATGAAATATTTTATGCTCCAAATTAAACGGTCTATTTTTTTAAGCACATAAAGTAATTTTTGCATCAATTTAAAATTCCAATTACTATATAAACTTAAACCTTTTTTGTGCGGTAGATGCGTTTCGTTAAAAATCGCACAAAAAAAGCTATGCGTTCCATGGATTTTAAAAACCGCATAACTTTGAAACAGCTATATAAAATGTATCCAAAATCGCATAAAAAAAATAGGAAAACAATTAGGCAATTAAAAAACAACATTTTTGGTAAAATTTAAAGGACGTCTTGCGTATGATAATTTCCGTTGCGATTTTCGATTTGACTCAAAATCGTTCTCTTCTTCGAAAGAAATAATATACTCAGTGTCAATGTCATCATTGTTCTGTGTAGATTTTCTCTTTCCAACAATATAATTCATAATTAGTAAAGATATCACTATAGTTCCTAACTCAAAAAAAAAAATCAGAACATGCGATTGTTCAAAAAAAATTTAGTCAAGTCAGCCTTGATTTGTCACAATTTTAATTTCACTAAAATACCTGTAACACCGTAAGTAGTTGGAATTTTTTAAATTTATTTGGAGAATGTATTTTTAAAAGTCGAAACATTGGAAAAATGCAAAAAAATCGAACAATTTTTTCAAAAATCTAAGCCAGAATAAAGGGCTTTATGAAATTTAAAAAAAGTTAAAATTGCTTTAAAAAAACCGTATAAATTCGAAATCGCACAAAAAAAGTTCGCATAAAAAAGGTTTGAGTGCATACGTAAAGACGTGTTTAAACTTGAAATTAAAAAGGTTTAACATGGCGTAAAAATACTGTATTTAGCGTTGGTTCATTTTAGATTGCTAAAATGCGATAATCACAGTTATTGTTATACAGTGAAACCTCGATTTTACGTTTTCCAAGGGACCCTGAAAAAAAAACGGTAATTGCGGGAAACGGTGAATGCGGGAAAGCTTCAAATAATAATTGTTTGACGGGACTATAAAAAATGAACGGTCCATCCGGGAAAACGTATTATGCGGGAACGGTTTATCGAGGTTCCACTGTATTTAAATAGCGCAGGATAACACTCAGCCGCCAGCGACTCACAGGTGAGTCGCTATGTCTTTTCGTAGAAAAACGAAAATGTTTTAATACCTAAAAATATTATATTAAAAAAGAATAAGAAATATGTATTAAAAACCTGCAAAGGATCCCGCAGGACAGGATGTGGTATTCGTGCATATGCTAAGACACACAAGTCGCCCGTAGACAATAAAATATGTAAATCAGACAACTTTTTAGGCAATTCCTAATATAGATTAGGATTAAAGATAGTAACGAGAATAAATATTTAGATTGATGGCCAGAAAGACTATCGTCGGTCATTTCACAGTGATTATCGATCGAAAATATCATCAATTAAAGGAGGTCAATCACGCTGGCAGAACCCAGAGTTACAGGTGTTCCATAAACACTATATTTCTTGGAAAACAGCTCTTACACGCAATCGGTTCATATTGCAGACACGCCATTGAAAATTTCTTGGAATACCCATATTGTCGATAACCGACACGAAAATCATTTGATGGTCCATTAGCAGTTTTGCACCAGCGATACAATAGCCGTCGAAGAAATGGAAAACAAAACCGGATTCCAATTCATTCAAATGTTTCCAATGTTGTTCCGATTATATTTAGCATAGATTTTAAGCCACCGCGTCAAATATACAATTTCTTAATTCGACGTCTATATATCGCCACATCGCACTTTTGGTGGAATTTTTTCGAACCTTCTGATCCCGGGATGGTGTCGGTATGAAGATAAGAAGGAAATTTTGTATATAAGGAAATAGGACGAGGAATCTTGTACAGTCAACCCTTCTATGGCGTCAAGACAGGGAACATGCTATAGAAACAGAGCACTATAAAAATTTAGGCACCTATACAAAAAGTTTTGAAAGTTGTAAATACACAACAAAAGCATAAAGAATTCCCCCTTAAATACCACAAAGGGTTAAATGACCTCAAATACTTTTGTTATAAAACAGCATTAGAGGATCACTTGGCATTGTCGGTTGGTTGCTCAACATTCAAGAATGCTTCATTTCAACGCAAGATTCGAGCACATCGTCAATGAATAGAATTTAATTGATGGCAATAGCGATTTCATACCATTTTCGAGAACTACGTTTGGAAGAAGCTTTGAAAATTGCGACAAGTACTCACTTTGAACTCAACGCGAATAACACAACAGCCCACAATCGTTATCTTAAACCGACTGCTAAAGGAAGATGGCACGAATCCACATTTATAGAACGACCGAAACGTTGCGCAATATTGTGAAATTCTTATGGATTTGAAAAAAGTGTAGTCAAAAATTCTGCACGTCTTGCATTTAATAATGACAATCGGCAATGATTGACGAACTATAAAAACGAGCATTGAGCGTACAAGTCATATATGCTGGGGGAAAGCTTAGCATATCAACACTCAGGAGTCCGGGCGATGAAATGTGCTTGTTCCATGTCAATTAACTTCAAACAAAACCAGCACTATACATTCGTTGATGTTATACATTGCTTTCAAACGCAGATAATCCTAGCATAGTTCGTGTCAGACAACATGTGCAATTTTTTGTCTTAGTGAGAAGACGACTGAGGCATTCGAAATGATTGATGATACAGAGTTTAATTAATGTTTAACGGACATCAAAGCTGTTTCTATACATCGGTAAGAACTTCAAATTTACAAGACACATCAATCGCACCACCCCTTTTGCTTCGCGTCCTCCAGAGGATGCGATGGAGGAAGAAGCACAAAGGTTAAAGCTAAATTCAAAGGGATACTATAACGGGTTCCTGGCACCACGAGTCCAAGCTCAGTTTGAAGGGGGCTGAAGCAGATGACGAACTGCAGGGGCTACCCCTTACCCATGGTACTCGTATCGGTTCGGTCATGTGTAGTACCTAGCCACGGAGACGAGTTGCCATTCGAACGGTCTAAAACCGTTCTCCCCTGTATGCCTAGGCTGTTGAAGACAGTGGTGAGCCTTTGACAAAGTCTCCACCAACTACTGTAATCGGCTGTTCCACACCCTTTATGGTTACGCAGCACAGGGTGACCTGTTTACCCAACTCATGTTAGCTGAGCTACCCCAGCTGCGTTTGATGAGCAAGCCAACGAGGCTACTTTCGCGCACTTCTACTCCACATCATTATCCCAAGGATTCAACTGTTGCCCACGTGCATCGTGGAGTTTAACACCCACCAAGACGACCATTCAACAATTATCGAGCCTAGTAAATGTTTAAATATGAGCACGACCAACAAAAAATGTATTTGATGGGATGTTGAATAAATAATCGCCTTTGAATCACTCAAATCAAATAAAGTCGTTGAGGCATAAGGTTATTGTAATCTGAAAAGCAACAAACAAGAAAATCCTGGAATAAACATTGAGAATTGATTGCAATTGCGCGGACTCCCGAGTGTTAAATCTATGATTTTAATTTTGGGTGAGTTATATGATATGCCATTCAAAACTGTACTGTTCGACTTCAAAATTATCATAATTTGATCGATGACCTGAGCGTATCTCAGCTTTCTCATAGTCACTCGCTGCTTCAAATTAATGCTATATCACTTCTTTATCCACATTATCGTTTAGTCTTTTAAAAAGCTGCTGGATCGTTGGAACATCGTCGTATCTCAAACAAATGTCTTGTAATACACAAATGGATGTTTGAGCTCGCGAATAATAACGGTTTGAGATTCGCCATTCAAATACAAGTTAATCACTCTACGGTACAAAGTCACGATTGTGGTTTGACAGGTTTGATTTAGTCTGACTGGAGCTGCATAAATGCCATACTTTTTTATTAAGAAAAAATACAATGTCAACTTGTATACTATGTGTTTAATCCCGATCTTTCTTCTCTGTACCATTATTTAAATGTTCTCATTGACCTTTAGTCCTATGTATTCAGCTGAGGTTACAGTCTCTCAAAGGCCATTTTTATGGTCGATATTGACCTTCCTATAATATTTAGGTCGTCCGCATATCCGACGATTTGTTAAACATTGTCGATGCCTATTGTTATTTTTGCGGATTTGACAAATTGTTGTTCGAAAATTTGATATTTTTTTAAAAATACTGTATCGTATCGGTAGTTTAACCACTTTTGAAGAAAACCGATTCCATTCGTTTCGTTTCATTCAATGATTGTTTAACACTAACATTACCAGCATTTCAGACATACCCAACTATACCTCAAAAGCTCATTTGATCGCTTACTAAATACATGATTTTTCGGATTGAATTGTCAATGTATTGCAATAAATAATGCACGACTTTAAAATAATAACCAAACAATCAATCATACATTTTCAGCTTTATATGCATCATAAATAAGACATACATACAACATAAATAGGACATCATTGCGGCTACATTTACAAATACATCAAAATGTTTAGCGTCCTTGTCGATATCATCAGCTCAAATATAGTCGAAGTCTTCTGACAGATTTGTTGTCAATCGGGCATTAGTATTCGGGTGGTTCGAGGGACTTTGTCTACTATTAGGACTATTAAACGAAATTTTCAGCCGGTACCCCTAATATATGGCATACGATTGAAGCTTTGCCGTACATATCCACGATCTCCCGGTTCGATCATCAACTAAATACCAGAGGATTGATCACAAAGTGGTTTCAAAACCTCTTATGTTTCACGATAAAATTCCTTTCTGCTGATACACGGATCAAAACTCGCACAATTCCCGATTTCCCTACAAATTATTTTTTTCCGTCGCTGCAGATGAATATTTACATACTATAATACTTTGATGTGATTCGTAATTATATTACGGAGGAATACAAAAATTCTGAACCCCGTATCTATTATATTTCGTGTCGATATTCCCATTAAAAGAGTCGAAGTGTAGTAAATACATCACCGGTGGGGAAAAGTTAATATAACAATTTGGAAAACATATGTACTCTATATATGTATACATTGATTAGACAGTTCAAGCGTCAGGAAAACAAAAAATTGAAAAATCGACTAGTCAGATAATCTAAGCCAAAGTTTCTTAATTCCACAGATAAATCCAGATATTATGGACATTAGAGCCTTATAAAACAGTATTCAATACGATAAGATATCCAATACGTCTGCACATTTCACAATTTTAAATTAAATGCTGAAATCGGACATTTGACACCGCTCGGTACGGCTAGTGTTAAAGTAGTTTTTTACGACCCAGCGTCGTTGCAATCGATGACGGGCTTGATGAAGAAATCCAACCAATGAATGAAACCCGTTTACACAAAACAAGTGTATAAAACACTGGATAAATACAGTATGACTTGGTTATAACGAGCAAAATGTAATTTATATATCTTCTAAATGCGCTCATATAAAATTATATTGCGATAAGACTATTTGAATGGGAATTCTATTTGTGTATGAGATTACCTATAAGTGAGTGGCGAAATTAAAGTTATTTTAAAATCATATTTTGCAAGATGATGATGATGCATGATGAATCTTCAGAACACTAGCCAAAGCTTTTAATACTTCAAAAAAGGTAATGTTTACTGTATGTTGGACAAATAAGGGCATAACACATTATTCCTTTTTAACACATTCCCATCGGGTTACGCGTATGTACATCTTTCGAATTTCATCAATAGATGCGGGAGACGCACCTATGCGTCTTTGGCCACGTGATTGGCCTGGCCTCATTGTGATAAACGATGTTGATCTTGTAGATATAATAGATCTGGCGTATAATTTATTATTTAGAAAAACAATGAAATATTTCACGCTGAATGTGGCAAAACCGCAACCGACCCAGCCCTTTTTTATTACCTATCTTCTAAATCTTTAATCATCGAATCGTATATTCATGTTTGAAAAAAGAAAATAATCCGAGGGTGCCAAGTATGGCGAATAGGGGGTAGCCCAGCTAACATGAGTTGGGTACGCAGGTCGCCCTGTGCTGCGGACCCATAAAGGAGTATGGGGAACAACCGATTACAATAGTTGGTGGAGACTGTGTCAATGGTTTCACCACTATCCTCAACAGCCTGGGCATACATGGAAGAACGGGTTTAGTCTCGTCTCCGTGACTAAGTACTACAAATGACCGAACCGATACAAGTACTATGGGAAAGAGTTATCCCCTGCAGTCCGTCGTCTGCTGCAGCCCCTTTCAAACTGAGCTTGGACTCGTGATGCCAGGAGCCCGCGATAGTATCCCTTTGAAATTAGAGTAAACCAATTCTTTCCTCCTCCAACGCACCTTCGAGTGCAAGTGGTCTGAAGCTGGTCTTCTTGCGGAAACCTCGCCTCCTATGGAGGGCACGGAGCAAAAGGGGTGGGCGTCTGGATGCTCTGCGCGTAGCGTTTCCCGTCTCGCTCAGTCAGTCGCTGTCTGTCGTCGGTCATGTCCTTGGTCTTCGGATGGGTGTAAGATTCCACGATGCCCACCCATAAAACCCAGGGGGGGGGTAATCCTACGCCCGCGGATAACGGCCGAACCCCTGGTATAAATAATATATGAATATCATGAGGAAGGAGTAACTCTTGCAGTCCGTCTAACAGCATATGCTGATGACTTTACTCTCACAACATGCGGGGATTCTAGATCAGAACTGGAGGAAAGAACAAATACAGCCTTAAGGGTACTTTAGACATGGAGTGAGACTAATAAACTTACTTTTGCAACAAATTGCAACCGGAATAGCAGCCAAGGCTTTTGGTAAAATGTCCAGACTGGCGGGCGCTGATTGGGGTCTTGGGGACAGACACCTCAGGATTGCCTATGAAGCCATCTACGAGAGTATTGTCACATACGGAGCAGGGGCATGGGCGGACAGGCTTGGATACCGTGGACGAGACAAGACGGCGAGACGAAGCCTAAATATTGTACAACGGCAGCCACTACTAAGAATCACTGTAACGTACAGAACAACTGCAACAGACAGCCTCCCTGTCCTTGCAGGGATCATGCCACTAGACCTAAAAGTACAAATAAAGGCAGTGGAGGCACCTTAAAAAAGCACGTAGAATAATTAAAGTTGGTAACTCCACTCTATCAGCTGAGGATGCAGATGGAATTCTTACAGATCCTATTGCCACCAAAAGGTGGGCTAGAAACCCGGCAATTGTTGATTGGGAATGCAGTTGATCTGAGTCGCCTCACGGTGACTACATGCGAAATTTCTTTGGCTCAGTCTCATCTCGCCTCAAGCTAAAATTGGTTGAACCCGATCACTGGACTTCCTAGTTCCTGACAGGGCACGGCCATTTTGCGGCATACCTGGCAAAAATGAAACTAAAAGATAGTTTAGACTGTGTGTGCGGGGATTCTTTCATGGACGCGGATCACGTTCTGTGGTCGTGTTTGGGCATGTCGGCCGAGAGAGAGATTCTCCTGTGCCGTATCAGAGGTCATTTTTCTGGACCTCTTGGCCACAAGGACTTGGTGACCAGCCCCGGTGCCTTTTCGGCGTTCAATGCTGTCTGCTATAGTTTCGGAGCCAAATGCACTTTTGACGGATACTGTTTTTAGCATCCGTCCTCTACCCCTAGATCCCGCTAGATTCCCTTGAATTAAGATAACCTCTGTCCTTCCGTCTACAATGCACCTTAGGGTAAAATCTACTGCTATGTTTACATATTCCTACACAGTGAGATGTCTTAAACATTTTCTCAATTTTTTTTCCTAAAAACCACTGATTGTTTAAAAAGTTGGAGCATTTCTAACTCATTTCTTTAATTCTCGTAAATACGCCTTGCGTCAGGAGAAAGACAATGCTATGCATAACCCGACGGGAATGTGTTAAACGTCAATTTAAATCAAATAAAATATATGTACACAATTTTAGGAACCATTCTTGCGATAATTATAACCGTATTTTAAATATGATAAACTAATTCGCTTTTGCATTGAAGTTATAAAATGTATTCATTTTGTGGCATGAATGAAACAAAATACGCGAAGGGTTGCATGTCGGCTTTTAATTTACGGCGAACGATCACGCCAAGCACTTCGATTGTAAATTTAATTAACGGATTATACGCTATAAATAGATCGTGCATGTAAACAAATCGATTTTATTTCAAATTTCAAATAAAACGTGCATTCGTTCGCGCTCGTTTCGTCGAAGCGGTACGTAATTTTCGCATTGATATGGCGATCACGTCAAGGCGTTAAGGCCAAAAACTTCTAAAAACTAACCTCTTTCACTGACGTTTCGCTCGCGTCAACGCTTTGATGGCATTCATTCGCCGGCGAGCGCGAATGATTAACTTTCCACACTAGATTTATTTTATATTTTTGGTTCCGATTATTAATCGAAGCTTAATAAGCGAATGTTACATAACGAGAAGCGAGAACGAATACTGAAAGCTCCATATTCGGACTGTCAAAACGTACATAAGAAAATTTAAGGCAGGGTTGCCATAACGATAAAAAGCTCATATTAATACACACAAAAATAACAAATATATCCCCCTTTTATCTATATGCATTAATATTATCAAACGAATTTGCATTATAATACTGCACACATCCCCATTATATATTCGATGATATTTGACTATTAAAAAATTATTTCGCGAGATTTTATCAAAAAATTTTTAAGCGCATATTTAAAAGTCAAGTTATATCCAAATGTAATTTACACTGCTCTAAAATTCAATAAACGCTAAACGATTGCATAAATATTGCTTTATCGTGCATAAATACATATCACAATAAAGCATTGAATGCTATGCTAAATACATATTTATAAATGCTTATACAATTAGCGTATTGTTTTGTTGAGCGTGAACTTGATAAACGATATTAAATTTGTTTGGGCGTTTATATGATTCAATGTTGCTTCCGCGTTGCATAAATAAATGGATTATTTGCTCCACTTCGACTATGATAGTTCTATGAAAATTAATAAATTCGAATGCGAATTGGCCGTTTTTGAATACGTCGGCTATTTAATGGAAAATGATCATTCGTTTGGATGCAATTTAAATTGCCATGTGATAAATAAGTTCATTGGTATTCTTAATTGATGATAATTTATACTGTGCATATTCGGATTATCAATATTAATAAATGTTTAGCATTGAAATGCCAATCGTCGATATGCTTTTTTATTTGGCCGAAGACAATATTTTATCGTTATTGATTTGTAATATTTTCCGATTCGTATCTGTTCAAATAATGATCGCAGGATTTATATATGCGTGACCTATTTATGTCTTTTTTTTGTCAGGTAATTGATTGGTTCATTTGGACATCAGCTCGTGGGGACAAGATAAAGAATATCGATACAAAGTTTGCATGAAAAAAGCAACGATGCTGTGTAAATGTATATATATAAAAATGGTGTCAGAAGTTTAATCCCCGCGCGAATTATGAATGAATTTATTTTGTAATATCACAACTTCAAATTTCAGCACATGTAAATGATGCATTGAAAAAAAATGTAGTCCACTTACATGCTCAGCTGATATAATAGTTCCCGATTAAATCAATAACTTCACATGTTGCGCTTCCACAAGATATGATAGTAGACACACGACAATATGAATATTCAACAGTGTTTGATAATTTGTTAAAGAAAACTTCATATATGAATAATTTTGCTTCTAAAAAGCCACTGGTAAAACTTGGTCTTCTTGCAAATGCTTGGACAGATCCACTCTCAACCAAAGCAGCTGCTCGACTAATAGTCGTTGTGAAATCTTAGCTAGTACAAAAGCCACGGTGCATTTATTGCTATCATCAGAATCAAAAAAAGTTGATTTACAACTACAGCAATGATGATGGACAAAAAATTGAGGCATTTACAAGGTCGCCGTCCTCCTGGATGGTAACCAGTCTTTGACCTGCGACAATGAAATTCGCATGCCTCAATTGCATTCGTCATCGATTAATACAGGTCTATTCAATCGATCAATTTGCATTGTTCAATTCATCGATTCAGATGTTCTCAATAAATAATAGAAAAGATAAAGCTGACCAATGACGAAAATAGCCTTTTAAAAGCGAACCAAACTCGAAAAGAGAACAATTTTCATAACACAGTCATAATCGTATTTACGCGATAGCGTTAATACTTCGCGCAAAATTATTCCCAACAATGAAATGAGCAATTAATTATGAAACATTGACGCTTGTAATTACTGTCATGTATATTTATGGCTTCGTAATGTGACTTTGGCTACTTGATATTATATGGAAAGGACGTTAAGATAAGTGAAATGTTAGGAACACAACTGATTATATGTTTCATTCCAAAATTTACGATATAAAATTTCGAATATTTAACAGGGCAATATAACAATCATATTATAAATTCACTCGATAATTCGATGTATGTATCTTATTTTAGCAACAATTAGATCTTGTTGAAAAGCTCGATGCAATTTGCTTAAGTTTAAATTCTATAAATCTCTATTCAAACATAAAATTGTGCAATGGATAATTAGTGAAAATCAACAGCCAATGCATTCATATTATAGCAGATCCGCGGTAATCCGACCCTGGTATAGTCCGGCGCCCCCTATAATCCGACACTCAGTACAAGTATAGTACATGCGTACGGTAAAGCTTCGTCTAGGAAATTCGGACAAGTTCGTTTTGTAATGAGAGTTCGTATCGCGTATTCGCTCTTTCGTCATATCAGCGGTCCAAAAACCGGACCGATTGGACACACAGGCCTTGTGGCCACTCCGTCCGCTTTTAGGGCTTTTTGCGATATTTTTATGATCTGTACGATCACGGAAGCTCCCACTGAGGGTAATTTATATAGCTCGCACCAAATGAGGTCGCTAACGAGTCTACATTTCCCCCACATCCAAAAAATATATATATTTATCAATATTACTAATTTATGCTGCAATATTAGATAGTTTTTATTTTATTTTGAGTAACAGAATCTAGCTATTTTCTCCTAAGCCACTCAAAGTTGGTAATGAACGTGTCCTTGCGTACATGGATATTAAATTCAGGTTTTGCACCTTGATGTGTACTTTTGTCGAGCGGATTAGCATGGTCCCGAATAGCGGGACCAGTCAATGTTAAAAAAATATAATTATAATAAAAAAATAGCTAAAAACTATCCATGTGGTTACTGAATTATTTTAGGGCCGAGCTTCATTTTTTCAATAGTATTGAGCACAGGAAAGAAGAAAGGTAATAATTTATCCCATCGTGTCTTTTATTTAATGTATAATAGCCATGTGGAAACAAATGCTTTTTTTACGCGTTTTATATAAACAATGTTTTGAAGAGAACACATTTTTGGGTCCAAAAAAAATAAAAATTTTGCACAATTTATATTATGAAAAATTTTCAAATCATCTAGAAAAAAATGTGGGAGCGCTGACCCTACTTGCCCCCGCCCCACTACACCACTGGGACCAATATTCTTTTGCCTCAGATGGACTCATGTTTCATCCTTACTTGATACAAAAACTGGGTTTTATTGCTGTTACACATCGTCAAACACTCGATTGAAACAACATCACGACGCTGTTTTTTTTTCATTGTGAGCAAACGCGGCACCCACCTTGCGCACAGCTTTCTCATGTCCAAATTTTCGGTCAATATGCAATGTACCACATCTTTTAAAAGATTTATCGATCAACATCCAATACCGTTTTATGGATTTTCTTCACCATTTCTGGGATGGTTACCTCATTAGGTCAACCACTGCGTTGTCCGTCTTGACAGCTCGTACGGCTTCGCGCAATATTTCCTTTACCATGATGTATTTTCTACACTCTAATGCTCAACTCTAATAATAGGAATATCGATTTTTCAAAATTTCATATGGTGTAGCAAATACATATCATAGTAGCGTGCGGGTGTTTTTTTGTTTAGTATTTTTTTTAAACGACAACTATACGTTAGGTTGGATACTTTTGTGACTATTGCATTTATAATAGTATTATTTAACCTTTAAACTCCGGGGTGGGGGGGACAAATTAGATACTTGCCACGGGCGCTTTATACTCTCGTTACGGCTCTGTATATGATGCTAATTCTATGATATGAAACCTTGTATATTTCATTATTTTCACACTTTTCGGATTACAAGTACTCCTTTCCAAAAAGTTCCGGATTATAAGGGGTCGTGGGCAGTACTCTACAGTCCGTCAATTTTTTTCCATTTAATCAATAATTTTCAATGGAATTTCTTAAAAAAATATTGCCTCTTTCACGCTTTTAACGTTGCGGATATTAATAACAATTTTCTAAATCATTAAATTAAGATCTACAAAGCTGCTTTTTTGTTCACAAGTAGTTTACGTTAATTATTATTAAATAAACGTCGTCTACTTTCGATATCAGGTAGCTAGAACTTCAGTAGACGTGACTAAAGTTGTAGCACGAATAGTCTCAAAATTTTATTTAGAACGTTGATGATTTTCATTGATTTATTGTGCGTATTAAAATGATTATAAGTCATCATTTAAATACATGGATGCTATCAGATTCATCTCTGGTATGTTAAATAAAATTTATTTAATTCTATTCTGCTGATCATTTGATTTATCTTCGACAAATGTGGGAGGGGGGTCTTCTGTAGATAGATTGGACAGATTAGAAATTCGATGACGTTCTTCAATTATAACACGAGGACACATGCGATAAACTTTCGATATTTAATGGTACATATAGCATTTCATTGGGAAAATGATAGTTAAATGGTTAGAAATTTCCGAGATCGTCAACATGGTAGACTGCGAGCTCTTTTAAAATTTCCTATTTACAATTTTTAAAAAACAAACTTCCTTTGTATGAATACATGCATTATTTAAATTGAACATCCTAGTACATATTCTTTTGCAAATATTTATTTAAAACTATCGAAACTAACAGAAAAAAACGGTATTTGTAAAAATGCAACTGAGGCTATATGAACATGGAGATATATTCATAAAATTTTTAAAAAAAAGTAGATTAAATGATCATATTAATCAGAGTTTGATTGTATCAATCAGGGCTTCGAACCCTTATTTTATCGTAACTGAAATCAAAACTGAAATGAAATAAATAACGATTCGAAGCCCTGATATCAACACAATGACATGAAGGATTGATGGCAATTCTGACATGGACCAAATTTAAAAAAAAAAAGCATAGTTTATTTTTAAAACGTCGTTAGACTTGAAGAGGTACCAATTTGGCAGGATCAGGGTTAAGAGAATATTTTTATTGTTTTGGTAAATTAATTATTTTGGCAGCCCTATTCCGAGGCTCGCACGGTCTCCAGACCTGACACCACTGGATTTCTTTGTCTGGGGACGTGCCCTATTCCGTGGCGTTCCCTTGTCCATGGACATATAAAATACTGCATTGATCTAAATAAATAATAAATAGATAGAGCAAGATCGGGTGAATATGGTGATCAAATAATACATTCCATGAATCCATCCCGTGTAATTTTAGCTGTATGAGGTCCTGTATAAATATGTTTAACTGTGCCGTTATTGCTTGGCCATATTTAAGAATTCCATAATGAATAATTCGTTTGCGATCCCATCATAAAGAGAATAGGACCTTCAGGAGGAGTTTCAGTTACGGTATTACCAATGGTACCTACCCTTTAAAAAACAACTGTTTTTGAGACATTTGTTTAAATACATAACCCACTTCTCATCCCCCCCACACAAAATGTCGAAGAAATTTTGAATTCACGACTGCATCTAATCGACCCAAAGCTTCAATTCTGATATTTATACACAGGCAATAAGAAATCAACTTCTTGAAATCATTGTTTACGTGCCGTTGACTGGATGATTTAAACTATCCCGTTAATTGACGAAAAACACGAACTTCCAGAAACTATCGATATCTTACTTCCAGCACGCGCTGAATTCAATCGTCTGATTTTTATGACGAAATTCCACATTTTTAACAATGCAGAATGGATTCGCCATTTACCAAACAACAATACGAATTTCAATGACAAACAGATTAAAAGAACGACAGTATTTGACCACTGATGATATTGAATAATGATGATAATATGAGTACTCGGATAAATGAAAATTATCTTCATTGACGTCGGAAGCCCAATATTTCATGACGCATCGATTGAAAACAACCGTGCGGATGAATTATTAAAATATTCAAATTGCTGACGCGTTACGTCGAATATCTCATCGCATTTGTTGGGACCGCATTCATAAACACCGCTATAAGTTTCATTGTGTATCATTGTAAAATTGTTCGATGCAAAATATCATCAGTCCATCAGACCAGAAGTGTTGAATCAGATTTGAAGCATTTTAATTGACATGGCCACCTTTGACCCTGATGATGGCGTTGAGTCAGGCCATGAACGTGTCGCATGCAAACGCGCGTGATCTTTTGGAATACGCCTTTATTGTCGTTAAAACTCGCTTTTGAACTGTATTTTACTATCTTAAGTCTGTAATTATATTGTTTATTTATTTTAAGGCAACATTTTTATGCTTTGATCTAAAAACACTAGTTGAAAACTACTTTCAACGCTCACTGTGGTTCAAATCATGATCTGAACAGCTGATTCTTCTTGTAGTCACTCGCTGCTTCAAATTGTTAGTGGGTATTGCATTTAACTAATCACGGTTATATTACGAGGTCATCCAGAAATTAAGGTTACAACATTTATGTAGAATCAAAAAATATCTTATTAGATCTCCTGATCATTGGAAAGACGTTCCCTACCCAAAAACTCCTTTAGTTTAGTGAAAAAGTGATAGTCTGAAGGCGCCAAGTCGAGTGAATAGGGAGGGGGGGGGGTGAAAATATCCCATCCAAACGATGTCAACAGCTCCTGTAAAATTCGTACGATGTGGGACCTGGCGTTATCATGCAGGAGGCTGACTTCTCGAGTCAGCATTCCCCTTCTGCGGTTACGAATGGCACTTTTGAGTTGTTTTAAGGCATTTTATTAACCTCTGTACTAATGGTGGTCCTTTGAGGCATAAAATCCACCAAAAGGACCCCTTACAATTCCAAAAAATAGAGTTCTTGTTAAATTTTGGTGGCTGGGGAAGTTGAATGACGCCACTGAAGTGATTGTCTTTGTATTCTTTTTTTCCTGTGGGAGGGAACTCTTGCATAAGACACCCTGGGTGTTGACGACCGCAGGGTAGTGTCAGATTCATACTGACTAAATCCCTCCCTTGTCCTTCTCTGTCCCCCTGGTATCGTTTATCACATTGCTTCGGGGGGACAGGTAATCTGGCCTTCGATGTAACCCTATTCTACAAATTTCCACCAAAGGTCCCAGTTCTCTTTGCTCACCTTCATGCTGTGGACCATGTTTTTGACTTAGAGCTCAGCTACCCCGAGTGCTTGTTTCAGCATGTTTCTCTCGGGCGTCCAAGCCTCTCAGTCATCAATGATCTCTACGTGTTTCCAGGTCCTCCACCGACTTATGACCGGTATAAATCGGTGGGTCCATCTTCTCTTGCTGGACTGATCCCATCTTTGTTGACTCCCCTTAGTTTCTGCTCGTCTTTGCCTAGAGGTCTATCGGGGAGATTCCAGCGATCGTGAGTACCACGTCTTCAGATACTGTTCTGTACGCCGCGGTGACTCGGAGTGCCCTTTGTCACTGGACCCTTGCCAGCATCTTCTTGTTGCTTTCATATCTGAACGCCTCATGCCATGTTGGCGTTCCTTACAGAAGGATCGAGTGTATGACTTCACATCCCCTGACACGATTGAGTCCAGATAAGGTTCTCCCTCGTTCACTCGCGGCGGTCACGCGATTTTGACGGTGCTGCGGTGTAAGCATTCTGGGCACCCATGGAGCACACAACTTGCTGTAACAATTTTTTTTCGATACAATATCACCAAGGAGACTTGGAAAAATATCAGGAATTTTTAGTGAAGGCCGTCAAGCGTCACACGGTGATCTTTTCGTACTTTTTATTCAATCTTTTGCATAAGTTCATCAGAAATCACTGATGGTCTCCCATTCTTTGTCTCGGCTTTCTCTGAACAACCTAAATCACATTGTAACATATTGTCGATTCATCACATCACTACCATAAACGTCAATGAGCTTCTGATGGATATTCGCAGCGATCTTGCACGGACTGGAGATGGTGAGAGCGCGCGACGACCTCTCCATCGGAACAATTTACTGTGACTGAACAAAATGGCCGACAAACACGCGAGATCAAACAAACTGACGATTAAGATCGCTTCCACACGTCAGGTGATCCAAATTTAAAACCAAAAAAATCCCCCGGCCTCAGGAATCCTTGTAACCTTACTTTCTGTACGACCCTCGTAGTTGACTCTTGGATCCCGTTAGGCTTATGATTTAATAATATAACAATAGTGCTGATCGAATCGATAGCCTTAATCTTTCAAGCCATATTAAAGAGGTTGCTGATTTAAATATTGTGCCTATATAGATAAATGTATATATAGATTTCCAACAATCAGCAAAGTAAATGCCTCAACATGAAATACATTTATTATGTAACTATATATGTATATAAATTTATAGCTTTTCTTATCTACACTTACAATAATGAGTGAATTATTTTTTTGTATATAAAAACGCTTCTCTTAAATATATATTTCAATGGTTTCCGCATTATTTTATAGTATTTTCATATCGTAATGTTGTCGATCCATGCCTCTTGAATTTATAATGGGTACACAAATAATTTCTTAGAATAACGCCATATAAAATGTCGCCCAAGGCGGATTAAATTAAGGGCATCTTAGTAACAACTAGCTTTGGGAATTATTTCGCAAAACATGACGTACTTGAACAAAGTATTATATAATTGAATTCGAATTTCTAAGAATAAAGATATTTCTTAGGAAAATATTCAAGTAAAAAATTAGTCATTCAATAAAAAAAATAATATGCAATGAAAGTATCAGAATTTGTTGTTTTGTATATCAAAAATAATATTAATAATCATTATTATTTTTGCTGGACCTATCCTGAGACAATCAGTTGATATCGTTAAATATGCCATTCCTTAAATGTAGTTATCCTTATAATATGTATAAAATAAAAACATTCAATAGCAAAGAAATAGTATAAATATAGAGATGGACAAGCGACGACAATATAATATTATTAATATATTCAACGTGCTTCCCGTTGATAACTATGCAATAATTTCGTTTAATGCTGGCAGTTTTCTCTTTTGTTTATGATTGTGAAATAATATTTTTTGCATATTAAATATGAAATAAATAAATTAACAAATTAAATGTAATATATAGAAATTCAGCACAGTAACCATAACATAGCTTGTAATTTAGGAGAAACTATGTTAATTGGAAAGCCAATCATTAGCGACAAAGATGATTCAATGAGGTCGAACCGTAAATATGCATTGAATTGTGACAAATATCTAATTATTTTGCATTGAAAATTACAATTGAATACAAAGTAGTAAATTAGTTTTGTTCTTCAACATATTGAATGCTTGATAAATATTAATGGCAATAGTAAATCGCTGTATATATCACGAAACAATTCTATAAAATAGCATATTATCTTCACAAAAGCGTGACTCGCTGACATAATTAAATGATTATTTAGTTAGTCTTTCGCTATAAAATTGTTAATATCGCTGAAAGAAAACATTTATTCAATGCGAATAAAACACTTGTATGCAATTCACTCGGCATATTTTAGCATTTTGATTGCATATCAACGTCTGACGCGTTTAGATAATAATTGTTTCGTAGTTCGTACACATTTTCAGAGTTCAAATATGACATCGTTTTTAAGATGCAAAGCACGTAAAGATCATTATCTTCAGATCTGATATTTCCATAGTGATTGCCTAAAATATAGTCATTAAAGGTAGTGCTACAATATGAGCTCAAATATTTGATTAAGTAACGCGTACAGGAGTTGATAGATAACAGAAATAAAAAATGGTAACAGTATCTTATGATCAAATACGTATAGTTTTTATGAGATCTAATATGAATTGCTCTGTTTATTTACATTTTAATGAAATAATGACTTGCAAGAAAAATATATAACTACATTGTACCCGAAATGTTCTTAAGGAAAACTATAAAATATATAGTTTGATTATAAATAATGTTTATTTGGGTTTACCTCATTTTTAAACTTAATTTCAAGAGGATGTGTTGAACCCCATCATAGAGAACCGACTGTAGTTGAAATTATTTCTGTGTTCTATGCATTCCTTTTAAGTATAAAAGACAATTATAATTGATGTTATTTGTTTAGTAATAATAAGAAATAATAAAAAAACAAATTTCGTTGTAAAAAAGTCTATTTTCTAAATACAAAATACTTGTACTATAACTGAAATTTTTTAACGTCTAATTTGCCATTGAATTTTTTTCAGATTTCTTGAGTATCACTGACGACTCCTATAAAAGACGATAATGTATGATTTAAATTTTCTCTCATCGATGAATTTATTCTGTGCAGTAATAGTGTACTTACGCTTTTAAATTCAAACACATCTATGCATTCAATCATACCTATATTTCACATAACGAGACGTATATTTATTTTCTTAACATTGTCACCCATTGCACATTGGTAAAGCTATTTAACTTCATTTTTTTTCAAATTCTTGCACTAGCGTATTAGCTAAAAATTGCAAAATTTACTTTGAACAAATGTACATTTAAAACGAACCCAACACCATAAAAATAATAAGGCACAATAACATAATATTCATCATCGTGGAATGCTCACCTGGAAATACAAAAATAATTCAATTAAAACGCTAAAAATTATATAGTAACGTTAATATCATTAAGCAATATACATTTTCATTGTGAATTAGATGGATGAAATGAAACAAAATGCGTTCGATCAAACATTGTTTATTCATGTAAAATGGAATGAATTTGTACAATTTATTGCTAATAATAACCAGCCAATATTGGACGTGCAAACATTTTAGATTAAATAAGCTATCACAATTTTCAACAGTTCATCAAGTATCAAACTTTATAAAGAAGTTTATAAGCAAATTTTAAATTAGAATTATTACATCCGAAGAGTTAATTCGAGTCAAATAAATATACACAATTCTTCTACTAATTATTATAACTGTTAAAATACTCAATGATCACACAAAATATTATAACTATCAACTCAGATTCTATAGTCGAGATCAAGTGATGAGCCTAATGATATCCGTGTAATAAAATCATCGCTTAAGCGTGAAAATACCGAGTCTGATCTAGATGCGTTCGTAAAAAATATTCCTCAAAATTATCGCTAA
This sequence comes from Stenopsyche tienmushanensis, assembly GCA_008973525.1. NCBI lineage: Eukaryota > Metazoa > Arthropoda > Insecta > Trichoptera > Stenopsychidae > Stenopsyche > Stenopsyche tienmushanensis. The sequence continues at coordinate 276,642 of WACJ01000141.1, forward strand.
TCAGAAGTTCATTGGTGTATTAGTTTTTAGTCGCTAATTAATTATGCCCAATCAAACTGCATGCTATGACATATTTCGCTCTTTGCATTTCAGCAATAATCTTTTTACATCGTCTTCAATCACACTCTGTTTACATTCTAAGCACAATGTATTGGCTTTTGGCAAAGGCAAGAGGGGAAAAATGGCAATGAGCCACGATTTACACGTGTACGATTTATATTAGTATATTTATTACGAAACAAGTCTTAAATAGAATTGATTTATGAATCGATACAACTTTTCTTTGTTTGGCATCTAGATTTTCAACAAAGAGTTTAATTAAAACGTTACCATTTCCATATGAACTGGTCGAATGTTAATAATGCTTATAAATAAATATCGAGATACACGAGACCATTCAATGGTTTTGCTAAAAATGCAAAGAGCTTGAAATATTTATATTCTAAATAAACGTTAATTCTATTACAGATTAAAAAAAAAAAGCCATTAAACCATATAAATTATATCAAAAGAATATTGGATGTAGAATAATTCTGGTCTCGACACTTTTCTTTTCTATCATCCTGATTGACTTGATATTAATCAATAGTATTCTGCCATAAAAGCGTTATTTAGACCAGGGTTCTTCAACCTGGATTCTACGAATCCCTAAAATTACACGAAACCTGGATTGGACTGTAAAATAATCATTAAAATATAATATCCGTAGTAGATTTGCTTATTTTTACTTTCCTTAAAAATTTAGTTCCTTTAAAAATACCACAAGTAAGAAATATTCCGAATGAAAGGCTGAAGAACCCTGTTTTATTTGACTATTGTATTGTTAGAATGTACGCCTTTATCTATGAGGGCAATTCAAATGTAGCTCAGAATTTTGCCATTTAAATTTTAGTAGTGATTAGCGAATACCCGGCATGCGTTGCAATGCCATAAGCGTTTAATAATTATTTGAAAATAAACGCAGTACGTGGTTTATTGCTTCCATACAATATCTTTACTATGCCTATGTTATTCCCGCAAGTGTAAACAGTAAGTTAACAAAGTTTTATCGCAATCGGATGAACAGTATGGAAACGCATTAAATATGGACAAACAAACATTGATTTTTATATAATAGACTATGCCTATATATTAGATATATAAAATACAAATGGAGTGTCTTATCTTGCTGCATAGTTTCCTTCATTAGAAATATATTTATTCCATCGGGTAGGAAGCGTCTTGATCCCTATCCCTATGAATAAAGAGAACTATGTACAAAAATAAGATCCATTTGTATTTTTATATATCACTAATAATAAATTTGTATAGCAAAATTCCTAGTTAAATTTGAATCGAGCATGAAATGAATAATATTTTTGCAAGCGATCAAAAATGATGATCCGAATTCTCATAAATTATCATCGTATCGCCTCGACGCAAATTTATTAGTTTTGAATTTATGAAATTTTGTATAAAAAAATATCATATTTAAATATAATTTAAAATACATTTTAATAAGAAAGAAGAGAGTTTTAAGATCAAAGAGAGAGATTTTATATTTGTCTAAAATTCTAAGATTGAAATTGATTTAAAATTGTTAGAATCAATAGCGACGTTTTAAGACCTACTTTCAAATTATAAACCGAGTAAACTTGAACCATCTTCATTAATTCGTTTTTTTAAATAGATTTATAAGGCTAAAATTGTTTTGGCAATCAATCTTAAGTGCTAAAGTAAAATACTACACTGCACCGAGTGCTAAGATTTCATTCACAAACAGACTTATACTAATGTAAACTATTTATGATCACTATTTTTTAACGTAATTCCAACGTATTAAACTTAAACATGAAAAATCTAACACATTTTGCTTGAAAATGTGGAAAAAACACTGTATTAAACCATAAATAATTTAGTATTACTGATAGACATTGAAGCTTTGCAAATAAAAATCTAGCTAAGAAAAAATTCGGAGCTTTCTCGGATTCTAAGTCCCTCGTGCCGTATTAAATTTGGGTCTGATCGGTGGGATAAACAAAAGATCCAGGAAGGAGGAGACCCAAGACAGACAGAAATAACAAAATGCGTTATCGGTACCCGAGGATTTTGTATAGGGATGCGTAGAGTAATTAAAAATTGATCTTTAATGACTGCCAAAATAAACTACAATATCTGCCTGTTCTTTTGGATAATATAACGTAAATGGTTAAAGTTGAATTAAATAATACATCAAGATATATTAAAATAAAGTAAATAAACATTTGAGATAACTTTTGATCATATAAAGTTTAAAAAAATCACAATAAATTTCCGGTTTGATTAAATTTTGGTAATTTGTGACTAGAGTTTTGTTACAGGTAATACCAAAAATACATGCTATTCAATAGGCAAGCTGACGAGTTGGATAATAATATTAAATACAATCAAACCTTCTATAGTGTCGAGATAGGGACCACGCTATAGAAATTTACGCACCCATACAAAATTTGTACGTGTTTAGTTTGTTAAGAAGCACAAATGACTAGTGTATTTTGCTCGTTGCTTACGTAAAAGACGCTGTAAACACTAAAAGAAAAAACTCCATAGAAGTGAAGACGCTATAGGAGGGTTGACTGTATGAAGTCTCAAGTGCACAATAAATTTATAAACGTTGAATTTGTATGAACTTATAAAATAGCATGTATTTTAACACCACCAATGATTTAAGACATATGCGTAAAGAAATCTTTAAAATAACGACAACATCAAAATTATTGGAATGACCTTTTTGATGAACGTTTACCACAATACTGATAAAAGTATCAAATATAATGAGAAATCTAAATTTATATAAATTTTTTTATATACATCACAATTTTTAGAAATACAATATTAAAGACCTTAAATTCATAAATGTATTTGATATAAAAATTTGCGGATAAAAAAATCTGCGATATAGTCACAATTTCGCCATATAAAATATCACTAGGGAAAAACTAACGCAAAACTTAAATAATATTTGTTCATTTTTATAAAAATAAATTAGACCGATCAATTTGGAACATGATTAAATCTAAACAACATTAATTTTGTCAATACGTCAAAACATTTAATACCTCAATCTATATATTATAACATATATGACCGATTTCGATGAATTTCCTGTGTATTACTATTTGATTACGATGTTAACAAAATTATAATTCGGGCGAGCCTTATAATGTATTTACATTTTAGACTTACTTTATTTTTGCATCACTGTATCATTATTTTAATGTAATTATTGTCAGAACAAATGTTGATTCTGTGTAACATTATAAGGCATAATCATATATTGGTTACGTCAATGCTTGCTTCAAAATGTACAATATACAAACGTCATGGTCGAAAGCATGAGTTTTATTAAGAACTATGCGTACTTTTTAAAGTTATTATATTTGGGAATCTAAACGTAATGAAATTTTTAGTATAATTAAGATACCGAGTCTCTAAAATTAAATAGATATAAATAATATCGATTGAAATAAAATGTTTAATAGGAACCGTTCTCAAGCAATATTTTTTGATAAATAAAATTTTATAGCGGGGCTTGAATCAAATTTGTTTCCCAACGTGTACATTCTTGTAAATCTACTATAAATATGCTCATACAATTGATGATTTTAAATCATTTTATTCATAGTTTTCAATTACTTATCGTATGGACGGATAAATAAAAATTAATCGACATCAAGAAATTTGATTACATAAATTAGCATATTATTAGGTGTGTGAATAAGTTGCTACCATGTGTTTGCATCATTCCCTTAAAGTGTAAACAACATTTTTTTCTCGTAGCGTGAAACATCGTCGAATTTTGCTCCAAGTAAATCATATTTACAAAGGAAATCTCATCGTGTTCTGAAGGACGGAACGTACAATGATTGCTTTAATCGCTTAAAAAATAATTATTTTGATGAGAAAGTTTGAAGACGAAGAATTAGAAACGTTGCTTGATGAAGATCCATGTTAAATGCAATCAGTATTTGCAAAATTATTATGAGTTGATCGAACAACAGTAAGGAAGGATCTTGTGTGCTTCACGATTTGATGCCGAGAGATGTGAAAAAGTGTCTTTTCACATGTGAACAGCTGCTCTAACAACAAAAAAGAAAAACTTTTACATTGTATTGTGACAAGCGATGAGAAGTGGATATACTACGGCCAAGTAGTTGAATCAACAACAAAGCGGAATATGCATGATTCCAAGCTTATGCTCTGTATTTAGTGGGATAAGCTAGATGTAGTATACACAACGAGCATGGCCAAAAACTGAAGGAAGCCTGGCAGTAGTCCAGTAAGGGAAGATGGATCACCAACTTATCCCCGTGTGAAGGGCCCGAAAACACGGTAAAACGACCTACCGCTTGACTCAGCTGCTCACTGGACACAGATGTTTCGGTGCGTACCTGAAGCGGATTGCCAAGGAAGCGTCCGCGGTGTGCTACCACTGTCAAGCGGAGGTCGACGATGCCGAATACACCATCACTGACTGTGAGGCTTGGACACCCTAGAGAAACACACTGAAACAAATACTCAGGGTATCCGAGCTCAACGTTGACAACATGGTCCACAGCATGATGGTAAGCAAAAGTTCTGGGATCTTTGGCACGATTACGTTGAAGAAATTCTGAGCGCCAAAGAGGACAGTGAGAGAGAGCGGCTCTCCAACACTAGAATAGGGCCAATTACTTGAGGCCAGACTACCTGTTCTCCTGAAGCAATGTGGAAAACAATACAAGGAAGGTAAAGGACAAGGGAGGGGTTTAGTCAGTAAAAATCTGACACTACCCTGGGATCAAACACAGGGTGTCTTATGCAAGATTCTCCTCTCACAGGAAAAAGAAAGGTGTATTATACACAGGAGATAACTACTGATATCAATTTTACCCTACCCACTGTTCTCTCCTGACTTTACTCCCTGCATGGCAATGCGTTGATTGACTTGTTATTTTAAAATATAGGATTTATTTTCACGAAAAACAGCAAAAAATTATTCACACACCTAATTAATTTAATTAATAATGCAACACTATAAAATAAAAACAGTTTAAAACCAATAAATTTAGAAAGATTGCAATTACAGAATTAATGTTGATTTATTTAGAATCCCCAGCGTAATAAACTAATAATTAAAACTTTTATAAATAGAATGAACCTCTCCACACTTTTAGATATGTTCAAATATGCTTTATATATTGCAAGCACATATACAAAACAATACCGTTCAAATCATTCTAAAGAATAAATATTACTAATTTTATTTTAATGCTATTTTTTTAACATGTGTTAATTATAAATGGTTAACATACGCTTTTTGTTCGGAATTATTTACTTGATGCAGTCGGGAGTATTATTACCAATTGATTGTTCCGCTTCTCCGTCGTTATTCATTTCCGGGAAAAGATGTGAGAGTATAAAATACGCAACGTCGTAATTATTCCAATAGCTGGTGTGAGAAGTGATTGCCCATATGTAATTATTCGTAATAAAGGAATCTTTCAGAGTGTAATCAATCCTATAGGGAAGTATTTCCTCGGGACTTCTCGCTATGTTGGACAATTCTTTAATGACCTCGGTATTTTCAATTTTACTTTTATCACCATCTTCAAGATCTTCCTCGTTTATATTGAAATTTTCATCGTCTTCTACGTCAAAATGTATATTTTCTTTTTCGCTCATGTACGATTTATCACACATTTCAACGCTTTCCAAGTTTACGGGCGTTGAAATTTTTTTAGATAAGTTCTCATTACATTTTGATTTTAACAATTGAGATTCAGTGCCGTCGAAATTATGAGAATTTGGATTTATATTTGGAATGGGAGAACCGGACTCAGATCTTTGCCAAGGGTGTTTAACATACGACCATATTTTCCACGGACCTAAAATATACATAGATTAATATAAGCGTATAATATACACAATCAAATGTTTGTTAAAATAAAATAGAATGAATAACCTTTAGCGGGTGAGGCTTGATTGCTTGGACTCGTAGGCGGTACTGTATAATGTGGTGGGATCACCAATGGAGGATGTTCTGATAGCCATCGGGCAACAAGAGGTTCTAGTCTTTAATAATATTTTTTTTACAATTAATATCACAATAAAACTATTAACGCTAAAAAATATATTGTTATAAATCAGATACCTATAAGCGACTGGATCCGATAAATGAAATATGTTATAAAGACGGGTATTAAAACCATCTGGAAGTATTCGAGTCGAACCAGAAGTTGATTGACGAAGGGCTAAAAATACACCTAGTGGAGAACCCAATAAAAATATTTGTTGGAAATTAAACAACAATCCTTCGTTTTCCGTTGGCTTCGATTCCTCCTATAAATTACAAAAAAATTAATAATTTCCCTACCGTATCCCATATTATAAAATAAAATTTCAATCTGTAAATATATTTACCATACTGGCGCATCTTTCGCATCCAATTTGATATCCAGTAACAATATCATATAAAATTACACAGCCAAGGGAGTGTGCTACTGCACTAAAATACCCTTTATAATCAGGATTGCGTGCCATAAACATAGTATATAATCTGTTTAGCTCTCGAGTTAAATCATCTTGTACCTTAAGTATATTAAGGGAAAAAAATGTAAGAAAATATCTTTGGTTTGCTATTGACAAATTAGATTATATTTTACCTGTTTTCCATAGACAGGACTTGTATAGTACATTACATCCATTGCTGCATCATTTATAGCTCTTCTTAGGGCAGGTGCCCCCAAAGGAGCCGCAGCGGCTAACAAATCGGCAGCATCGCCTCTTTCACCGGCACGCCAACGAGCAGGAAATAATTCAGCACGTCCTTTATCCTCTCTATCGCCAAATCTAGGATATTGAGCCCTTAACCAATCACAATTGGTACGCAAGCTAAAACAATCAAATTTATATACAAATCTTATCTAAATATTCACATTCATTACAAAATTAGTCGGGTAATTACGCGTTTGTATTTCGTATTATTCTGCCAGAGTCCATTTTTTGTCCAATACCGTGGATTACAAAAACTACGTGCGTAATATCGGGAGGTCGTTCTAGACTCGATGCTTTACTTCTGTATCCTCTTCTTAATCTATATCCCGTGGCTGTAAATATTGATTAAATAAATAATCGAAATTCATAGAGTGATTTCATAAACAATGATAGAATATTTACATTGATAAAAGCCAAGCTTTTGCGTTACACTTCTCACAAGCTGACGAGGAGCTCCACCCCAATATAGATAAATATCGGAAGGCGAAAGCCATTCAACATGAAAATCAGTAAAGTGATGAGAGTGAACAGCAACACCTATTCAATCAAACTAAAGAGTGAGCACATATATAAAGAAATTTAAAATGATCCTTTCAAAATATTTACCGGGTTGAGCAGGCAATTTATCCGGCGGTTCGACAGTTTTTTGGGTAAAAAGTCTAAGATGTTCATCTTCTAAAATCTCACCATAGCGCCCTTCCAAAGGCTGCCATGATCCATCGTAGAAATATAAACCTCTTTATGAGAATAAAACGAGAAGACGATGATTTAAATCTATTAATAATCTGTTATAATAATAAATTATCAATCGGAAGATGACTGTACCTAGTAATGGCACACTGTTCGCCGGGCCAATAAATTGAATCACACTTCATAGTGAATAAATCAACCTCGTACATTCCTATAGAAGCAAATATCATTACTAAAATTCTAATCAAATAATCGATTATTTATAAAATATGATAATTACCTCCTCTGACTGTTATTGAGTTGACGTTAAGATTTTCAGTAAAATTCAATTCTTTTACATTTTCTTCATATTTCTTATTTGAATCGCTTTTTTCTATTTTATCAAAATTAGAAATTTTTTTACAGATCGACTCTATTGTAAGTTTGGTTCCACTATTTTGAGGAGATTTTTCGTCGTTTTTTCTTGATTTTCTAACTGGAGATTCGTTCAAATCATCTTTCAGATCTGTGCCCTTTTTCAAATCTAACTTTGTATGGAGATTCACAAAATTATTCTCATTATTAAATACCACTTTATCGAGTTGTACTATATCTTCCGTGCTTTCAGATTTAGCGAATTTAAATTCATTATTTTTCAATAATTCTCTATATTTATTTTCTATTAATAAGGAATCATAACCACTAAATTCTGACCAAATTTTATCATCAATTGCTTTATAAAACCATCTAACCTAAAATTATTCAATTCATATTTTTAATTAATAATATGATTTAATTGAAATTCAAGCACATGATTGATTGGAAACATAAATTACCTGCTCGGGAGAGATGGGTTCAGTTGACGATGATAATTGATCCTGTATGGAAGACTCCCATGTAGGACTATTTGCATCAATCTCAGTTTCGAATAGAGGGACTTCCGCATCGGGCTGAAAATCGAAGTCCACATGATCGCCATTTCCGGCGACCACAGCCGCAGCCTCTTCCACGGGTAAATTGGGAAAGTTATCACATTTTTGCAATTCTTGATTACTTGCTTCGCCGGTATTGTAGAATCGCGATAACAACTTTTGATAATTCATCATTGTAACAAATGACAAAAATTATACCATGAAAATTATTCTTGGAATGAATTCTATGGAATTTAAGTAAGACGAAACGTAAAAATTAACAAAAATAAATAGTTATAAAAATAAATATACTTGTAGTTATCACGCTACATATCCGAAAAACAAAGACTGAGCGATTTACGGCATAATGGTATTGAAACGTCAAATAATAATGATGACAGATGTCTGAATTCAACAGCGAAATAAAACGACCATATCCATTATTATTTAATGAAAATTCGCTTGGTCGCTTTAATTTAATTAAATCAAAATTTTCAATCTTAAATCTATCGTTTAACAATGAAAAATTATTAAAATGCATTATTAACCTTTTAATATTTTTTATTTTGAATAATTATTTATATCGTTATTTTTAATCTTTTACGTATATATATTTAAAGCGAAAAAAATAATTGAAGTCAAAATAATTTTAAATCATACCAATTGTACATTAATATATTTTTTTTATAAAAAACAATTTACTCTATTATGGATATAGTTAGCAAATCTCAACACGAGAATAATTATTGGAGCAAAGCTATCCAAAACAATATTTTTGATCTGCGCGTTGATTATTGGTAATAGAACATTGTCAACAGGTTCTGCTGTCAGATTCATCTGTCAGAATGGCGACTTATACTATGGAACAGAGAGTATTTGTAGTCAAACACTATTTTAATTGTGGCAGTATAGCAGATGTGCAAAAAAAATACAAGAAGCATTTCGAGACTAAAAAGTTTCCCTGTCGCAACGGCATCACAAACCTCATAAAAAAATTTGAAAACACTGGATCTATTTTGGACAACCTGAAAGGTGTCGTTGGATGCAAACGTACAGTGAGAACGGATGAAACTATTAGAAAAATACGAAAAATCAATGAGAAATATCCCAAAAAACCGATCACTACAATATCTAAAGAATTAGGAGTCGGTTTTGGGACTGTACAAAAAATTTTTGCTGATGACTTGAAAAAAAAGACCAACACGCGTAAGAAATCACCCAAAGACATTGAATTGTCAATCAGGGAAACCCTCAGAGAATCCAATATGGAGTTGACCGAGCTCGCAGACTGTGAATTTTTCAACGAAGACGAAGACGGCAATGGATCGTTGATGGAGTTTGACGATGACTTTGTGTGTGTTATTGTCGTCGAAAAAAATTAAGCGAGACTCCAAGCAAATGCATTTGAACTGCGATTAGTTGTATTTAAAAGCTGAGATACTATATTTAAACACGGTAGCATAATACAAACATCCTGAAGATAAAAAAGTATATTTTCATCAGTGATGTAGTGCTAAATAAAAAAGTCTGGGAGCGCTGATTAATTATAATATTTCAGTACCCCCTCCCCTACCAGCAGTGATACAATTTTCGCACCAAGGTTCCAACCAAACGGTTTTCAATTTAAGTTAAAATAATTTTTTAAAAATTACAATATAAATTATGCAAAATTTCCAAATCGTTTAGAAAAAAGTGTGGGAGCGCCGACCCCACGCGCCCCCGCCCCACTACACCACTGATTTTCATGTTATATTGAGATTAAAAGTTTTCACAAAATATGCTATTTTTGCAATAACAGACATTTTTTATTTAATTCTCATTGTATAATGTTTGTAACATTTTATAAAGGGTACTAGTATAAACATGTTATGACGTAATAATAAAATATGACCATAAATTAGCCATAAGGAATAATTTTTCATAAAAGTTAATACCAGTGGCATTTTATTTTAATTAAAGTAATATTGTTGTGGGCTTGTTTGAAATCAGGCACATGGTTTTTCATTTTAAATACACCAGTATAAAGGCGAGATAACAACTAGTATATCTTTTCAAATTTATTCTTGCCTTATTGTTTAATTTATAACCTGTAATTTAATTTGTATAGTTTTAATTAAACTAAATTCTATCTTGTTTGTAGACGTTTTGATTCTTAATAAAATTTCATTTTTAATTATATAAAATAATCTGAATACACTTGTGTAAAAATATAAAATTAAAGTGATACCTAAAACAATGACCAGCCTTGTCAATAAGAGACACAATCCTACAGTTGATTTTGCCATCTTGATTTCTTATTGTATTTTTATAGGCAGTATATTAAGAAATCTTAAAAATGTAGTTTGCATATTAGAAATTAAATATGTTTACAAGATGAAACAGTTGTCATGATTAAATTCTATATATTTATACACAGTAGTGTTATCTGTAATTTTAAAATATATTTTGGAGTGCAGTTAAATTGACTTGTATTTTGAATAAGTATATGACTTTTTTGTATCAAAAAATGAATATAGTTTTAAGTGTTTTTTTAAAAATAAACAGTATTTTTTTATTTTGAAATTTTCCAACCAAATCTATATACATAAATGCGTATAAAATAGAATAACAGAACATGAACTAAATAGCAGGTAAAAGAGAACATGATTCAGGAGTTGTCGCAAATCTCAATCTGGTTTTATTTTAACCCACTTTTACGTGTTTGCAATGTTATAAACATTTGAATTATATTTTTAAAAAATTGTAATTTCAATATAGCATTGTATTTTAAATATTTACTGATTTTCTTCTTTTAAAACATGATAAAATTGAACTCTGTAATTGGTTTTTGTGTGATATTTCACACAATGGCATTTGAGTTTGACTAATACTTGAACCAAGATGTATAAAACATTTTATATTTTAATAACATTTTATAAAGGTGTATCAAAATTGTCGCAAAAACACTTAGATCAGGTCTCACCAATTGTTCTTGTTGTGAGCGATGTATGAAATATAATGCTGTTTACCATAAGAACATATTTACAATGAATTCCAGGGCAGCAGAGTCCCTTAAATGCAAAGGATTATATATTTAAAAATGCTAAAATTTGTAAAAACATTATCTTCATTTTAATTCGACTACCTTTGAATCTATTTTAGTACTGAGTATAAGCATTTTGGAGATTTTGATAGTTTAACTCGGCAATATTCGTTCCGCATAAAACCACTACCCAAACAAGCGTATTTATACCCATTCGCTGATAAATACACTTTGAAAAAATGTCTATATCTTTTAAACTATTTATTATTTTATAATTAAATTTAATCACCTTATTCTTATTAATTCTGCGTATTTATTTAAAGCTCAATACTTAATCTTTTATCAACATCATCAGAGTCCAGCCCCAAACAGTCCACTGCAGAACTATGGGCCTTTTTAACCTACTGGACCGGAAATCGTGAGACAGAGACGGGTGTCTTACGTCTCATCATACACTCGCGCATCAATGGCAAAGTCGTACCATAAAGTTACCCCCACATGTCTAAACATTGTGAATATATATTTTTTTTATAGAAGGGGTTTGAAAAGACTGAGCAGTTTTTCTCGAAAGACCGTGGAAAGCTGTTCTAGACGACCTTGTTGATTTTACTTGAAAGCGCTTTCTGGAATGCAGAGACCAGTCCCTCTTTTCCTAACTAGGGCGTTACTGGGCTACGGTGAAGACATACATGATACTTAAGTGCATCTCAGATTCGCTCCTACACCATCTGAGAATGTTTCCCCGTCTACGTGCAATTTGCCTAAGCGGATTCGAGACTGAATGTTGAATGACTGAGTTTCCCTTTTCAGATTGATTTCTCAGTTCAGCGCATTAAATACGGACAAACAAACATTGATTTTTATATATTAGACTGTGCCTATGTTACTCGCGCAATCTTTAGCAATAAGTGGACGAAGTTTTATGGCAATCTGATGAACAGTATGGCAGCGCATTACATACGAACAAACAGAGATTAACTTTTATATATTAGATTAGAATATAGTTTGGACCTTTGTAAAAATATTGATGTACAATAACTGTACAAAAAATGCCAGTAAGTAACACTAACTTTTCTGCTGTAAAGTTAAGTCTATGAAATGAATAGAACTACCCGTCCCACTGAATACCATCAGCCGAGCACGCGGTAGAACTACACGTCCCGTCGAAGATGTGTTGATCAAATAAAACAAGTTTTATTGAAATCACAAAACAGTATTTATTAATATAACTGTAACACATACAACTTCATGAATGATGTTTAAATGCATAAATTGTTCGGTGCATCACAAAGTAGATAGTTTTCCAACTTAACATATTTATATAAACATTCCCCTTTTGTGCATTTCGAAAGAAACATTAACAAAAGAAGATAATTCGTATCAGACGTACAGAATACGTTTATCATTTCAGTTGTGCTTCAATAATAAATATGCAATATCTAAGACTACTATACAGAGAAGAATCAATCATCTTAGCACCTGTCATTAAATAAAATGTATCGACTCCATCACATAACATACATTTTGATTGTACCCTAAGAATATTCAAAAAGTCAACAACATACAAATGTAACATGTACCTGTAGAGAATTCGTCTGACTAAGTATCACCAACTTCATTCCAACATAGCTATCAAGCCATCAATAGTAAATAATGACCCGCCCAAAACTGACTACACATTTTTTATACCTGACCTTTCTTAACACTCAAGCACCCGGGCTTGGCGGGTCCAAATTACGTGTGATACCGCACATTTTTCGCGATATCACTATTCCGCGCGGCATTGAGAATTATGTTTATAACTTTTTTATTAGTTGAATAAATTGGACGAAGTAAGTTGTGTTGGGTAGCGTATAGTATCCTTTGTGTAATTTGAAAACAATTGGTTTAAAAATAAAATTATCAACTGTAAACACGTAATTTATTTATAATTTTGACTCAAAAAGCAAAACAAATATTTTTTTTCCATTCATAAACATATAAATGTAATGTCAAATTCTTCTGAAATGTGATCTGCCATCATTTTACACAATACTATTACAAAACCAGGAGATCCTCAAACTGTGGACTGTTTATTCGCTACTGTTGTATTTTCATATTACGCACTCCACACAACCTCCATTTCAATTTCGGTATCACTACCGTCCTCAACATCACTCGGTACATCTGACATATCGTCATATATAATTTCATCAATAGGTGCTTCCATTTTCGTTTGGGGTAAAGTATATTTATTTCACAAACACGTAAATTTGAAAATGTTTTTTCCGTAAAATTATAAAATTACGCACACACGTTTCATAGAAATACGAAATAATTACAAATACAAAATCAAATCGCGGAGTAATTACAGGGGATGTACTCTATTCGACCGGTATTTTCAAACTAAAACACAATTCTTACACAGAATATGGGGATGGTCAACATTATATTGTCTATGTAAAGACTTCACTGATTGGTTAAAAAATACAATAAGAATTTCGAGAAAGCTATCCCTACCTGAAACATTTCCGGTATTTGGGTAAAGTTTTATGAATTATGTATTTTTAGATACAGGGCTCTGCAATAAATCTTTAAAAAAACTCTGCGATTTGCCATTCATACCAATTATGCATGCGATTGACAAAGCTATTCATCTTTCTACTGAAATTATTTTATTGCTCTATTTTTAACCATTTAGACCCAGAGTATGTAAAGAAACTTCCTAATAGAGTTATAAATCAAAAACACTAATTCGTTCCCGTCCATGTGTAAATGTAAGAAACTTTTGGAACAATAAATATATTTTATTTCAAGGACATTTTTGAGCCATAAATTTGTAATAAAGTTGAATGAAAGACACATGAATCTAATAAAGCAAACAGTAATGGGTCATATAACAATAAAAAAATGCCCAAAAGCTTCATGTTACAAGCAAACAGATGTTTATAATGCGCGTGACTAAAACCCGCGCGAACGCGGGACCGGTTGATAAGGGATAGTGAAGATTTCCGCGCGAACGCGGGACCGGGTGTTTGAGTGTTAATATTTTCCTGATTGCTCTCGAAGTTTAATATTCGTTCCAAAATTGGTATTATTGTCTTTAGGTATGTTATTGCTAACCTTGACCTGACACATGTCATGGTTTCATAAAGCCCTATTGTCCGTTTTGTTTTGAGACCAGGTATTTGTTGTGGTAATTAAGCCATTAGCAACAAAGGCGGCTATATCAAAAAAGAACCTCGAATTAATAAAATCTTTCCTAATATTACCTGAAAAATTGAAATTATAATATGTGAAATTGACAAAGGTACAATGCTTAAATTGGCAAAACTTAGTCTGACAAACTCTGTAAAAATTCTATCGATTTTTACCTTTTGTAAATTTTAATTACAATAACAATTGATATAAAAAATGTATCTAATAAAAATACAAGAAAAATGTTTCAATGATAATGAATCACCCATTTTATATTTTCAGATAATTTTTAAAATATGAATGCATCACTTAAATACTTCTGCTTTGCAAAAATATAAATATTTTTATAATTCGGTAATAAAGTATATGTCCAAATTTAACTGTACTTAAAATTATCTGGCACTCAAAAGTATTAATAATAAAAAAAAACAACGAAGGAACAATTGGAATTATAAATATCTTAGTAAGTCTTACTTAAAATAAGACTAGAATAAAGATTAATTCATTTTTAAGGATAAACGCTAGAAGAATTTGACAAAATATAATGTTCTTTGAACAAGCATATACATATTTTGAGCTATTAATGATCATCGAAATTCCATAGTCATGTCGAATACTCGGTAAGGAATTTACAGAACGTAAATTCGTATATTAACTATGAACAGATAACCATTAAACTCATTAAATAACAAATAGAATCATCACATTCAAATCAAAAGCGTTGTTATTTACCATCAATGATATGTTTGAAACAACGCTTGATATAAACAAAGTATTAAAAACGATAACATAATAAATTAAGCCCTTCCCGGTCCATGATTCACAGATACATTTAATGTCACAGCTATCAATGAATCGAACACCAAAATATAGCTAAATAAAAGCCATAAATTGATGAGCAAGAAAAGGGTTGAATATGTATAATTTTATCCCACGTAAATATTAAGCGCATGCCGCACAAAATTTGAGCACAATGGATTTATAAAATTGAAAATTTCCTTACAACATTTTCAACACAATGCTCATATTAAAACTTTAATTATTTGGCCAAGAATTATTATTACTAATATCATTCAATAACTATGAAAACAACAATAAATTTATGTCGCGTATGTAGCAATATGCGTAAAACCATAAAATTTTTAAACAAATATACCCGATATTGCATCTCGAATAATAAATCTACAGCATTTAAGGAACTTTTTATATGTAAATATTAGAAAACAATAATTCTAAAAATAAATGTAATCGATCCATTAAATATTAATAGTATTTATCGGGATGTTTGGTTCTCATGTGCCTATTTAAAGAAACTTCGTCCACATACGATTTCGGGCACTCCTTACAATGAACGTCTCTAATGGAAGAATGACGAACCTTAGAATGCGTAAGCATACTCCCTTTGCTCGTAAATCCAGTCTCGCATACGTCGCACACATATGGTTTCATACTATAATGAAAGCTTCGCATGTGCCTCAACATGTTCGCTTTGGCGGCGTACTTTTCCATGCAGCCTTTGAATTCGCACTTCCATTCCTTCCATTTGCGCTCGTGAACTATCTTAATGTGTCTTTTTCTTGAATCGGACGATTTAAACTGTCGTGTGCACAGTTCGCATTGGTACGGTCTATCGTTTGAATGGCAGCGCATGTGCCGTCTCAGTATGCCGGCATTATAAAAAAGCGTAGTGCACACGGGACACTCGTGTTGTTTGATTCCTACGTGACGTTTTACATGCAAACTGTAACTGCTCTCGCCGGCAAAGGTCTTATTACAATATTTGCATCGATACGGGCGTAGTCCTGAGTGTGTTCGTAAATGTTTGATTATTTGAACTTTTAATCTGAAACTATTTTAAATATTATAAATTTTGGTTTAATTTATTATATAAAAACACCGTAAAACAACCGTAAAACAACTTACTTTTTACCACAATCGTCGCAAATAAACGGTCTGGCTTCTGAATGATCATTCATAATGTGTGTACGTTTTGAGGTTCTATCGGGGAAACCGGCACCACAAACGTTACAATTGAATACAGGACCTTCAGTATGTTCTCTTGCTGAATGTTCCTTCATTAATTGCAGTTCCGGAAATCTATATAATATATTTTTATAAAAATACAGTTGTTTACATTTATAAGAAGTAAATAAATGCTTTATAATATTACCTTAATTTACAAATCAAACAAATATATGGATTATCTCCCGTGTGTAATCGAACATGTTTTGCTAAATAACCTTGATCCAAAAAGCTTTCTTCGCATATGTTACATATAAAAGGTTTCTCGTTTGTATGTATTCTAACGTGTCTTATCTGAAAATAATCAATGAAATATGGCATCAAAATAATCTCATTTAATTTTATATAAAATATTATTTGAAAGATAAATTAACAGCTATTACCATATTAATTTTTTGACTAAAAGCTTTTTTGCAAAATTCACATTCATAAGGTCTTTCTCCAGAGTGAACACGAGCATGGAGAACTAAATCGTGTGATCGAGTGAAACATTTGCTACATTCTGGACATTTGTGTCTGAAAAACATGTTTATAATAAAATATTTGATGGATGAAATATTGCTATTAAGCTCAAATATCATTGAATAGACTTTATGGTAAAATATTTAAAGTAAGATATTTAAAAAATCACCTTGTTTCTGTCTGATGAGAAATCAAATGAACCTTGTGTTCTTGATGTGTTGCAAAAACTTCTCCGCAATTTTTACATGGATACCCGCGAGTTTCAACTTTTATCCTTCTTTTTCCAGTTTTCTCTAATTCTTCAATCTAAAATATAATAATGTTTTCAATAAAATATATTAAAAATTACATTTCTGAAATATATTTTGAATTTTAAATCGACAACTAAATCTAATTTCATAATCATTTATTTAGTATTACCACTGCATCTGCTATGACTTTCACTGTCTTGCGTTTATCAGGACCACCGATAAGAAGGGCATCTGGAACTGTGCTATTTTTTTTAGCCTTTGCTTCTTTCTCTTGATCCTGAATGCTTTCCAGTTTGTTATTCAAATCTGTATCTAGACACTGATCAGGTGTAATGACGACATTGATTGATTCTTTTTGTGGAATTAGTTTTTCGGTATCATTCTAAAATTAAATTTACTATATACATATATAACTATAAAAAAATAGATTAAATGAGAAATTTACTACAACAGAAATAGACAAAATTATATTTACAATCATTTCTTTTTCAAAAGTATCATTTCTCATTATCATGTCATCAAGATTAGGCCAGTCCGGTCTCACTACCATTTGTTCTTCATTTAATTGACTACTTCCGGGTCCAGAATACATTTCGTTATTGGCGAGATCCATAGCATATTCATAATCGATTGGTTCGGCTTTAATTTCCATTTTATCATCAAACAGAACATCAGTGAAAGAAAATGTCTTATTCATCTTCATATTAGAACCATTCTTTTTTGACAGATTTTTAGTCTTTTTTACAGTTTTTCTGCGCTTATATGATGATTTAGTCTTTTGATCTAATGCATTAGGGGAATTTGAAAGATTTTCTATTGCATTTTCGATAATATCAGGGTTGACACTATTGATTAAGATATCATCTTCAATATTATCAACTGAAAATAAACTATCATATGTTTCCTCGTTACGTTTTCTTTTCTTACTGTAATCATTATCGAATAATTTTTGTATCAATGGTCTAGTTTTAACTTCATTTACATCCTTATATATAATTTCATTCTCCTCTGAATTATTATTTTCCTTTGGGTAAAAGTCTGTATCGGATACATCATAAGAGGACTCCATTATATTGATATTTATTATAAAAATATCATAATAATTAAAAACTTAACTGTAAAAAAATAATACAATAACATTAGTATAAACACTTTCATTAATATTAAACAAATTAATAATTTGAAACTATTTTTAAATCGAGAATACAATAATCATTTGATCACACCTGATGATTTGACTGTGTGACTTGATAAATTTATGATTTATTATAGTAAAATACTTTATTTAAAAAACGATACATTTTTGCACAAATTATTAACATGAAGATAAAAATAGATCAAACTTATAAAACAAAATAACTTTTAAGAAAACCTAAAACGAAATATAATTTATAAATACAAGTATCTTCACTGACACTAGAGACAGATTAACATAGATAGCAGATCATGGACACATTTTGGCCTAAAATGCAATCGGATTTCGTTGATATTATTCCGCCGTTATTTTATGCGTCGATATTTTTGACGTTTGACTAATCCTTTCAAAATGATTTAAATGACAATTTTCACAATGTAACGTTATTTTATTATAATTTATATTTAACTGATTATCTGATTTATTTTATAAAAATAAAAATAATTCTCTACTATTTAAAAAATATTTAAAAAAATCCACAGCTCTTAATAAAACAAATTATATATATTGCCTCGCTTTAACTACTATAAAGATTTATTAAAATTATATTTTGTTCATATGTAAAATAATGAGCGTTTTCTTAAGAAATAATGAGTAATAAAATTATGAAATAAAAATTTGTATTGTAAATATAATTATATTATAAATCGAAACCAAGTAGAAATTTGATGATTTCGATTATCTTTGTTTGTCTTTCTCGGCAATCCCCCGGATAATCAAGAGTCTACTGTATGTAGCATTCAGGAATATGTTAACACATGCATTATGAGTTTTGTATAGTAAGTAAGGAAGAAATGGGTTGTAGGCAATGAATGATTTTGTATTTTCAACATATTTATAATACAATTTGAATTTTTTTACTTTTTTATTTTTCCATAAAATTTAAATCCAGCAAAACATGGTTCACAGAAAAAATAATTTCTTCCCTATATCATATAATAAAAGAAATATATTTTTTTTTATATAAAAGGACCCACTATGTATACAAATTATTTACAAAAATTACATCTTAACTACGTTCTGTAGGTGAAATTTTTTGTTCTTTAATCAATTTTTGAATTTTCATTATATTTCTATTTAACTATATTCATAATTCCACTTTGTATTTTAGCATTATAGTATTTTTATCTATTGGTTTTTTTTTCAAAATAATGATTTTTCAAATAAAAATTTCACTTACATTTGTTGACACACGCAACATACTCGATTTGATGGACGGATGATTTTTTTATAACGTTTTACAACGCGTATATATTTTGTGTTTTTCATTTTTTTTTGTTTGATTTTTATATAATTTAATTTTTTATGCATGCTTGAAGATTGACTAAGAAACATAATTACTATAATAACAATAAAATCAAGTATGCAGCGTGTGCAAGTCTTCAAATTTCTTAACCGAAGCTAATTTTATAAATTTACATTTTGAGCAATGCAAAAACAATTACCATATACGGAATAAAACATCATCGATTTTCAAATTCTCACAAAAAAAATAACTCAACAAAGTTGTTTCTTGATAGTGATAATAAACAGAAAATCTCATGCACATAATGCGTTACAAAATTTTATATTTGCTATCACTTTACACGTAAATTTATTTCAACTTCTCAAGCTAAATATACAATGAAACGTGCTTGGCACGTTGCAAGTTTATAATAAGATGAAATTTGGCACCATAAGCCCTTCTTATTTAATATAGTGTTAACACATTTTTTCCAAATTTGATCTGTTTTCAGCTACGACTATTAAATTATTTTGTCTAATTTTAAAATACTTGCATAAGATTACATTCGAGCTAATTAATCGACACGGTAATTTAAAAATATATTATCATAAGAGTCGGTATTGTAACTCACATCACAGGCATCAATATTAATTTATGGGTCTTATACTGAGGTCAGCGTTGTGTACGTGTGCCGTTCATAGTATCGACTGTACATTTGGATAGGTGAATATGAAAATAAGTGTCGTTTGTAAAGACCGACCTGCAATAAGTTGGACCGCTTTTCATGAATTTAAAATCACTCTCGATATGTTTATGATTAAATTTACCAATCCGTAAACATTTGATGCATTCACACTGAAAAATGTTAAATATTTCATTCATAAATCGTACCGTAATCATCAATTACTTAGAAATACATTCATCCTCCTTTAAAAAAATACGAATAACAAACATGAAATTTTAGAAAACAAAACAAATCAATAGTACCATAAGACACCATAGTAAACGATCAAAAGTCTTACTCTTTCTTACGATATAATAAAAAACTAATTAATCGATGTAAAAATGTCAGTAACATCTAATTTTATTTATTTGAATGCATAGAAAAAGCACTTCATTCATAAAATGGAATGGTTTGATTTTTATATTATACGTTAGATGATTTTTTTCATATACACATTTACACACAAGCATGTTTGTAAATTGAAGACATCATTGAACATTGTCATAGCTATGCGGTAAATTTGCTTTCTTTAACCCGTTGTCTTGATTGGCCCTCGAGCCCAATTCGAAACCGTTATTTGTTTCACCCTTCCTTCCGTTTTCAGATTTTCCGTTACTATGACTCTTTTGGTTCATGGAATACAGCGAGGCTTCAAGCCGCAATGTGCTCTGCCTGTGTGATGATCTGCAAATGAAACATAAAACGTTAAAAACCGTTCATTTATAAATATATCGACTCTAATATATATATTTAAACACGGTATATACCTTATTAGACATGTGATTGAGATAATAAGGAGTAAAAGTCCAACAGCAAAGAGTCCGTAGCTCAATACAGTTTTAATAAGAGGCGGTATTTTAGTTGCTAATTTCAAAGGTTTAGCTACTTCATCCGGAACTTCTTCAATGCCCTATAATAATCATTTTATTTTTAAGCACTTGAACATATAAATTAAAATAATTTAATTCAAATTTATCATATTAGTATAATAATATTTACCTCTTCAAACCAAACAATAGGGAATACAATATCAGGGAAGTTAGCGACTTGTTTAATATCGATAACTTGTGTAACGGCTAAGTTCATTTGTACACGAGCCTTTGCTGAAAGCGCTGTTCCCATTTCCTATAATATTAAATAATACATTGTTATATTATCACGTTAAGTATATATTAATATATATATTTATATTTAACGTACAGGTTGAATGATGATGTAAAATTTATGTTTTTCTGGATCCGGTGGGGAAATTCCTTCGACGGCTGTTCTCAAACTATCATTGGCCAAATAGAAATGCGGGAAACTTAGCATAACAGGTGAATCTGAAATGATATCAATATTCCAAATCAATATTTTTGTATAGTTTTGAATGAATATACGGAAAATGTTTTCATTCTTGACGTTAAAATATGAGTTTTTAATTGAAACAACTTCATTATTATCATCTATTCATATTATACGTACGATATTGGAATGACTTTTTAATGTAACATGTAATAAAATGACGATTGTAATGCTCGTTACTATTTTTTGAATTGAAATATTTCTCACCGTATTGACAAAGCGAAATATTGTTTAATCCGTTCGGTGCACACGGTGGTCCATGCGGGCAGAAACATGCATTATCAGGATTTGATTCTGGATCGGCGAATACGTTGGTCGGTGGTGTAAACATATATCCTAAGAGATCAGTTTTAGTTGTAACTTCCTTCTCAAATCTGAAAAATATTGATTTAAATTGTGTTTTTATTAATATTTAAATGATTACATTGCATATTGTAAATGTTAAATAAAGATACATACACTAATGGCAGCCGTCTGCACAAATCTTTATCGAACACGTGTAATGTAGTATTTTTAGAGATGTGCGGAGGGAAGATGGATCCATCACCACCGTCTATTCTCGAACAAGCATCGGCTGTGTAATGTGGCAGTTTTTTGTTGCCGTTGAAGACGTCTACGAGGCCGTATTTAGTTATGTCGTTGGCTCCGGTAAACATAGTCACCCTATCCTTGGACGTTCCATTTTTCTTAAAATAAAAACGAAAGATTATTAAAAAGATATTGATGCAGCATCATGGAAATAAATATTTATTGGCCTATCGTAAATAACTTACTCCATAGAACAATCCAAATTCTTCGTACGGTAATTTTTGTTCTTTGGGTACGACGTCTTTAGCCAATTTCAGCAAAGGATCTTCGTATCCCCACAGTAATTGTCCAACGGATACCTCGACGAATGGCTTAATTTTTAATATGTCCATAATGGAAGCCATCGCGAGTCGTAAGAAGCGAGCTGCGTGTTTGGATTGAGATGTGGCGCTCTGAAATGTTATATCATAAATACATTTTGCTCACAGATCAAGAGACGTTGCAAATTTGTAAGTCTTTATTAAAATAATTACAAGCATCGGAATATTGGGAACGATGACGACATCATCTTCTGATCCTGCCGATGCCTCTTCGTCGAAGATGTATATCTTTCGTTGGTTGAACGATAACGTGTCATTATCGTGGAATACAATATCGACCTTCTCCCATGTTTCTCTGAAATAAACAAAATAATTTTCATAAATATACTGCAAATATTGAAAGTCTAAATGCATACATGATAAGTATTATACAGCAAATATCATCATATTAAATGATACATACAATCAAAGAATTTTTTTAACTCATTATAACACATCTGCAAATCAATACAATAATATTTAATTAAGTTTCTTATTAAAATAATATGTGGTTTATTTATCTTGAACGTTGATAGTTCACATTTATTTTAATATTTTATGTGTATAATATTGAGTGTAAAAATATGGTAGTATTTATTTTGCATCCATGAGGATGAATATTATAAAGGCACATGTATCATAATATTGTTTCAAGGTTGAGTTAGCAATATGTTGTTTGCGGTTCAAATCATCTTTCTATGAAATAACTTTTCAAGCGTGAAAAAATTCCAAACATATTATTTTTCAATGAAATTACTATTTGAAGCTTTAGTTTGTAGTAAGCTTTTGAGATAAAATAAACGCTTATAAATACAAACTGAAATTGAAAAATAGTCAAATGAGCGTGAAGAACTGCCGGTAAATGATTTGTAACTAATCAATTATATGTGCAAATTGAGTTATTAGATGGTGTGCATTTTGCACAAAGAAGCTGTAATTTGTTGGATTGCTTTATTTTTAATGACATGTATTTGTATGTAGAAATTGTAAGTGACTTGGAGTATTTTTAGACGTCAATTATTGACCGAGTAAAATTGTCTATCTGTTATACAATGAGTAAGATTATCTTTATCTTCCCATGAAATATAAGTAAAAAAATATCTTGTTTATTTATATGCTAAGGTCGAGTTTAAATAAAATAAAAATATATAAATTGTCATTAAAATGGCTTGAACGTTTACGCTTAAAATATATTAAGGTGTAACAAGTCATCTTACGCAGGTGAAAGTTTTCTCTTTTAGTATCTTAGGTAATAAACTGGTCTTGAAAAAATATTTCCGTCTCCGGAAGTACCGCTGTTACTTCACAGCTTCATAAATACCAGACTGATATATTCGCCAGCGCTGAATTCGGAATGGATCGATCGGAAAAGCACTTCGCAATCGACAATAATTAACACATGACCGCATAGTTGCAATACTCGGCAGCCAGACAAAAAGAAGCACTTTCATTGGATGCAAAAAATGGCGGCCGTTTCGATATTGTCTATGGCCAAAATGGCGGCCGTGGGATAACTTCTCACGATGCAAAAACGCCACAATGGCCATAACAAAAAGAATATTTTCGATATGATAACTAATTCACATGAATAATAATGAACGGTTTCACTTTCGTAGGCCGCCAAAAGCGCCAAACGCCACCAACTGTACAGTGTGAGATTTTTTTTCTCATTTAATATGTAGACCAGAAACAACGGCACAATGATAAATTGCATTCTAGTTATAGAAATTCTCATTCGTTTTTAGAGTCTGAAAAATGAATTCTAATGCAATTCATACGTCACCCCACTTTGGTCGTTCGCTTTTCTGTTTCTTCTGACATAACAATTGAGTTTGTATCATGAAGCCTTGGAACGAATCTAGCTTTGATTAAATCAATTTCACAATTATCATGATTATTTGAACATAAGCATAATATCGACCCAAATTGCTCAACGATGCTATTGATAAAATAAATCCATTGTCGTTTGAGACAAATAAGTGTCCATTTTCACCAGTAAAAATAATTCCTCCGATTGACTATTTGGGGGTTTCATTCAAAAATATCAAATTAAAAGGCTGTGATTATATAACATTAATAATAATAAAGGATTCAGGCACAGATATGGAAAAAATAAGTAATTCCAGAGGAGATTGAATGATCCTGTAGCCATCTTAACCTTTCCTTTACGGTGTATTTAGTACGCCATATGACATTCTAAAACCCCGTATTTATTATATCGATATTCGATAATATATATATATCCGCCTATATAAATTAGCCTTTGAGGGGGCTTCCGTGATCGTACAGATCATAGAAAATGCCATAAAAAGCCCTAAAAGAAAGCGGAGAAGCCACGAGGTTTGCATGTTCAATCGGTCCGTTTTTCGGACCGCTGATATGATGAATGAGCGCCTCGCGATCGAACACCATACCTGAATATGTCTACAGAACGATTACGCCCTTATTTTCATTATTACAACTAATAACATACTACAGTCGACTCAGTGTAGTAAATACACCATAGTAAAGAAAGGTTAACAAACTTAAATTGGATATGGAAAAACGATTTGAAGATATTTTGAACTTGAAGATATATGACTGGATAAAGAATCCTTTTATCGCAAATATTTATATGATGAAAGTAAACATGGTTTTGGTAGTGGTGAATATGAAATTATTTGGCAAAATAGAAACGCCTCCATTATATCAGAATATGTCATACAAATTGGTGGACGGTTAAAAAAAAAAATCATTTCAAATTCAAGATCAAATGGCATAATGATCAGCATGGAATAAATTGATTTTTAAGTATTTTATCAATTCCATTTCAGATCTTCTTTCGTCTTGGACCTTGCAATTGCGTATCTTTACACTAACAGCACATGGATCAAACACTATTTGTTCGGGTATTTTCACTCTCTATCAAATGTTCGCCACTAATATAAATATAAAGATACATTAGGCGTTTGACTACTAAATTTTTATATAAGAAGAAATATGATCGTAATTATGATTTATTAAGGCATGCGTAATACTATAATAATGTGTTTTAAAATCCCCTGGGGGGCTACAATTCGGATGTCTCAAGCGTATGCGGATCTGGCAGAAGCATAATTACAAGAGAGTGGGTCAAATAAAAAAATATATATATAATCTAGTAGTGTGGGAATGATTAGGTTCTTGTTCCGCAAGAAAAGAGAGGAAGTGTAATGACGATGCTTGAAATCTGATGATATAACATCGTTTAAAGTTGATATCTGACATACTGTCGATTTAATCGATATTTTTAACGTGATCGACATGCCTCCTTCTTACGGTGCCATATCCGTTATTTAAGGTAGACGATCTCCATAGAAGACTTTTCTAGGGATAGGATTTTTAATGGGATTTTTCCATTGGTTTTCATAAGTGGTTAAGATACGATGCGATCATTTGAATCGGAAATTTAGACAGGAGATGACCCATAAGTGAATGATGCATACTAATGGCCTCAGTACTAAGTTTTTCAGATCCAGAAAATCGGAATAAACTTAGATCAAGACGATCGATTAAAAATATTATTTGCAAAGGTGACAATTATTCTTTCAATTAGGATTTATTTTGTGCGCACCTCTGTCGTGTAAATTAATTATTTTGCCCGTCCTAGGACATAGAAATCCAGTGGTGTCAGATTTAGAAACCGTGCGAGCCACGGAATAGGGAACGTCCCCGGGCATAGAAATCCAATGGTGTCAGGTCTAGAAACCGTGCAAGCCATGTAATAGGGAACGTCCCCGGACAAATAAATCCAGTGGTGTCAGATCTGGAGACAGTGCGAGTTACGAAATAGGGTCGCCAAAAGGATTAATTTACGCGACAGAGGTGCCCACAAAATAAATCCTAATTGAAGGAATAAGCAGGTACACTTTTTTTCCACAATCTGGATTTGAATCCGAACTTTTATAATATAAATCCAAGATCTAACTCCCTATACCTACACTTGATCAAAATATAAAGTCCGTTTATTGCAGATTCGCCCATATTGCTTAAAATAAAATCATTATATTTCGCATGTTGAGGCAAAAACAATAATAGCTTATTGTCAGAGATTTGAGGCAATATATTCAAATTGGAATATGAAGGCTTTTTTTCTCCATCGGAACTAGAATAACCAGTTTTACCAATGACGATAGCAATAAAGTAAGTAAAAAATGCAGAGATGAGCGACAAAGAGAAGAAACAAAGTCCATCGGAGGGACACGACCTTCATTCTTACAGTGCTATCAGATATTGCAAGGTAAACTGGCATCGTTTTCCGATTCAGGCGGTTGATATTGATCGAAGAATGCAATCATGGATGGGCTGAATCATTTTTGAAAAGTTGAAATTTAAAAAAAAATGCTTACCTATAGACGTACGGTCCCAACTCGTCTAGGATCGGTTTGGAATGATTGTTGAGGAATTCGTCTGCATTTGTTACGTTGTACACGTACAACTTCATGATGGGCTCCACGGGCGGCTTCGACCAAAATCCAAAAGTCTGCGATCCATTTTTTAATACTAATTGCTGTAAAAATAAATAAATCATTGCTTAAAAAATGTGCAGGAATGTAGACATTGCAGATAATCTCATTATATTCGAAAACCGTCTTCAATCAACCGCTTTGATGATGTAAATATGGACCATAAAGACAGTTTCAATATAAAATGGATTTCCCCCAAAATATGATCTAATAATGAATGATCATTTATTAGTTATACAAGGAATCGTCTCGTAGATCTAAGAATTGATCCTGTATTTTATCGGGAATTCTGGCTGCATTCACAGAAGCAATAAATGAGATTCACACAAGTTAATTGTCGAAAATTATCATCTTTTAGCACACTTTAACCTTTCCCTACCGGTGATGTATTTCATACAATTTTATAACTTTACAAAAATTGTTCAATTTCAACCTCAACTATAATCAATAAAAGTGGTGTACCAAATACATATCATCGGTGGGTATTTTTAGCATAGTATGGAAAAAGTTAACAGAGATTTATACTGTTCAATATTTTAGGATTTAACTGATCAGAAACATTTGCTAAATTACCAACAATCATCAAGACTCAGATCATGTTTTTGTATCACGATGATCAGAATTTGTTTCGAACATATGGATATTAAAGCTGAGGGTTTGATACAAAGACGCTGGAGGACTTGTACTGGCAGGATCCTGGTTTCGATCCTAACAATGTACTATTTTATCTACACAAAGCTTCTCTCGGCCATTCTCAGAATAACTATCGCTTCAGGGTGCGAATTTCTAATAATAAAGAAGTTACCCTGTTGCATTCTAGTATACTTTCATAAAAACATAATTTCATGCACAATTAAAAATCCATTTTTATAATACTTATGCATCAATAAATAGATGCTATATTATATTATCACAAAAGAAGAATATCAGCGAATAAATTATGGCATAAAATGCTTATAATCAAAACGTTGGTTTTATTAATATTCGATTTGAAATTGGAACGGTTTGAAATAACATGAGATTGAATTTTCTATTGAGATTATGCTAATGAGAAAACCACACAGATAATACGTTTTTATTTAAGGGGGGGGGGGGAAAGATGACCCAAGTGCAATGTCTAACTTTTTCACGCCAAACTTAGAAACATTGATTTGAAATAGAAACGTTTTTATGATACGTTGCCGAAAAATGATTTAAAATGTTTTCCTTGAGATCGGAGTTTTTAGCAAAAATGATTATATTATTATACTGATTTTATTACTTTTTATTAATTTATAAAAATAATTTTAAAAAACCGATATATCGACTCAGGGTATTTTTGGCAATTCCCTTAACCCCTAAAGGAGTACTATCCCAGGACCTGGGACTTGTTATACGATTTGATCCTCAAAAGACCTTTCTCTTTATTCAATTATCATTGGTTCCTGATTTCACTGATGGGAAATAGACTTGGTCCTCTTTAATCCTTTGCGGTCTTCAAATGTTTGCGACATTTTCTGGATTTTTGTTACACATTTTGTAATTATTATTTTGTTGTAGCCGCAGATATTTGTTTCGTTAGTGGACTACTATTGGCAAATGGAGATGTATTCGGTCGAATAACTGAGTCATCACTGCTGTCATCTAATACTTTCCAACTCATTTGCGGGGCGCAAAACGTAGAATACAGACCCGGTCAAGAGTTGCACATGATTTTTATTTTACTTGACAATTCTACAATACTTTACACGAATCAACACTGATTGACTGTTCGTTTTTATAATACATACTAAGTTGATTAATCATTATTTTCTTTGCTACCGCTGAAACATTGAGCCGACCCAACCGGCATAAGCCCGCAATAAAATAAAGCCAACAATATTTTCGACCGATTGTAAAATTTAAACAACCCACTCGATCGATCTTCTTTGGACAACTGCGTTTTATAATGAGAGTTCGCAATCGTTCTGCAGATATATACGGGTATGACGTCCGAAATCAGCAGTCCGAAAAGTGGACCGGTTGAGAACATAGTCCTTGTGGCCACTCCGGCCTCTTTTAGAGCTTTTTGCGGCATTTTCGGGGATAAATTATCCCCAGGGCCTTATATGAACTAATTTTATATAGGTGGCTCCCGCCAAATGAGGTCGCAAACGAGTGTATACTTCCCCTCACCCATAAAAAAAGTATATGTTACTAATTTATTTTGCTATCTTAGCTATTTTTTAGTTTTTAATTACAAAACTTATACAGTGTCTCTCCAGCGCTCAGAACACATGTGGTACTGAATAGCTCGGGTCAATGGAGGATCCCCATGTTCCTTTGTCTCAGATGTAAAGTGATGGACCCATGTTTCATCCAAGATTATGAATTGATGCGAAAGCTCGGCTTTATTGCTGTTAAACATCATGTGAAGCAAATGCGGCACCTATCTTACGCCCAGCCTTTTCATGTCCAAAATTTCAATCAATATGCAATGGACAACGTTTTGAAAGGCTTTCCATGTCTGCTAGCTTGTGCACTAACAGTCGACGATGTTCTTCATCATTTCTAAGGTGATCATCTCATTTGGTCGACCAATGTATCGAACATCGCAAACATCGATGTCACAACATGTGTGACACGGGATCCATCAGAACAAAATCGATGTCTCAACGTGTGAGACATGGGACCGGAAAGAGTTAACAACCACTTTCGCAACGTTGATCTCTCCACGATCGAAGACTCACTCGGCAACATTTTTTTAACATCATCAACCATATCGATTAGTCATCACGGCCGTTTCGGAAGTGTGTCGTGGGACATTAAATATTGAGAAACGACGACGTACAAGCGCGTACGAAACGAAAGGAAACGTTGTATAACACACAAACCGATGGCAGAAAAAAGCACATTACGTCGAAGAATGACGTAAAAATGATATGAATAATATAAAAATGAATAAAACGTTTCGTAATGGCCGAAAGAGCGATTCCGAGTGTTGCGATTGTTTCCGCAATGCTCTTGTTTACATAAATAAATTAATTGATTGAGAAGAAGAGCAAACAACTTTCGTCGGATGAATCTTTAACGATCGGCATTCGCTCTCAATTCGAATGCTTTTGAGCTCAAAATATATCGACATTTAATCGAAAATGGCGTCCGTCAGTAGTCATTTGCATATAAACGACAATTTATTGTCTGACATCGAGGTAATCTATCCGAAAGCATGATTGGCGTTTTAATATAGCATTATATGGCTATTTGAGTTTCTTGCATGCTTATTAATATTTGACCATGATTTGAACAAATTAGATCATTGTTAAATCAGTGTGTCTAAAAAATACATTGGGTTGATGCGAAAGTAACTGTCGTATTTGAGCAGTTGTTAGAAACAAATTTATAACACTTATTTATAATATACAAAGAACGCTAAATCAGGAGAATAAGGCGGATATTGCTAAATTTTCCTCAGATGGGGTAGTTTTTAATCAATGCATCCAATTGTTCACAATATTTATCGGCGTTTATTGTTTAATTTGATTTTAAATGTTCGTAATACACTATATCCTTAATATTCAACCACATACATAATAAGACCTGTTTTTGGGGGATATTAACCCCTAAAGGAGTACTATCCCAGGGCCTGGGATCCCCCTCTACTTATTCGAAAGAGCACTCTTATACATTAAGCTCGGAGACAGACAGAGACAAAGAGAGAATGTAGCACAGTTCGGGAGACAGAGACGGAGAGCTTCCCCGCATACATAGCACGATTGTATAGATCGTTAGCCCAAATTTATCGACTAATAATGATTTCGATTTCAAGTGTGTTATTTGTTTACGCCAGGAAAAGTGATGGATCCATGTTTCATCCATTGTCACATACCGCATGAAAAAAAACATTTTTATTGCATTGAAACAGCTCCAAACAGCGCTCCGAATTGTCGATGCGTTGTTGCTTTTGATCGAGTGTGAGCAAACGCGGTACCCACTTCGAATAAAGCTTTATCATGTACAAATGTTGATGTAAACTGATGAATACACTGTCTTCTAATCTTTAATGTGTCGGTTATCTAATGCAACTTTAATTTGCGATCGAACAAAACTATTTTGTCATGCTACAAACTTATGTTATATAATATATTTTGATTCATGAATTCGATCATTGTTCTACTTATGATGCAACAAAGCCACCGATCTCAAAGTCTCAATTTTAAGCAAATTCGTCCAATCGGCATGCCAAATTCGATTGCATGGCTGTCATTGAAACGTCCATCGCCTTGCGATTGTCCACTTTGATGTTATCCTATCGAATTGATTGCATCTTACTTTTCAATTCAGCATCAGCGTGCCTTGGTTATGTATGAAGATGCATGAATTGGAAGATCTAGACGGAAAAAAGCGTAACTGGAAGTATTTAGAACGTGCCGGCAAGTGACCCGGTTCTTCTGCAGTGTTAGCATAGTTTTGCTGCGGTTCCACTTCAGCAGTCATACTGTATCGTCATGGAACAGGAGAAGACAACCTTCGATTCTTGACGTCTTCCGACTCGAACAAAGAGACTTTAGAGCCTCATAACGAATTCTGTGCGTCCGCAGTCCAAAATTGTGCGTGTTCTTGACCGCCGCAATTATGAGACTTTCTGTGTGTCGCAATTGTGTATCATAAAAATGCTGATGATTGCTTCATCGTGCCTCCACATCGGTGGCATAATGCGTGATTAGGCACGTGCATTTGAGGTCCCACATTGACCCCCAAATTATGAATTTGCTTCGAAAATGTATCTTTGAGCCTTGTTATGGTGGTCACTAATCTATTCGTATGTCCTTTTAGGGCTTCAATTAATCTTCGAACCAAAAAACAGAGGTCATGCCGTACCATTATAATCAATCAATCAGCGAGGTTAAAGACGAACATCAAACTTGCCTTCTGAGCATCAATGATATCGTATTTCTGTATAGAGTGCGATTGAATTCATATTTCATGTGTATCGACAACAAGTTTGGAAACACTTAGTACTTTGTCCACATGTCCATAGTCCATTTGAATTCAATTCAATGAATCCATAGTAAATTTTGGACGGTCCGGTATTTTCCTGTCCTTCAAAGTCACGTTCCCCTGATGTCTTCTAATGTCACAACTTATTATCGGTAGTGTATATTTCATCTTATTACAGTGCCATATTCGTTATCAGACGATAGGCTAAGATTATTGTAATATTCCTTCTGTAATCATTATTTAATAAAAAATTAAAACATTTTCTTACAATCGCAAAATAAGCACAGTCCATTTAAGGTGTGAAAAAATTATGATAGACTTTTGCAAAATATTTTCCTTATGTACACACCAACAATGCAAGACATTCTATTTTTGTATAATTTGACGTTATAATAGAACATCAACAAACTAATCAAATTATTCGATGCTGACGTATTTTGCTGCAATGACGAAAATAACCTTATTATCTGAAGAAAAGCTTGATTTTTAATTATATAAATCTAATGTTAAGATAAAAAATTTATTCAATATCTCATACTTATACGTCATATATTTTGTAGCAGAGTTTCCTGAACAATTTATATCATGCATTTACAACCCAGATATGCCAACGAGATTATATTTTCAGCAAATATATTCAAAATTCTAAAGATAAGAAACAAAACTAAATAAATAATTAAAGTGCGCAAGACTCGCATTTGGTAGAAATGAAACGTCTTAGTCTTAAAAAAAGCCAATTTATGCATTGTTTTTTCCCCATTTGTTAAGGAAAATTTATTATATATTTGTGTAATATATAATAAAATAGGTTTGCTACTGAGACTACTCAAGCCAATTTGCTCTACCACGCCTATAGAATTTTCACTTAAAAAATGTTTACTTTTCTATAAAATGTACAATAAGAATATTAAATTTTGGCGTGTACTGTTTTTATATAGTTCAAATATCGCTAAAATTATCATTAAGATTAATTGGCATATACGAGTTATTATTTTCCAACTTTTTAAATAATAAAGAGATTTAAATAATAAAGAGAGTCTGCTTATAATTATAACCTCTGTACAGACAAAACTGAATTATTTCCTAATGAATTCGTATAAAAACGATAGATATGAACTCTAATAGATATACACACTAATGGATATTTGAATCACTATTTATATTACTTTGAAGAACAACAAATTCAAATCTGATATTATATTCAAACTGATGGATGAACGTGAATATCAACAAATGTCAAATTTCACCGTTTCTCCCTATGCTCAAATTTCATAAACCAATTCACCATTACTCCCTTTCCATTTTTTTTTGAAATGCTCAATAAAACGTGTATGATCTTAATTTAATTGCCGTAAAATAATATTATTTATAATTTTGCAATATACAATTTGAAATCATGCGTTTGGTATTTTTAACGAACCAATTTTATATTATGGCTCGCGATTCTCAAAACAAACGTTTCGTATTTTCCAGCGTTATATCGAGTGTGTATTTTTACGAACCGGATTCCGATATGACGAAATAAAAAAATAACGGCTACCTTGAATTTGAAATATATGCATCGTCTCATTAGCAACCGGTCGAGGGGACCGCGTTTGAGATTGTCTTTCAAAATGTTGGTACGAAGAAAATGCAAAAGAGAAACCCGTTTAGACCCGCGTCGTAAGTATGGTAGGCTTTTTAAACGCCCAACGTCGAACGTGCGAATTTTCATATTCAATAATTCTCATATTTTAAGCAAATACAGTATATTAAGCGTTGCCCAATATTCGGACATGGTCGTTACATTAGAACGTTGAGAGCATATATTTTTATATATTTGCGAAAATTTTAATCGTTCAATAAGATCCCGCTTATTACTGAAGCGCTTAACGCTGTTTCAGTATAACGCGGTAATATTGTTGATGAAACATTATTATTGTTGAAACAATCTGATTAAGGAAATGGAAAAACGAAAATCAGAATGAAAAAGGCAACACAAGTTTCATAGCTAGTCCAAAATGGTTCCATCGATTTAAAAACGGGAAAAAAAATCATAGCACATAGATTACTGAAATAACTGCAAGTGGAGACATAAAATCAGCTACTGCTTTTCTAGTAGGATTAACAGCAATCAATCAACTTTAAATTAAAACCATTGCTTGTTTATCATCCAAAACCCCAAGAACAATGAAGATTTCAAAATCATCTTAACAAGTCATTTGGGAGTCCAGTAAAAAATGCGTGAGATTATCGCGCGATATAAATGAAACTTCCAGGACACATAGATTTTCATTTTATGATGTAAATTATTAGCTAAATGTAGTGGCTGTGTATTGTGTAATCTTTCTAATATATAAAAATTAATTTCTGTTTGTTCGTATTTAATGCACTGCCATATCGTTCATCCAATTGCAATAAAATCCTGTCAGCTTACTGTTTACACTTGCGGGAATTACATAGGCATGCGTGTTAAGATGATGCTTCGTTTAGCGCTCCTGGCTTATTGGAACGTATCCCCCGCGTTATACGGGGTCTTAATGTGTATGTCAATGTCACTTTTTTATGAGCTGAAGATCGAAATGCGTCAATCATGGACGTCATCATTGAGCAATGATTTTAAAAGATCGTTGGCTAATATTTGATGAATAATTTACGAACGGTGTAAAATCAATAGAATGCGCACTTCAACTGAATATATGAATATTTTTTTATTATAAAATGGAAAATGATTTTATCTGCAATTAATAACGACCTTGTCTAAAAAAATATTGAATAATTATCTCACATATTGTCCTTCATTCATACTGCAAAAAATCATTTATTTAGTTCAATGTTAATTGAGTATCGAACAAACAAGAAGAAAAAATTAGAAGTATGTGTGTATATAATTGACCTTAGAATATAATTTCCAACAACGTCAATTACCCTTGTGATATCTTTGTAAGGATATTCCATAACTGTTATTGACCGATGGAAGAATGCGGAGACAGTCTTCCTGTCATTGAATGTGACTTCCTTTTCCCGCGGAAAAAAGTAGCATCAAGACAAATTAGTCAAGATTCAATTAATCCATGTTTAAAAAATATATATAAAATAATGGAAGCTGTTATATATTGAAGTGTACTTACGCTATCTATTAATAATCTGATCCATGACGTGAAGAATATTGTTATTATGATTCCAAATAAAATAACAATTATTGATAAAACTATTCCGATCCCTGAAACAGACAAAAAAAACACAAAAATTAGTATTGAACAAACGCAAAAAGTCGTTAGATAATTTTTTCAACACATTGAGGTCAATTTGTAAAAAATAAAAACTCGTTTACAAGCTCAAGCAATATATTATAACTCTTGACACTTAGATCCGGATTTTTTACATAAGCAATAAAAAATACGGTGTGCCTTTGTAAATTTGTCGATCATAATCTTTAAAAACCACAGCATAAAGGAACGGCATGATGAACTCTTTAATATTGTTTATTTTTATTTCATGACCTTCCACCAATGGCTTAAAATCAAGGCTTCGAATTTTTAACAACTTTTTAAAGTTTGATAAAATATGATAGTGGGAGTGGGGGGAGCTACGTATGTCGGTGTGCAAGCGTTGATATTCTACACTGCGGAAGTCCTAAGTCCCGAACAAATGATTTGCAGTAAACATATTTAACATATTTTTAATCTGTATAATATTATGTATAGTTTGACCTATAATTAAAAAGAAATATTGAAAAATAAAAAAATAGTGAGCAGTTGAAGAAAAAAATGTGTTTTTATCAACATTTTTTGTTCATTAAATAAAAAAATTTGAATATTTTTAAATAATTATAGGTCAAACGATTAAAACATTTATTTTACATGTGTTTATCAAATTTTATAAATAATACTTTTCTAGAAAGTATAGGAGCACTTCCGTAAGCTTAAAAAAAGTCTCGAAATTGAACCAGAATGAAAAAAATACGTATCAATTCCCTCAATTAAACAAAATAAATTAATTACATAGTCTCCAACAAAATACATTTCTGAATTTCGACTGTGAATGGTCCACTATGACTATCAAAATATATCGAGGACCTAACCGTCCATTATTTTGTACGATCGTTGTCTCCATGATATGGTCTTAATATACCAATAGAAATTGCTTTAATATTGTCGAAAAAAACGTTAAACTTTAATTTTAGCATACCATTTTCGTAACAAAGGCATAGAAAAAAAATCAGAAGAGATGTGTTTTGAATCAGAGCAAGGGAATTTAACGGATGATAATTCAGAGAAAATTGTGAGTTGTTATATTTGGAAAATTATGAACTTATCCTTTATTGTGAGATGTGTTGGTTTTCTAGACAGCTTCTGAGTAGATTTTTGAAATTGAAAAATGCTGTAAATATTGTTTTAGAACAGGAAAATGAACTATCTGATGAAAGAACTTCATTATTGGCTATTTGATTTGACATTTTTAATTGATGTTACTAGCCATTTCAATGATTTCATTCCGAAACTACAAAGCATGACTAAATTGTTTCTTAATTTAGCAAATAGTTAATTCAAAATGATATTAAACTGTTCTTCTCTCAGTTAGAAAATTAGGATTTAAGTAAATTTTCATACTCAAAAGAGCAGAATTAATGTATTTTGTATGATAGCAATTGGATCAAATATATTAAAACACATATATTATATACTATTTTAAGTGCACTTGATTCGTTTTCATGAATTGACTAAACAAGAAAACTATTATATTTTAGAGTCATATAAGTACAGAATCGCTCCAAGTTTTCTGGCGTTCCAACGCATCGCGGAACGACAAAAACGAAACGGTTGCGATTCGCTCTGCGAAAAATTCGATTATGGAACTTTCGTTTTTAGCATTTTTAACGACGACGTGCGTAATAAACGTCGACGGCTCATTATAAGAATGTTACAGAAGAAAATGCAAATATAATGATAATATCCGCGTATTTCATAGCAGATTCGGTCGTAATTATCATCGTAACGATCAGAGACACTTTCTTCCCAGATGAGTTTACGCGACGACAACGACGCTCTGCAACTATGCTAATTATGAATATTATCTGTTAAAAGACATTGTTGGATATTTGTACTTTCTGGATGAGTCAACATTTATGTATATATTAAACTATTTTTCAACATAATCGCCGTCGAGATCGAGATATTTCTGTAGTCGAGGTACCAGCTATTGTATGCCAGTGTCATAGATCTCCGCCATCAGCTCTTTTTGGGCTCTAGGGTTTAGTGACACACCCACATCTCTTCGGCACGATAGAGTCCAGAAAAGCTTCTTCCTCGCCAGGTAGCGGTTCCAGCCCTTACGAGTCTATATCAGCGATGCTTCAGGGTAGGATTAATGCCGGCTCGCTGGAAAGTAATCCTGGCAGTTATATTGCCAAAGCCGAAAACCAGCCGCCCGGTGCATGACCCTAAGGCCAACTGACCGATCGTCCTCTTCTTGACACTCAGGAAAGTTCTCGAAAAACTGATCGCTTCAAGGCTAAACAAAGTGTTAGAGGTCGAAAAACCTCTTTTCCTGCATCAATATGCGGTTGATACCATTTATGACGTCCTTCAGGCGGCGGAGCGGACTAACCAAAGATATGTAACGGCTATATTCCTGGACGTCCAGGAACATTTAACAACGCGTATTGGGACATGATCCTGGTCAAGGTTCATGGACGCAGACCATATTCTGTGGACATGTTGGACATGCGAGGCGCTCCTTCAATGTGTCAGTGGTCCGAAACTCGGACCGGTTGGACACGAAAACCTTGTGACCACTCCATCTAATTTTAGGGCATTTAGAGATGTTTGTAAAAGTTTTGGGGGGGAAATGCATCCCCGGGGCGACTAACCGTTAGAATCCTCTCTACACACCAGGTGCGCCAACTTCGAAACAAAAAAAATCCCCTGACCTCAGAAGCCCTTGTAATCTTATTTTCTAGGTGGCCCTCATAATATACTTATAAATTCTCTCAATACACATCAATAGAATTCGAGCATAGAGTTTTCATTAAGTATTTATATTTGAAAATATTAAAATCAATGTTGTAAAAAAATTACATATATTTCAACAAACGGCCAATACTCTAAATGGGGTGCTCGATTTTTGTGCTTTTAATACCCGACGACAGCGCCAAAAGCTTGGAACTAAAAATTTGAATCAAATCATAATAATGCATTAGTTTTTAATTAAATAAATTGATTAAATATTTGGATCGAATATATTAAATTTGCATGCTTATTAATTATGATAATGTTCCCTAAAACCATATTTGCCTCTGGTTTTCCAAAGGAAGTTGAAATGTCTTCATTATTATTATGATTCATATTAAATTATGCGAAAAATTACTCACAGGCTTTACATACATATTTATTTTATTCAACAGTCATGCAATTGTAAGCTCGATGTTTTTATGATGAGTCTTCAATTTGAATAACATAAGGGATAGATTGTCGGGCATAACCCTTCGTATGTGATTTGAATACCTTGATACGATACATTTCGTCACGACCGTCACATAGTAATGTTTTCGCCACCGTCTGTCTGTTTTAAAGTTTGTTACGCGATAATACTTCGACGTGACTTCCTATATGTGGTCAAGTCCGCATGTTAAGAAATGAGAAAACATTTAGTCATCGTCGGTATTCAATCCACAGACAACACTCTGTCCAATCGATTTTTTAACGGTCGAAATATGAATGGCTTTAATTTATTGTTTGTAAAAGCCAACTCATCATATTGACTCATCATTCAAACCAAGGTCATCGTAAAAAATCTGAATAATCCAGAACAACACAATCAATGCGCATTTATTCAATACAGAAAAGGGGAATCAGTCCATTTACTGATTCCAATTATTGCATACATGGCATTTGTTTAGTCATATGTTGTGATTAATGAATTTGTTATTCTTGGTGATTCACAACGTTTGTTATTCTCGGTTTAAATTACATGGGATTTGAACTCGCAACCTCTCAAATGGCATTGTAAAATACTAATCGAATGAGCAAGCGACACGTGCGAAGCTTCGTAAAGCGCTATCAAGCACGAAGAAGGAGTATTGAATCGCACGTCGTACAAGGTAATGCTTTATGCGATTTTATTTACTTCCTATTTTGACATCTCAAGTGGAACCGGTCAAATGTGACTGACTTGCGTACCTGGTCATTCTTGAAATTCCCGTTGACGTCCTTTCATTTTTTATCGTAATTTCAAACAGTGTATTTTGTCAATACGCACAAAAAACGTATTATAATTAGATCTATGCAGTGTTTTTGAGATAAATCAAAAGATATTCAATGATAAATTCACCCCGTTTTATTGTTTTACCATTAATATTATTGGCGTGTAAAATTTTTGTTATGTCCAAATACTTAACCTATTTTGCATTTGCTATCGAATGACAGCTATCATAATTGTCCTTGAAAAAAATTCTTGGCTTTTTTGATTAATCTTTATCATATATTTGGATTGTAATAAAATGATATAATTAGATATGAAAATCCCATTGTGCATTATTTTGTTTTCAATGTAAATTGCGCTTAGAATCAAATAAAAAACGCTAAAAGCTCTACGCGCGATGGATCATATTTGCACAACTAAGTACAGTCTTGTAAGTGGAATATAATGAACTGAAAATATTCAAATTAATTCGACTAAGATGGTATGAGCCAACCTCCGCTAAGAGATGCCTAAGTATTTACAAACCCATTCGATTATTATAATACTCGATAAAAAGGACAATGTCTTGTTATCCGAATGAGTCATCGTATAAATGAACAAAACGCGCTGAATTCCAATCGTTTAAAATAAGCAATCGCAGCGGCGGAATAAACGCGGAGAATCCAAGCAAATAATTCGTCAAATTTTAAAATTTGACGTTCAGTATGAAGCTGTCACATTTCACCGTTTCTCCCTGATCGTTTTTATTTTTCAGCGGTCGACAGTTCAACGAAGTCGACCATCTGAGAGCACCGACGCCCGTCGGAGACGACGGAATTAAATTGAAATTCAATAAAATCGCCGTGTTCCGACGAAAAGTTAACGACCTATTGTCGTTTTTCATTCTGCCACTTGCATTCAAATATTATACGTGATCAGCCGGCGCAAATTGATCGATGCAAATAATTTACAATGGGAATGCATGGCTAAATATCAAAGTTATTAAATCATATTATTCGATGTGAATTTCAATAAAACAATATTGCTATTTTGCCAGCGGATTAACGTCGAAGCAGCCTTATTCAAATACGACGAGTCGAATGGAATTTTTATGCGCCTAATTTGAATTTGAATCGTACTAATATTTTTCCTTGTTCGTGAATAAAAATGTTTTTTTCTCTTTTCGCATAAATTTCGTAAAATGAATGCTTCCCAATTGTATTTTTAGATGGGACGATTTTTTCTCAAAGGGAATTTGATGAGAATCGATATGAAGATTTACACAGTAATTTAATTATCAAAATCGTGATATTATTCGATCAATCATTTGTTTATTGCATGTGGCCATGTGTGAATATTATTGCAAAAATACTTTCACAATTTCATTCAATCGTCTTCAATTTCTGATTGATTTCGAATTTTTTAGCATATTTTTAGAGCACATGTCTTGAATGGAAGACTAAATATCGACGACATGCCCAACTCTCTTTTTCTTTCTCCACGAATAATTTTTGAAGAATTTCAATCTGACAAAATATATGAATTCAAGAAGTTAATAGCCGCCAATTATGGAATTTGGATTGAAGGCGGACACGTTAAAAAATTCATGTGATTTGGACATTTGACGAATTTATCATTATACACAATTGAGAGGCTATAATCATGTAAAAACGTCCGAATATACGATGACTATAATTTAGTTTTTGTTCATCCATAGCTCATAATTGATGTGTCGAACATAGACAACAATATAAGCTTCCCATAGGAACAATGGATCTTTTCAATTAGAAAACTTCAAAGACCTTTAGCAATAAATACTCACTGAGGTCGATTATAATCGTTGCTATTAATATAAATAGAAAAAATATATAATTGACATCCATATTGGGAGATGTTCTTGAAAATGCATTAATGTATATAGAAGAAGTAATTGATCAGTGTTAATTATTTGATCATCCAATATGCATAATCTCTCCATGTAATTTCGTTATATTGATGAATTTACACATACAATTTGAACAATTATCGGAACGACAAAGGGTTTGCCATAAATAGGACCATCGATGATTATATAAATCATATTCAATCATTGGTGGTGGCTTATCACTTTGAATCATCATAAAATGACACCAGCATTCCATTTCAATGCATCTATAATTAATGCACAAGGATAAGAATCATTTTCATTCAATGGCATGTATATAATTTATAAATATAGTTCAATACGAATAATAGATGTTGATAAATGTGACCTTTGAGATTAAGAACGCTATGAATATGTTTGTTAAAAAATATGTTTTAATTCAATAACATAATTTAGAATCGATTGTGAATCAATTTATTATTAGGGGACCCGAAAGTGTTCGAACATTTTGAGATATTATGTTTGAGCTCAATTAGGTTGGCTAAAAAGTGATATCAATCGACTTTTCGACTACAACACTGATTGATTCTTTCCGTTTTTATAATATATACTAAGTTGTCTAATCCCTCTTTTCTTCGTTATCATTATATTCAGGTATGGCATCTGATAATTCGTCATATCAGGGGTCTGAAAAGCGGACCGATTGAGCATACAAACTTTATGGTCACTCCGTCTTCTTTTAGGACTTTTTGCGGCATTTTATATGATCTGTACGCTCACAGAAGCAACGTAGCGTAACACTTTCTCTCATAGTCATTTAGATACTTGCCACGGGTGCTTCATACCCTTGTTAAGGCTCTAGTTAAGCTTAAGGGATGAAGAAAGAATGAAGATCTTCCACTTTTGAATGCACTGCACTAAAATCCCTGATCGATCAGATCCGCGGCAAATAATCGAGGAGTTATCGCAAATCCCATTTGGGACCATTTAAAACTCATCGATTAAACGAATAGGATGGATTTTATGGAATAGGATGGGTACCGCATGTTTTGATCGAATACAATAAAAACGAGCGACGAAATGTGTTCAAAACCTTCTTGAAAACGCAATAAAATAATGTTTTTTTTTTAATAGCATTGTAACTGATGATAATAAATTTATTTACGGTAATATATGACGAAAAAATCAATGGTTTCCTAGAGAAAAAAAACAATTCCAACCCCAAGTCTGAATTTACTATTAAAAAAAAATTATTATATGCAGGGAATAATTCATTATTAATTAATGAAATTATAAATGCTCAAGTTTATTGTCGACTATTAGAAGTGGAATATCATTAGGGCATTTAACATCGTTTTTGCTTCTAAATCGGATTTTTTTTTACAAAAAAGGCATCGAAGGACTACCAAGAAAATGGGAAGATGTGTTGAATAATGAAGGTAATTATATTTGATAATGTTGCATATAAAACAATTTGTTGTTAATGAATTTGAACTATTTTTTGCTAAATATTCGAAT
This sequence comes from Stenopsyche tienmushanensis, assembly GCA_008973525.1. Lineage (NCBI taxonomy): Eukaryota > Metazoa > Arthropoda > Insecta > Trichoptera > Stenopsychidae > Stenopsyche > Stenopsyche tienmushanensis. Next base: position 319,291 of record WACJ01000141.1, read on the forward strand.
ACTTTCGGGTCCCCTAATATTATTCTTGATGATTTCCAAAACCGACTTCAATTTTTAGAGCTTTCAATATACTGTTCTATTGAGCTGTTTCGATAAAATAAAGCATGTTTAGAATTAAATTCAAAATAATCTGAAGATTTTGTAATTCAATAAATCAATATATAGGAAACGCCAGACTAAGTGTTACCAATTTAAACCACTGCAGGATTTTTTTCGCAGGATAATTTATAGCGATCATAAAACCCATTTTCAAACAATCCATACTATGATATTATTATTGGATTTAGTTTGGACTAGTTCCTCATCGTTTTATTTATTAAAAAATGCCTGGATTGTGAATATCTCAGAAGACATTTGGAAGTGAAAATAAAACGTTTGATTCAAGGAAATTCATAGACTTTCTGCTTTATTTCTGCTTTGAATGTCGCACAATCCAGAAATTCGCATTTTAAACCATTGTTTGAGATTGCAAACAATCGCTGTTTAAAACTTGAAAGACAATCGCACAATAACGTTTGAATACCATAGCGAATATCTGCTTCTTAAAAACCACTTCAAACTGCGGTTTATTAGTTATATTGGCAACACATGATCTGATGGACCTAATAGAAAATAGTTTATGATGAATAGTCATTGTTGAAATTCAGTTTTGTTCCGACAAAATTAATTTGTTGTGTCTTTTTGGAAGATTATCCAGACCTAACATAAAATACAGTTTTTTTTTGCGTCATTAATTACAACTAAACGTGGAAAGAGCTCATTTAATAGAGTCAAAATTGACCTTCAATATGGTTGTGAAGTCCTCTATTGACTAACAAAAAACTCATCATCACTCGTGCAAAATATTAACCTTCAGCTCCTTTTTTTAGCAGTGTGGTTGAAAATGTGTGGTTATTTAAAGACGAACCGATTGACCATCAAAAATCAAAACATCATTAGGGCAATAAACGCCTTGAAATCAAAGATGCTTACAAATAAATTCATACAAATGATGAAATGACTATTTCTTCGTTGTTAAGACCAATGTATTAAAATTGCATATATGCTAGAATCTAAGGATTTCTGCGTATTTCCCACGATATTATCTCGTCCTTTGATCGTGTCACCTTAAGTGAATCATATGTAATAAAAGTATTTAGGCGTTCAAAGTATTTGAACGACCTCAACAGATATTCATGGATACGTATGGGACCTTGTATCGGACCTTTTTGCTGCTTCGTCAACACCGCAGCGTGCATACGAAACGTTTGAAAATTTAGGTATGATTTGCTAATATCTTATGCTGTTGAAATGTTAAAATGATAAAAGCGGACCATGGCCACGCGACCATATAACGAGACTTCGATTAGCATTAATAGCACGTTAGATGGAATTTGACTCCTCCGTTTGTTTACGAGCGCGCAATTGAAAAAATGTTGAACACCACTGCGCCTGAATATTACTAAGACAGTTTTGAAAACTAGTTTACGTACAGTCAGTGATGAAATGATAAAACATACCGGCAATAACAAGTAATTTCAAGGAAAACGAGATAATTCGATCGAAATGCTTAGTAAATATTTTCCCCCGGCAATGTTTTGTATAAATCAAAATATGATGCAACGCTTTCAGTGCAGCTTTAGAACATTTCTTTGTTGCTTCAGAAAGGCTGCAATCGAAACAAAGACAATATCAAAGATAACTATGAGGTATTTGCCACCGATTGCTTAAAATACTTGGATTGAATATCCAAATTTGAAAGCTAGTTAGCAATTCATTCGATTAGTCACACTCAATCGTTTAAATAGAAGCCTCTGATTAAAATTGATCACAATTTTTACCAGTATCAAATAGGCAATGCTGTAAATAATTTTATATTTTGATGAAAGTCCAAAATTACTTTAAAAACCGCATTTAAGCTTTGAGATTTTTTGTGATTGTGTGTCATATCACTCAATAAGCTCGTAGGATTTTATAAAAAATAAATTGCGAAAAAGCGACTCCAAATGAGGAAGAAAAACGTGTTTAAAGATCACTCGCAATAAATTCGTGGGATTTTTTCTTCTCCATTTGGGTTTGTTTTTTCGTAATTTCGTAAAAATATCCTACAGACTTATTGAGTGATGTGTTACGTGCCATAATTGAAAATAAATTGTCTACAGTTAGCGATGTAATTTAAAGCATAAATGATAAATGGATTATTTTAAATAATGACACAGTGTTGATTGGCGAACCATGAACAAATTTAAATTTCTTTAGTACGATCACGAAATTGCTGAAAAATTTTAATAAATGGTCGCTTTTTCCAGATAAATTTAAAAACGCAACCCCCAATAATACGAAAAACCGCTCCGATATTATATGCCACGTTAATCGATAATATTGTAATTCTTTGACAAAAAAGCAGCTTTGTAGGCTTTAACTTAAAGCCGTTATGCATAATTATTTAGGTTTCAAAAATTGTTATTGATATCTGCAACATTGAAAGCTTGGTAGACTGTAACCTTTCTGTTTTCTATTGTATAAACACTGAAACAAAACCTGGTTTAGTAGAAATGAATGCAAAATTTTGGTCTCAAATCCTAAGCCAAATTTAATGTTTCAAAGGTTGTTTTCTGCATCTGTTGGAATATTTTCGACATAATACACTTTGGCTGATAGAAACTATTACAAAACGATTACAGCGGAGATTTATTATTAACAATGAAGGAAAAAGTTTAATTCTTCACCATAACAATGTCCAACGTATTTTAAATAATATGTAACTATTGTTTGTAAAAATAAGTAATAGATTAACTTCTAGCTCTACTTTTATATATTACATATATTACCCATATCGTTAATAATATTATCAATATTGAATGATAAGAAACATTCGATATGTAGCGGGTTTGTCGCTTGCATACTCGTCGATGTCTTTTAAATACTTTTCATATTATTTTTCATAAAAGCTGTTTAAATCCGTTTAAAAACTATCTTTTTTGTTTAGCATTGATCTTCGATTCAATAAAAACCTATTCGATTGCTATAAAAGTCTTCTTTATAAGTGCATTTTGCCATATATATTATATAATAATACATAACGAAGACAATAATTTCCAATCCAAATTATTATAGTGCAAATAATCTTACCTTGTCTCAATCAAATGTGGGAGTTAAATGGGAAAACACAATATAAAAAGTCCTTAATCCAAAAAAATGTGGCATCAATCATCATTATATTAAAATCTTTGGGTACTTTTGATCATACATTCAAATACAAACTTTGCATCAATTTAAGAATTTAAACGTCTTTTGAGAGACTCAATAAGTTCGTAGGATTTTAAGTGATGTGTTAAGGTCTCAGGGCTTAATTTTACACTAAAATTCTGGAGATTTATTGTATGTACAATATCATTAAGAAACTGCAGCAGGCTATGAGATGAGTCCCTCATACGTTTACAAAACGTCAGGACAATGCTAATGGAAGATCACCAGTTGATTTTCCGGTTTATTGTAAAAATGAGTAAGTCAAACAGCAGCTCTGAGTCTATATTGACCAACACGCAACATGAACACCGAGTATGTCGTCATACGTACCGAGTTAAAATTACATTTTAACATCTGCACGTGATCGAAGAGTCCATACACCAGCAGATTCAACAACGATTGTCATGTGGAATTTCAACAAGATAAACGATCCTAATCGATATCGAATCGATGCCGTCTAATGATCTATAAATGGCGTATTATTGTTGGTGTCGACCTTCACGTCGACCTGTAAAAACGAGTCTTTAATACATTTTCATCCCAGGCGAGCAACAATATAAAGTCGATTGCCTCGTCGACGTCGACGACCATGACATGAACCTATCATATATATGCTGTATCCCTCAACAAAACCCTCCACAAGATCATCCAAGAACAACCTCAAGAAAAAATATAACCGCTCAACGACAATTACCCGCAATGTGACTTCCTGCATGCTGCAATCGCGGACGTCGGGGGAAAAAAGCGTAAATAATGATCCATCATAAAAATTCACATCGGCATTTTGCCTGTGTCTTTCTATGTCTCAACTGTCAGCGTTTAATTATTTCGCATTTTACATATTTTACCATTTTATGCAGATAATTATCTCATTTCATTGATGATTAAGTGTAATTACGACACGTTTCAATCGCATTATTTATCATTACCATTACATATTTCATAATAAAAATGCACAATTACCACTTATCAAACATCCTGAATCGGAGTACTTATTTCAATATCACCTTGTGTCAAAGGGTTTGCCTTGACTTACAAATAAAACCGCAATAAAAACGCTTAACAATTAGACACTTGATGTAACATATTGTGAATTGCGGCATTAGTTGGACATGAAAAAGCTTTCGGTGCTTTTAAGCACAAGGTTTCCATTTACATTGATTGAATACATATTTAAGGACATTTAAGTAATGTTTTAAAATACAAACATATAGAAACGGAAGCATTTAACTATTTAAATGTTAATTATTTAGAGATGAAGATGAAGTAAACTTGATGAAAATAAGATCTGGAATAGTACAAAATTCTGCAACAATTAGAGCTAATTTATTAAAAAATAATACTTCTCTTATTAAATTAGATACTAAATTTTAAAGCGAACTTTGATACATACAACGAAATTTAATAAGAACACTAAGCCAAAAATATTATCATAAAATAAGTGATTTTTAAGTTAAGATATTTTACCGCCAAAAACACTAAAACACAAGGCTTTAAATACTCAGATCAGGACAACAATCGAAACTTGATGATCCATAAATTCATGATACATATAAAAGGAATTGGTTATTTGATACGAACTTCATACAACGGATTAATATATTAATTTCAATGCTAAAAGGATAAAGAAATCATTCGCATTTACATCAATTATTGCTAAAAATTATTATCCAGAAAAGCATCCAAAATTAACCGGAGGCGACTAATTTTTCATCATAACGATGACAAAATCAGAAATTAAATTGGGAGTTATCACACCCTTTATATTCCCCGGATATAATCATTGTAACATTGCAAAATCGTAATAAATACTGATGGAATTTGACTGAATATGTGAAATTATTTCGTTGAAATTTCAAATGGAATATGCGAATTATGAATGCTTTTTAAAGGTCATGTTTATGTTTTTTGACTTTCAAGTGTTCCTAAGGAATTCATTTTATGGCATCATAATCTTGGGGTCTGGTTTAGTCAATATAACAAACATCTTCTTCGAGGAGGTATTTTTTATGACCTGGGATTTGTTGATCAAAAGTATTTTTTAACAAATCAACAACATAACAAAATGACCCTACTAAAATCAGTACGTTTTATATTTGCATAAATATGATTAATTTGTTATAATTGTATAAAATTTATAGGAAAAATTGATTTATTTTTATATATTAGATGATATGTAATATCGAGTATTTCGTTTATGCAAATCTCTCTACAATAATTGTGTTTCTACATTATATTATTTTTATTCGATTTGTATACTAGTATAAATATGTTAAAATTCAATCATGAATAGAATAAATAACATAAAGGATTTATATTAAAAACCGCCAGACCAAGTGTTACAAACGTAAATATTACATCGCTAAGCTGTTTTAATATTGCAAATGAAACCGTCTTATGCTGCTGTATGCAAAATGTAACATTTTGAATGAATTGGTGTTATATGCTAAAAAAAAAAATCTTCAGATCTTCAGACTCGAGCTTTGCATACGCTCTTCGCGCAACCGGTTTCCTTGGCGAGATTCGATAAGGAGTTGACTTTCTTCATTTGGAAAGTTCATTAATCCGGTTATCGGATTGTCTCACATATCCGGCTTATATAAATTATCTAAGAGTGCTATGTCGAGGCAGTTATATGAGGAAAATGTGACATAACACACAGACTTGTACATAAATAATGGCCGATTACCGGCGTTCATTCGCTTTCATAACTTGGGAGGTTTCTTGCTGTACTAGATGCTGCACCCATCAATTACATTGCCGGCGAGACAATGCAAAGCGACTGCTTTTCTCATCGATATGAGAAAAAGAAGCGTTTTACTGTGCTGCATGGGAAACTTTGGATTGCAATACTTGAAGTTCTTCAATGGACGTTGGAAACACAACGTCGAAGGCGATAATCACACTAACATTGAAGGCGTCTTGAATATCCATCCATCCATACAGGGATTCAAATGATATGGAATAGAATTTGGAACGTTGAAATGATTAGCCTTTAGAGGACGAATGCCGCCATATTCGCGACAAAATTTTTTTTTGCGTATGTGGTGGGATATGCGGGAAATAATTCATTAAGAACTAATTTAACCGGGAGAAATTATAACTGCACAAGTTTATTAGAAGAATTTTCACTTTTTCAAGTCCATGGAGCACAACCTGGAAGAAAAATGATTCAGCTGAACTGGGAATGCATTTAAATCGTTTTTGCTTCCAAGCCTTTTTGTAAAAGAGGGATCAAAAAATTGTCAGAAAAATGGGAAGATGCGTAGAATAAAATTTTTGTTATTAATAAATTTGAACTCTTATAATAAATATTTCGAATACTTTCGGATCCCTCTAATATATGCATCATATTTCAACTCCCTTAATATTTTTCTAGTGCATATTTCATTCATTTTCTTATATGATCATATTCGTTTATTTGCTATTTATTTTTAGTGAAAATGATCTAAATTATACACGTTTATAACCGAAAATACCATTTTTTAACCGATAATTTAATATAAACATAGCAGAAATCAATTTTTATTATGAAAATATGAATCTATTTACTAAACGAAGCTCGTTTTAGAAAAGTTGAGCCGCACAATGCTATGAGAGCGAAGAGATATAATCGAGTGGGCAAGACAAAAACTCTATATGTGTTGGGTTGATGCATAAGTTCATGATCTTTTTTAACAAATATTAAACTAATTTAGAGTCTATGAATTTTACAGCTAAGATTTGGACCTCACAAAGGAAAAAATATTATGATTTTTGAAGTTTCATTGCATTGAATAGAATACTTCGTCCAAAACAAGAACATATTCCTTGATTTAAGGCAATTATGCCCAAAACGCTTTTATGATATGCATCCTGATCTTTGAAAAAATATGTTTTTTAATTGCATACATGATGTAGTTTAATTTAAAATTAAAATACATTTATATTAGAAGAATTATGTATTTAAAAAAGATAATTTATTACGCAAGCAAACGTTGAAACTCCTTCTAGGAAAGGCGTTTTTGTGTTAAATTAATATTCTCTTCCGATTTGCTAACAGCTATTAAGTGCTATTTTATGCAAGAAGTTCTCATGGTGCTTCTCAGAAGATTCGCATAAGATTTTTTATGATTTTAGCGTGAGTTAATTAATTTTGCAGATAAACACAACGACAAGGAAGATAAAATGCATTAGTCTCCTTATTAATATATTCTTGCATCAGCTTCGACATATTTAATCAACTATTACATTAAATCAGATATTAGATTTGAATATTTATCATACACCATTCGAATACATATGTAATATTAGGTAATTCCGAAAGAAATCTATTATTGTTTTTTCCAATTTTTTTTACGCAATTCATATTATAAACCATCATTATTTACAAATAATTTCTAGTATTTCTGCAAGTTTTATATCCAGATCTTGTAGAAACTAGATGGTTCCGATTGAAAATATAAATCTATTTTCTATACACTTAACTATGATGAAGTCATAGACTAATTAAATAGATATAGGAATCGCGCGTTGATAAAAGCACTTGATTATCGTTAAATGATTCTTGGATCATGATGTCATTAGCCAATTTCAGTTGCGATTGTGATTCATCGGAGTAGTTTTGCGTTTTCCATGAATTCTATGATAAATCTCAACAACGAGAGGCGTCGATGACTTACTCACGAAATGCATACACATGTCTGCACATTAACATTTCAATGGTCGAGCAGTACGACCGTTGGCTTCGACCTTGTTGAAATTCTCAAGCCCACCAGAAGAGGAGGGGCTCCAAACCACGAAGAATCAAAGAGTAGGAGGACCAGCTGCAGCCAGTGAAAGTTGCCTCCAACGAATCTGACGTCACAAACTCGGTAGACTTCGAACACGCACATCAACTCCTGAGAATTATATTCACGCACAGCTCTAAGAATCTAGAGCGAAGTTCTTCGAGATAAATGAATCGACTGTTACGAGAAAGAGATTTTTAGCATTTATCTCATTAACCACACTTTCCTTCGAGCGAGCTAAAAACCTAAATGCGAATAAAATACCGCAAAATGCCAAAATTACAATGTTATCATGCAAAATTTTATGTGCAGATTTGAAAATCTTACGATGAGGCCATAGGTCGTCGAATATGAATATGCATTTTTTTGACTTTTATAGAGAAAGTATTGATTTCATCATCAGCTCAGTCATCAGGAGAAATTATAAGGAAGCGATGTTCTTCTGAACACGCAATCGTTGACAATTGCTCGACGCTCAACTGAACTGGTTTGAAGTGTATCGATGGCACAATTTTGCACTGTAAGCGTCCATATCCGAACCATTAATACCAGGAATTTCAAAAACTGTGTTATATACAATGCAATTCGTGCTTCCAATGAATGGCCCTTCCAAATTTGGACTTTTGGAGCCGTAAAAAACGTTATTTGACTTTAAATCCCAATACAAGCCTTAAATGTTTGCTGTATGTGAGCTTGAACATCTGAACTTTGACATCTAAATATGAGCAAATTATTTGGAAATGGTTTATTTATCAGAGATTGGGGATTTTTCCGTTTCCAAAAACCAGTTTTGAAAACTCGGTTTTTAGATAAAAATTGTGACAATCAAAAGCCCGGTATTTTTAATCCTAAAAATCCGATTTTTAATATAAAAATTAAATTTTCATTATCTAAAAATTTTCTGCAAAAACGACGACTAGAAATAGTGACTTTTTGCAATAATAACTACATATTTTGTTATGATCATTGATTGTTCTGATAATTTTAAATTCAAAAAAATCACAGGTTAAATGTAAACAAGCTTTGTTAAACGTCGTCCACATCAACGCAGAAAGTTATGCTATTTTACCGACCATAATGTGTGTAAATTTCCCCAGTCATTATAAATCAACACGATTAATTATATCAACTTGAGGCGGCGATCCGCGAAGACGGATATTATTTTGCTCAGCGAAACGTTGCCTCGGAACGCAATTGTGTCCGATTGTGCCAACCCGAGAAGGCGTCTCCTAGTGGAGGTTTTAAAAAGAAATCTCTCACTGTTCTGCAAGAGCATGTAGTCTGAAAAGACAGTGGCAAGATTGATCGTCGTTGCATGCAGATTTAGAATAAAAATATTTCAGATCTTATCGAACCAGGCAGTTGGACTCGATTCGTCGTGTGAATTGCTTCTTGTTCCAGGCAAAACTTATTTGATCAACATCGTAGAGCAGTTAAATTCGCATATTGTAGATCATCAAGTACCTGCGGATCGTCAACGTCTTTGACAGTTATAGCGAAAAACATCGAAATTTATATGACAGTTTAAAGGTCAAATTATGCCATAAATATCCAAAATGTATTCAACCTTGATATTCAAGTTTGCATCCGAATTTCTGCAAATGTCAATACAACAACAATAAATTTGTCATGGGAATTCAGTTCTCGGTTCATTTACAAGCATCGGCATGCTTCAATGTCGTGTTCTTTGAATGTTCAAGATTCCATTGTAAAGAATAAAAAACTGGGTTTTGGACTGGAACTTAATCGAAAACGGATAACTGCTAAAACCGTTTTTTTTTTGGCCGGGTCGAAAATCGGAACTGAACCAATTCAAAAATATCTATTCCTAACTCTTAAGTCATATATAATCCTAAGTCTTTATTATGTATTTTGTTTGGGTTATCTCTTTTTATAGAATCTCAGATTTCAATTTTAGAACTGAACCGAAACGAAAACCGAAATCATATCAGTTCGCAGCCCTGAATGATAAAAATGCATTGTATTATGAAGAAATGATCTTTGAAAACCTTTCCAAAATTCCTTAAATTGCATACCATTACGCTTTTATATTACCATAACCACAGTATGCAATATGCCTAAATTGATTCATTATAGAATGTATGTCTGATTGTCGCCTCAATTATAGCTTGGAGATTAAGGCGCAATTCGCGGATTTAATTTTAGAAATAAAAAGCCATGAATCACGTTGAGATTTGTGTAAAAATGCCATGACGAAGACGCTAAGCAAATTATTTAACAAACAATTCTAGGAATACAGCCTCAGCGGATGTTTATCTGGGTAATATTACTCAACACTGGTTTGAATGGGTGCGGTGTGAACTATACCAGCTAAAACTATTTTATTATAGCAACGACCTTCAAATTTATCTATTTTGGAAGGCCCAAAAACAACAAATTAGTATTTGATGCTCGTTGAGTCTTGAAAGCATTTGATCTCGATAAATAATTGAGAACAATCAGGAGCAGGGATGGTGCGTCAAATACTGATACACGAAGGTTTTTTAAATGCCCCAAGCGTTGATTTTTATAAACATATGCGTTATATCAAAAAAAAGAGAATAAACAATCGAAAGCATTGTAAAATAAAAATGAAACCATAGTAGGGTGGTCTGTCAAGTAATTGTATTTCAAAGAACGAAAATGTCGCTTAACACTCTCGACGTCCAACGCGAATCGGTGTCACACGGATGACGTGTGGCTCATCTTCTCTCGGATATTGTTTTATCTTAGATCGATAAGCTTAACTCTGTCATTAGTCAAATTAACAAAAACAAAGTGAAGATAAGCCAGTGCGAAATGACAAGGGTAAGAATGCAAAGATATTCAGACAGTTGTACAGATGGTTGTGGTCGGAAAATGCTAAAAAACTATGACTTACACAGAAAAAGTGAAGATGCGTTTCATGGATTTTAAAAACCGCATAACTTTGAAACAGCTTTATAAATTATATTCAAAATCGCACAAAAAAAAGTTAATAAAAATACGGGAAAACAATAAGGCAATTAAAAAATAACATTTTTTGGTAACATTTAAAGAACATCTTGCATCATTGGTAAAATTTCAAGGATGTCTGACATCTGTCATCTCAAATGCCAGACATCCACTAGAGAAATACTTACTATTTTAATTATAAACACAAAATGGTGGTAAAAAATTGCTTTAAAAAAATCCCATAACTTCGAAATCATCCAAGAAAAGTTGCACAAAAAGAGTTTTGAGTGTATGTATATTTTAGTTATTTTAATTTTTTATCTTTATATGTAATATGTATTTTTTTTATTCTGTTTATTTTATATTTGGATGCAATATGTACTAATTCCACTAAATAGAAACGACTTGTTAAATCGTTTTTAAGCGGAGCGCATATCTGGTGAACGTAGCGACGAACGAGTTAAATATAATTTTTCGTTAAGGTTAGCCATTCCTATCATGAGGTTTTATAGATGCTCCGAAAATAAACCGATCCAGCATAAAAGTCAAACAGCATCCATGAAAGAGATAACCGGTTGTTAGGTAGTAGCAGTTTTCATCGCTGTTTTTTTGCAATTCCATACAAGAAGATATACGAGTTGCACGTTTATTTACTGCACATGAAATATGATAATTTTTTGATAGGTTTTTGCAAAAAATACACAATAGAAGAGCTGAATTTTATAGACATCGCACATGCATTTATTTGTGCGATTTGAACTTGTTTCCAAACATTTTCGATGTCGTCACTCAAATGCTTATAATTAAGATAATCGTATCAAGGAATGAAATTCGACGTGTTAGAAACGATTTTAAAACATCTTGGGCAATACCCATAGCAAATGCCTCGATCCTATGGTATGATGTAAATCATCGATTTGTATGGTACCTTATTGTGCAATTATAACCTTATGCGAACAAATACATTCACCGAAGTATGCGGGTTAAGGATGAAAAAATTACATGTAATTTAAATCGTTTGCATTCAATCGCTTCTAATGTAATTGGAATAAATCAGGGCTTCGAACCGTTATGTCTTTCGTTTCGGTTTTCGTTCCGGACCCCGGATCGCGTAAGACGTGTACTGAACCGATATGTTTAAATCGGTTTTAAGTTCTGTTTCAGTGGTTATTAGTTTTCGGTTCAGCTTCGATTCAAAGCCCTGGTATAAGTATTGATTAGATAAAAATAGATAGTTTTTCACTGCGTTATTTATTATTTTCAAGAGCAATTATTTTGCCATCCAACACATATGATCTTAATACGTCCGGAGATGATGATGCATCGTCACGCTGTTGATGCTCTCAGGAATGTTGCTTTTCTTATTGGCTCATGCTTGCAATATTATTAATGATCTAGAAATTAGCAAAACAGTTCGATATGATCAGTGGAACGACGACCCGTATTTTGAGAGCGCCTCTTCCTCCATCAATCATGGTGAAATTCAATTAAACGCATTGAAATTTCAATTTTTGCCTTTGAGCAATTGAACAACGAATAATTGAAAGGCTCGTCAGATCGATTAAATTTTTGTAACGCAACTAAATTTGTTTCGCAACTCTTGCGAAATGGCACATGTCAAAACATCTATTCCTTCTGCGGTGATTAAGTCTTGAATTGAATACAAAAATGCAGCCATTGAATGCACACAAAAGACCCATTCGATTGAGCCATCACTTCTTCCAGCCGTCAGGTCATCAAATTCACAATCATCAATTCGTTATAAGCTTGTCGATTGTACAAAAGCTTCGATAGCGAATTTTAGCATATCTAAGCTCATATAACTAATCAAGCTTGGATGGACTAAATCATCGTTTAAATGGCAAATAGGCTTTGTATTGCAACATCAACACGCATTACTTATTGTTGAAATTAAACCAAAGATGTTGAGAAATGTTGTCATTTTAGTTTAGCAACGAAGCAAATACATTATTTTCACTTTTAACACAAAGAAAATATGAACATCACGACGTGTCAATTATTAACGAACAATTAAAAAAAAACACGAGGAAAAGATATTCTTCACTGCATAAAAGCAAATTCCATGGAATATTTTTCCAGGGATTAAGTCTGATATCATATAGATCCACGAATAAATAATAAACTGACATAAGATCATTTCAATAGGGATACTACGTAATGCATCCCTATTGAAATCATCACAGTGTTTACATTTTCAGAATCTGGAAATCAGAAGCTTAAATTTGATAAACCAGTCATCGTTGTTCGTCAATGAAGCGTAGAAAAACAGGTTGTTCAATTTCATTTTTAAAAATAAACCTCTGTGTATTAATATTTTATCACTGCGAATATCTGAATACATTTATTCAAATGCAAATAAGTTTTTATGTATATTTTGCACATGGGGCGTATATAATATATAAAGAGCCTTGATTTAATAAGAGAGACTATCGATTCAGGATGTTTACACCCCCAGTATCAATGATTGAATGTCGTTAATGAACTAAACAATTATTTAAATATTATCAATGATCATTGAAGATTTTTTTCAAATTAAATTGCACATGAAGAGTGATGTCTCCTATTGTATTTAATGGCATTAATGATGGTGTAGCATAAGATTTCCTGTTTTTAGAAGATGTAAAAACTACCATATCCGTAAAAGATGTGATGCAACTGGTTCTAGACTTCTTTGGTGCATTTAACTCAGATAACAAAGCCATTGGTGAATAATTGTATCTATAAGCTGCTTTTTTGTCTACAAGTAGTTTACATTGATTATTGCTAAATAAATATTTTCTACTTTCGATAAAAGGTGGCTAGAGCTTACATAGGCGTGGCAAAAGTTGCAGCCCCGAAATTTGATTGAAGTATTGCAACTTTTAAAGCATTGCAATATTAAGTCCATTTACATAGGGAGACAAGATTTTATATAATTAGGTCACCAATTAGGAATCAAAATTTCCTACTATATCAGATCCAATTGATATAAGCTCAACGTCGCGCTTAAAAAACGTATACACTCAAACCTCTTTTTGTGCGACTTTTTTTGTGCGATTTCGAAGTTATGCGGTTTTTTAAGCAATATACATATTTATTTCATAAAGAGTACGCATCGAGTTATTTTGGATAAAATAGGAAATAAATCATTAACACTAACCGAAATTTGGATAAAATTAGATACTTTCCACAGGCGCTTCTTACCCTCGTTACGGCTCTGTGTTTAATATAAAGATAAAAGCTAACCATCATGTTATTATGAAGGCTTGGACTAAAATCTAGATTATGAAGCAAATCTTCATCATATCAACGAAGTAATAATTCACTCAAACCTTTTTTTGTGCGACTTTTTTGGTGCGATTTCGAAGTTATGCGGTTTTTTTAAAGCAATTTTTTAATAATTTCATAAAGAGTACGTATCGAGATATTTTGAATAAATTAGAAAATAAATCATTAACACTAACCGAAATTTGGAAAAAAAATATAATTTGGGTCTGTGTAAATCATATTGCATCTGCTATCATTGATTTATGACCACGCCCTGTATTCTGGTTTAGATTTTTGAAAAAAATGATTTCGTTTTTTTTTTGCATTTTCCCAATGTTTTGACATTTAAAAATACATTCTCCAAAGGAATTTCCAAAATTTCAACTACTTACAGAATTATAGCTATTTTGGTGACGCGGCAAATTGGCCGGTCCTACAATAATAAAAATCTCTTAGCGCGTTTTTCCCGAAACTACTTTTTTCAACACGGTTGACATCACGTCTCAAGTTTTAATTGATTAATTAACTTCAAAGTGGGTACGAATCTCTCTATATAACCCTCTATTATTCCTACCAGATTTATGCCTCATTGTTTTCCTGCCTTTTTTATTAACTTTTTTTATGCGATTTTGCATATATTTTATACAGCCGTTTCGAAGTTATGCGGTTTTTAAAATCCATGGAACGCATCTTCACTTTATCTATCTAAGTCGTAGCTTTTTTTATGCGATTTATTTTTGTGCGATTTCCCGCGGAACGCATCTACCGCACAAAAAAAGGTTTAAGTGTATTTATTTTTAAAATTTTATAAAGCTGAATTTTTAAAAGATAATTTTAACAAAATTTAAGAATGTTGATTTTCATCATTATAATAGTTAATATTTCGCAATTTACGTTCTTCTTGCTTAAAATTCATATTCACAATACTATTATATATTTGGTTCAATCTCCCGAACCAAAAAACTTGTTATTAAGCGATCTAAACTCGTAATCTAAGGTTCAAACACACAAGGTGTGGTTTATGACCACATTTTTAAATACAAATATATATGAAAACTATGTCAAAGTGCATAGAAGGGACTGCATATTAGATTTGATTGAACTTACCAAAAATAGTAATTTTCATTCAATTATAATGCTATCTGTCCAATGTAATAAACTAATTTCTGCCATCGGATGAAGGCCAACAAGTAGTAAAATTAAGAACGAACCAGCAATCTTGAATGCCTTTACCACATTATTTCATATCGGAAGGTCGACAAGATACGATATTATACATGCATAAGTTGATAGCAAAGTTCAAAAAAAAAAAAAAGCCATAATTAAATATAAACACCACACTTTAGTCACAAAACATTAATATAATAAAATGAATACTTACACCACTTCCTTAAAAACGCGCTGGTCAATTTTGCACATAATTTGTCCTGCATTTTGATATTCTGTCCACAATTTCGCACAGGCTTGAAAGCAAATTCGAAATCAAAACAATTGATTTTTCACAGATATTCGGATGTCACTATATATTCATTGAATATATGCAGCCGTTCTTATTGGGCTGTAATTTTGGAAAAAAAATAGATTTAATGAGTCAGTGATCGGATTGATGGTGGTGGACGCCCAAAATGAGGTCCTGGTACATCATCATTCATGAATCGGTGAGGTCTTAGTGGGTTATGATGATGAGTGACCTGCTTTGGTCACGGTGTTTCCATTGTAAAGGTATCAAAACATAGAGGTCAACAAATTGGACGCGACGTGTATACAAACATCCATTTCGACTTTCTGACGTTTCCATGGTCGAGGAGAATCGACAGTGTTTATCAAACTTTTTAGAAATCACAACAAATAGAAACGAAAAACATATGGTTAAAAAAGCGAGCGAAACAGCGTATATGTGCTATGATTTTAACACGTTAAAAGCGGGTCATGAGAGTTTTTGTGTTCGCAAAGACTATGGCATAAACCGCAGGACTATTTGCTAAAATTCTCGATATATATGTCACAAATAAATGTTAAATGAAGATCGTTTTACATGCTTTTTTCCTCAAAGAAGTATCGATCTTTGAGGAAAATCGACTTTTGATATTATTCAGGCAATATTTAGATGTCAAACGATCCAAATGCAACGCTTAGATGTCAATACAGTATAATGTTTACACGTAACATTTTATCAAATGACATAAGTAATTTTATTTTAGTAGAAGATAGTACAATTTTAATTATGGATAGACTTATATCAATAATTGAACAACGAACGAGAAATCCGTTGTTTTCAAGCAAAATTTTGTTTAGCGTTAATGCTCATTTCATTATGGATGGAGTCATCAATATGCAAAATTATCATGTTTGGGGTGATAAAAACCTTCATTTTATACAGGAAAGATATAAGCGCATAAAAAAAGTTACTATTTGATGTGCATTTTGGGCAAATGGGATAATTGGGCCACGTTTCTTCGAAGATGCTGTTGAAAATGCTGTTATTATGAATGTTGAGTGACTTTTTATGGCCACAATTTAATCATATTAATGTGTTTAATGTCTATTTATATGTCATACAGCTCGAGGAGATATTAAAAATACGTTTATCCATCACATTGAGATGACCTTTTACTATTAGGGACATGAAAAATTGCTAAAAGGATCGATAGAATTGATAGTCCAGCTAAATCATTTATATTCAAAAATCTCATTTTTGTTGTGAAAACAATATGAAACCCAATGTTGTTATACAAGAGACTTTAAACCGATAACCGGTAAAAGTGTTATTTTTCCTGGAATGAAAGCCGAAATAAAAAAATAACAGTTCGAAACCCTGTAATATTTATACTATTATATGTCCAGAAAATGATCTGATTTCCCGATGCTTTTCATTCAACTCTTTACTATGACGGTGTCTCCAACTTTCAATAGTTTTTGAAGTGAATATAATCGATTGACTTTCGATGATTCGATGAAAATTATTAATATCGAGGAATACATTCGATAAATAATCTTCTTGAAAAATAACCTTTTATCTTAATGCCAATGATGGAATATTCAATCTCGCTGAAACACTTTTTCTTATGACGCCAGATTATTGAAGCTCGTATAATTAAAAATTCGACTATCAAGAGATGTATAAGAAACGACTGCCAGATTTATCTCGTTTGACATATCAACAGATTTCTCGAAGCAAGATATTGTTGTATAAAAAGCAGTGAAAGTCTTTAAACTTGCAGTTTAAATTCTTTTACGTAAGCATTGCTTAAAATGCAATCCTTTTTCATCGCAACAAATTATCATTTTTAACGTCTGCAAGATGAGATGCCTTCTTCGCGGAATGCGACATTACTTTTGCTTCGTCCCAATATATCAATGTTTGGGTGCAACTGATCGGGCAAAACGAAATTCAAAAGAGAAATCGTCAACATACAACCCACGTGCTCGTATGTATGCGCCGGAACAAACTGTCCAAAGTATCATTACTCCACATTACAGCGATTTGCGGAAAACGACAGAGCTCGTCCGACATTCGTGAATCACCTCAATCATCCAATATAATCGTCCGAAATTCCTCCACAGTTCACAAACACAATCATCGCAATGAAAGTGACATATGGGAGGCAACCGGTGGATTTCGATTTTCTCTGGTGTTTTCACTCGTTGAGCATTTTTTTTGCTGACGATTTATGCCTCTTGAAAATAGCAGTAAATCTGCGAACTATTCATCCGCAACTCTGACCGCAAACGTCAAACGAAATTGTATTTTTACGATTGGCACGAACGTAGCTCTTATCATCGTCAGACGTTTAAGTGTTCGAGATTCAAGGATGGTGTATTCGGAAACCATGGTTGTGTTGAAGCTCATAAATTGCCATGGTTGGAACTTGCCAGCCAAATCCGATGTTTAACCCAAAAATAAGCGTTATTTCCCGTGCTACAATTGAATTCGAATTGGTAACTTTTGATCTGGGAGAGTGTTTTATATCACCATATTATCATAGCGATGCTTATTTATTCAACGACGATGATCGATCAATAGTTGATGTATGGTCAGAATACAGATTGGCATCAAAATTGCCATCGAGTTGCCAAACTGCCGACATTAAAGATGCATGCTTTGATATCGAGTGGTTATTATTAGTGGCGCGCATATAAAATATGAATATTGTCATCGTAATGGCTGAAAATTTCTCTTTTTGTTACTTAATAGTATGCGATACATATCCGATTGCGTAAAAGGATCTCCATTACAGAGTTTCTCAATATTGAAATTTAAAAATCATGCTCATTGCTATGGAACGGCAATAAAATAGCTGGCACGGATATAGCTGGGGATCAATATAACAGATATTTGGATAGAGATCTTAACACATATTTTGCGAGAAACATATCTGGCATTACTGAAATCGAAATACTATGTTTATTCATTTAATCGGTGAATATTTGGCATTAGAAGACACATCTGATACATCTGAACATAACTGGTTTTGAGTCAAATTTCAACAAGTTCGCAGTCATCAACACCAACGCAAAGGCAAACAAATTGAATGGGGCAGTAACTGTCCAATCTATGTATTATACATATCAATATAGAGTACATATATGTTTTTCAAATTGTTATATTAACCTTTCCCCACCGGTGATGTATTTACTACACCTCGACTCTAATAATGGGAATATCGATATGAAATATAATAGATACGGAATTCAGATTTTTCGTATTCCTCCGTAATATAATCATAAATCATATTAAAGTATTATAGTATATAAGTATTCATCTGCAGCGACGGAAATAAATAATTTGTCGGGAAATCGGGAATTTCGCGAGTTTTAGTTCTCAGCAGAAAGAAATTTTATCAGTCACATTGGTGGTATTATATGAAAATGAGAGCTCAAACGTTCATCAAATCGAACCAATTTAAATTTCTGATTATACCTCCAATATTAACACTTTACATCCGGGGCGCTCCGCACTTAACGTCGCCTGGAGCTCGAACAAATTTCACAAAACATGCCCAAAATTGATATAATTATTAAATCAGCTGATGGATTGAGACGAAATTTCACTGGTGTTTTAATAAGAGTTCACCGCATCGATATATGTATAAATATAACAGCGTTTTTTAATCTGTTGTGCGTGTATTAGCATGATAGAATGCAAAAAATATGTATTATTAACCGAATGTATTTTTGTTTGATTTGAGCGTTGAAGATCTTCCATCAAACATTCGCTTATCTTCAATATTTGCCGAGAACTGTTTGTCTTCGGATTTAGTTTCTCTCCATCGGAAGCTGACCACCTGTTAAAGTTGACCAGCTTTTTAGGAACGGCCGATTGCGCGAGGCCATCTCTGTTTGCACACGTTCGCAGTCAGTGGGTCAAACGGATTGTCGACGAGGCCTCCGGATCTTTCGCAACTTGGACGCTTATCGATGGACGATTGGAGATTGGGACACTCGATTTCATCGTGGTGTGCCCCGAAATCAATGAACTTATGGAAGTCGACCATGAATGTCGGCAGACGGAGCGGACCGACGTGATCGAGGAGTGCAATTTGCTCGGTATGCATAGCAATCGGTCGTAAAGTGGGTGGATGTCAATGAGATCGACGGAGTGTTGAATCACGTATAGATGAAAATTGGACTATCGACCAGAACGAATTGTTGTGCATCAATTTACCACTCGATTTGTGTCGTTTTTGATGCATTCCTCCGTAGACTTCTAATTTTTAAACGGCGATGCATCGTCGATCAATGTTCGAGCTTGTATTGTTCAAGACATCGCATAATTTCAAAGTGATTTGATCGATACGATAGACATGTGTTATATAGGAAGTCGAAAATGTATGGCAGACGTTCGTTGGTGACTTTCGATTTTCTTTTTTGTTCAATCGACCTTGAACCAAATCTTTCAATTTCGCCCAAGATTCCGAGATGTTCCCATAGACACAATCGTCTCGACCATGAATACAAAAAAAATATGTTCGATCTTCGCTCCGTTAGCTTTGGGTCGACAACTCCTCCAGATAATCCATAAAAACCAACGAATCGCGACGATTTCATTATGCGAATCACCGTACGGAGTAATTTTTGAGACACGAAATAAAGCACATGGCGTAAATCGGTTTACTACACATAAAATGAAAGCCATTTAGCATCGAAATTATACGGACGAGCTATTTAGCTATTTGTTGCAATGAAATAGTGAATAAATTGAACAAAATTTTACAAAACGGTTAACATGTTGAAGAATTTCAAAAGCAAATCGCACAATGTGCATCAAACGGATCGAGGCCAGTAAAGGACATAACTGTCAAAATTTATGTCCTAATACATTTTAAACAAGCAAGAAAACCCAACAAGATGGATCAAGTTAGAATAAATTAACGGGAACGTTGAGAAAGTTATTTTGCCAAAAAAAATTGAATTTTTCGGTCCGTAGACCGCATCGGCGTGACACGATATTACGAGAGTTTTTAGTAAAACACACTTTTAACCCTTTCCACACTATTACAACACTGCAATGACTAATCTATATACAATTTAGATATCATAAACATTCCAAATACGCAATCTCCTAATGTGCATCTGCAATCAATCAACTCGTACAGGACGTGCCAAATTTGCATGTCGGAAAAGTTCTGTCCACATCGCGCATTTGCGATAAAAAGCTTGATTTTAACGAAAATTTTATTTCAAAAATCGCGATGAGTGTCTAATTTCTTATTGTGAAGGTTCAAATTCAGGCATATGTGGCAATAATACGAGAAATTAATGACATATTCAGAAATCGATTGCTCTATATTAAAAAATGCCGATTTAAATGTAATAGAGGCGAAACTGCGTTATCCATTGTCTGTGCGTCCGTAGGAACGTTTGTAAAAGCCATAATAAATATTGATTTGTCATCGTTGATATTAAATATATATAATAGACAAACGTGTTTCCATTATTATCCATATAAAATTAGTTACAGGCTAAATAATCAATAAATTAGAACGATATTGATAGTGAATGTGCAATTTTATAATGAGATTAAATATTTTAATATGCGTGGAAATATTAGTAGAACCCAAAATGGTTTTCGTTTTATTGTTTGACCGTTTTTGGAGATTAGTTTCACTTAGGCTGCAGCATTTCAAGTGGTTTTTTGTGCTCATCAAGAATGAATTGTGATTTTTAAAATTCATATTTATCAACCCAATTTACTGTTTTTTTTTTTTAATTTAATACTGTCGTGCATATGTGTTTTATATGTATATTAAATAAATAATGAATTAAGTGATACTAGATAAACATGAAAAGTGAATTGATGCACCATCGTATTCATGGGTCGGTCGTACGAACTGCTTCTGACAAGTCATGCGCACTTGTTCATGCAAATGTCACACTATCATACATAATCGAAATGTTTTTTTTTACATTATAGTTTTTAAATTGAGATAATCGGCGTTTAAAGACCGCCCGGAGGATTAGTAACACCATGGGACGAAAACAGGCAGCACTCGTTTCATATCATCAGTTTTTCTGCTACATGCGTTGAGATCTCCAGATCATTAGCATCAAACTAGAACGCGGAATATACGTCTGTGTTAACAATATATAGAAATCTAATTTCATATTAAAGCATCATTATGCCGATAAACTTTCTAGGCGTACAAAATGTAAATATGAAAGTGTATATTCACAGATCAATACGCTTTTAGCACCTTGCAGACGAAAAACGCCGCATGATTTTGAAAACGTTTCTGCACAATTCTCATGAATATATAGCAGCGACGGAATTTCTTATTGTTGTTCTTTCGGATCGTGCATTTTGCCATATAAATTTGCATGCCAATCGAGGATATTGCGTCTGAGATGTCCTCAGTCCGAAGTCCGAAATCGCTCAAAAACGTCAATCGATTAGACCGGTTTTTATGATTGAGTAAAATGATGGATATTACATCGCATAATAAGCGTTCTTTTTCCTTGGTAATTTGGAATAACAGCGACTTTGTTGGCGAGCTTAATGCTTGATACTTTGGACATTTCTTGATTGAGGCGATATGGCGCTGAATGTTCTTGAAATTGACAAAAAAAAAAAGAGTTATTACGTAACCATCTTGATTTGGTCTAAACATTAATTTATCCCGGATAATTTTCAGTTTAAATTGGATGGAATCGTATAAGCTGAAGTGGCTTTACGCCCCATGGATTCCTGCATTCATTGAATCGTCGATCAAAAATTGCTTCGGGATAAAAGCAATGATTATGAAATTATATCTTAAAATATCATTTTCATCTCAGA
Organism: Stenopsyche tienmushanensis; assembly: GCA_008973525.1. Lineage (NCBI taxonomy): Eukaryota > Metazoa > Arthropoda > Insecta > Trichoptera > Stenopsychidae > Stenopsyche > Stenopsyche tienmushanensis. Next base: position 341,764 of record WACJ01000141.1, read on the forward strand.
TGACATTGTGAAGCCGACGAAGGCACATAGCAATTATCGGCATGATAACTATGATTCTTTCAGAATGACAATGAAGATAATGATCGTCATTATTAACATCTACAAGTCATATTCATTCATTAAATACGCTTAAAAAATTAAATACGAAGATAGTCCCAAAAGTACCCAACCTAACGTATAGATGGCGGTTGTTGTTTTATAAAACACATGTGCGCTACCATGATATGTATTTGGTACACCATATGAAATTCTAAAAAAAAATCTGAACCCCATATCTCTCATATTTCATATTGATATCCCCATTACTAGAGCCAAGTTGTAGTAAATACATCATGGTAAAGGAAAGGTTAGATGAGGCCGTACAAGCTGTCAAGATCAGCGGTCGATCAAATGAAGTAATCACCCCATAAATGGTGAAGAAATCCCCAAAAAGAATTCAGGATGAAATATGGGCCCACTTCACATCAAAGACAAAGAAACATGGGCACCACATTTATCGTGAGCCACCTATGTATGTTATTAAAGAGGACGGAGTGGCCACAAGGTCTGCGTCCAATCAGTCCGCTTTTCGGAGCGCTGAAATATGACGAATGAACGCCTGGTAATCTTTCGATTACGAACTCTCATTACAAAATGAATTTGTTCGAAGAAGACTGATCGGATGGATTGTTTAAATTTTACAATCGGTCGAAAATATTGTTGTCTGAAGCCCAGTTGCGCCCGTGGCGGGCGCCTGCTTTGCCAGCCCCTTGTTACGTCCTTGACAATTACATTAGGCGATTTTTTGCAATACTGCTTTTTTTAAATTCTCACTCAAATATGCGTAGCTTTCGACGTTTTAATACAAAAAAAATATTTACACTATTAAAATGCTTAGTTACTTAATTCTTAAAAATCGTCTTATAATACAAATAAAAGCTTAAATTATATATTATGTGACCTATACATCGAGAATGATGAATTTTAGCAAATAAGTAAATTTTGTTAATGAGTTTTCTTGTGTCCCACGGTCTTTGCGAACACGTGAATTCTCGTGTCCTGCTTTTAACGTGTTAATATTGGAATTTGGGTCGATAATAGTCGTGAAAAACGTATAAAAACCGTATAAATATGATTCGATCATCCCTAAATGTATGGATTAATTATTGTTATGGTAGTTGAAAGCTTGGGCTCAAATCCAGATTGAGCAAAAATATTTAAATCGTATCAATATATTTGGAGGATCGTCTTGATCTAGATTTAACTTGATTTCCTGGATCTCAAAATTGATCTGAGTAAATTGAATTTCATTTAAAAATATTGATAATTTCGCCAATCGCTCATAGATAACTATGTTAATAAATCCTATTCAAAATAATCCCATCATAACTTGGCCACATGTGAAAAATAAATATGGAGATCGCTCTTTTTTGGCGATTTATTATGATATTAGAAATTATGATCTTCAGTTCGAAATTATGCAATGTTGATGATGTACTGGATGCTATGTGTTAAATCGTGATTTTCTTTTTGGGAATTTATCCAGCAAAAGCCTAGACAATGGATATAAATGAGTGTCGAATTCTATAAACGACCGAATAAAAGAGCTCGACAAAGCCAACAATGGAAGATTCAATAATTGATAGACGAGGGAATGACTGAGGATGGTCGCGAACAATGGTCACTGTGGAAACAGTTATTGAAGATGTCGTCTGCTTGGTAAACACGTATTTACGAAGTAAAAAGAAGACCGCCGATTTGGAAAAATAGTTGCTTAAAACGACTTTACAGTTAGAGAAAGATAAGCTTTTTGTAAACTGGTTGTCCGTGACGGGTTGACCTGCGAGCAATAGATACGTTCGCACGTCCGAATGATTATAAAATTATTTCGCCCCGATCCGAATCATCGGCCCGATGTCATCCCGATCGGACGATGGACGATATTCAATAAGCTCCCGATGGATTGCGAGCAGGCACGAGGCGCAAAATACGGCCATAGGAATATCGCATATAAACATTCACTGCACACTGGCACATTCACTTGGTAGCCACACGATTCAATGCGGCCGGCGTTTCGATTCAATCGATCGAACGACTCGACTTGCGCCGCCTCTAGAGTGTTAAACTTCTTGTTGAGTATTTATTTTATGATTAACGGTAGTTTTGCGGACCTGGATTCAAAAAGTTTGTACAGCCGAGCGCGCGCGTTTTACTTGCGAGGCTGCTTATTGACGACTGACTTGGAACGTCTGCAACTGAGCGATTGCCAAGAAATCAGCCGAGGCTTTTCTTCGCCGGGGGCCTTTCATTCCAGGCCTTCTCAAATGCTACCATATGAGCGCTCGACAATCAAAGTCCGATGATCATATGTGACATTCAAACGAAACGGCATTTAAAAAACACTTTGAACGACGACATCTTCGCTGCAATGAGCTAATAACTCGAGGCATTATTTCGTATTTGACAATTTTGCCTCATCATAAAAATGTGATCATCATCAGTAACCATCACCTTGTAACCAAATTCCAGTCATTATATAATATATATATAATATTTGGCATTTGCTTTCTTATCTAGAATAATAGCCTCAGTCGCAAAATGTTATTTTAACACAAAACAAGCGCGTTTATTTTTGAGCCTCTCCGGGACGAGACTTCAATAACCAGTTTTGTTCTTCGCTGTCGTTCCATAATAGATTAGGGACCGAGTAGCAGTAGACACGTCGGAAGAATTCATCTACAGTGGATTAGACACCACATGTCTGGGCCTGAATAAATTGGAGGTAGGAAGCTCAGAACAGATGAAAATGTCTTAATGCTGTGGAACTATAGCACCCTCCATTTCCACTTCATATTATTACTACTATTGACTGACTATTGTGCGCATGCGCGCATAAAATCTACCCGCGAGGCTGCAAGAGAGAGTGAGCACTGTCGCCGCCGCAGTGCCGCCGCAATGCCGATGCAGACCGCCGCGTGCTGGTGAAAGATAATATTTTTATGAGCCGCCATTGCAAATAATGCAGATATGAATTTTCTCTAATACTCAAAATCGTACCCAATAACTCAACCCTTTATTGAGAAAATAGAAATGGCAAATTCATATCGGACTTTTTTGAATTAAAATTTTTACCACGTAAATAATTTTTCAATGAAAAAACTGAATAATAATCTGAAGGGGCAATGTCCGGAAAGTATGGAGGATGAGGTAAAACATCCCCATCAGCTTGCTGAAGTAGCTCATAATAAACTACCCCCTTCCAGTCCCACCAAATGCATAGCAAAACTTTTTTTGGATGAAGGCCAAGTTTAGCAACAGTTAAAGCTTCTGTACCCTTGGTCCAAGACCGTTTACGTTGGATATTCTCATAGAGTATCCAACTTTCATCTCCAGTGACAAGTCTCTTCAAAAAAGGTTGGCCATTATGTCGTCGGAGAAGAAGATCGCATGTTGAAATACGCTGAAGTTTATTTGAGTCAGTCAGTTCATGAGGAAGCCACACATCTGTAAAATTGACGTAGCCCAATTTTTCGTAGATGTTCGTGGAATTTCTAACTTGTTAGCTATTTCGCGAACAGTATATCGCGGGTTTTCTTCAACCATGGCTATGATTAGATCTGTGTTCATTTGCGAAAGAAACTTATGGGACAACCTAATATTTTACTCGACCATTCTACTCTACATGAACCAACACTGATTGATTCTGTCCGTTTTTATAATATATACTAAGTTTTCTAATCCCTCTTATCTTCGTAATCGTTATGTTCAGATATGACATCCGATCATTCGTCCCATCAGCGGTCCGAAAAGCGGACCGATTGAGCATACTAACTCTATGGTCACTTCGTCCTCTTTTAAGGTTTTTTGCAGCATTTTCTACGATCTGTACGATCACGTAATCAACGTAGCATCTAGAAATTTTCTATCATAGTATTTTTTTACAACAGTAACCGCTATCTATATGTTAAGTCGGGTACTTTTGGGACTATCTTTGTATATTATTTTAAAACATACGTTATAACAGTATTTAATATATTGCATTTATAATAGTGTTAGTTAACTTTTAAAAAAATGGATTTACGGGGAGCGTTTAGCTAGATACTTGCCAAGGGCGCTTCATACCCTTACCATTTCGGATTGACCCTCTCAGTTCGACAAATATGTAAATATAAGTTAAGCGAATTGAGTAAAACCTTAATTATTGCTATTTATATTCTCATCCATGAGAATACGTCGTCAGATTGTTCCTCGTGCATCATTTTTGGTATGATAAATGACTGCATAATGCAGACGTGTCCGTCAAAGCGTAAATTTTAAATTTTAAAAATAACAAACATTTTTGCATCCGCTTTACACATTAATTACATACATCGATTCCATGCGCGAATTTGAAAGTTCAATATTTCAAAATTACAATTTGCCAACATCAGCATCGTAACGCGATGTGAAGATGTGACACTGTCCATAGGTTGATTCTATCGCCTTATTGCTTCAAAAATGCATATTGAATCGGTTTTTTCATCATTTTAATGACACGGTTCGAACCTTTCATCGATATTCCAGTGGATCTGCAATTTACTGTTAAGAGCATGAATTCTAACCGGTTAACGCCCACCGTCCTAACGACCATGTGTTGAATCTTCCGATCGCCATGAACCGTCACTTGTCACCGCCGTTTGCCCTAAATACTACAAAAAGCCTCGCAGCGACTGCGAAAATGTGAACATTCGACATGAATGTTCAGCACTTTTTTGTCAACAGTTTTGGCCATAAAAACATGCACACTTTGTTTCCGATGTGTTTTTGTTGATGTACAATCACAATCGCCGAAATATTAGCACCAAGGACAAATTCAGCACATTGCTGACTGTTTTGAATAGTTTTGGTATTTTTGCTGCTGATGTCTTTCATGAATTTATTGGCTCTTGGGTCATAAGATCTGGGATGTATATCAAAAAAATCGTTTTTTTTAAATTATGTATTTCGAAAGTATAACATATTGAGAGTATACTATAAAAGAGAAAAATCGGAATATGAAATATTTACGAAGTTATAGAGCATAATCAGGAGCACGCCGGAACCACTGTGAGCTAGGGAGTCAGGTCAGATAAGAGCGCTTGGAGTTGAGCAACCTTTCTTTCATAATATATTTGTTTAAATCTTTTGTATCTTTAGTTTTATTATGGGAGATGTTCCTAAAAATATTTTAAGCAAAATTATCGTTATATTGCACTCATATATCTCTAACTGTAGGTATGCTAAATTAAAGCTGCTCGAAGTAAGCTCGAAGTTGCTCGAAGCCAAGTTTAGCTCGATAGTTTGTCGTGTGTGGTTAAATTTTCGTAGCAAAAATATCAAAATATCTTAATAAAGAAACGAAAGGTAGAAAAGTTCGAGGAATTAAAAAAAACATTATCATAGGAACCCGACTAAAGTCAAAAGCTGGTGTAAATAGCAGAAAATCATTGCTTTAAAAAATATCAAAAGCTTGAAGACCTGACTCCATTTCTTAGCCAAAAGATAAAACAGTATCTCTTACCAATTTATAAAGATTTATCCAGGGATTAATTACTTCAAAGATGCTTGGGCGACCATACCCAAAATGCAAATGTTTTAACTCGACGGTTTGGTTACTGGCTCCAAAGCACCTGCATTCTGGTGTAAAAATCATTGAAATATTAACATACATTGCTGCTGGGATATTTAATAACGAATACAGCTTCATTTTGAAGATGATGAATACATTAAATATAATTATTGGCACCTACTTTAAAATCTTTGCTGAAAATACCGATGAAGCGCGGGTAGCGAGATAAAACCATAAGAGACTTTCTGAGACAAAAGCAACTCGTATAGCCCGAAAACAACAGTTAGTCGAAGATAATCAACTTTTTAAGAAATCTGAAGATCTATTATATGTGCCTGGAATCATTGGTTGATCGGTAATTCACTAAAATTGATAGTTTTATCGCATTGAAACTTTAAACGAAACTATCTCGAAACTGCATTTTAAAAATGTTCGCCGGTTGTAGCTTAAAAAGTTGTTGATCGATCTGACTGAAATTTTGGGATGTTTCTCACTATAATATTATCTAGTCAACTAAGCTAAAGTTTAAAGGTTTTCGCGTAAATACATTATTTTTTGGTGTAAAAATTATCCAGAAAATGATAAAAAATATGAAAGTTTAACTAAAAAGTCTATCAAATTTTTAATTTTATACTTTTTTAAATTTTTATAGCTTAGTTAACTGCATACATATATTAAAAATCAAAAAATGCGATGATATTAAAATAACTTTATATGATGTAACATTACATGAAACTCCTATTTAATAGGCTGAATGGCTGAAATGTGCTTATACAACGTGTTCTATGTCAAATTGGCTCGTCTTTGTTAGTTCTTATTATCTGAAAACATTTGGCATTGATGATATAAGATATATGTGCATTTGCTTTGGTTTTGTTATAAAAGCAGTAGGTAACGGTTCGGACACCCAAAGCCTATTCACCCACTCTTCGATGTTAATTATCGTAATAATTGTGGCGTAATACACAGTATAAGAGTGTTTAATTGCGAATGCGGCAGTTAGAAACTTGTCCAATCGAGAATTTCGGTAATGGTCGTGGTGAAAGTGATATAGAGCTCAACCGACCATTCTTTCGTGCCGCCGATCCGCAATTAAATAACAGTTGATGATGGGTAGCTTCTGTCTTGGTCAAATTTACAATTTCCACCCAAATTCACCTGTTCATTCGACAAGGTCGCCACGGAAGAATTGCCGCTCTTTCTTGGCTGGAAGCCTGGGAATTCTATTTATCGCCGAACAATCGTCGAGATTTGGCAATCCGGTCTCGTTTATTGTAATCTATCTCTGGTTAACCTTACATTGTGAGCGGACAGAGGCGGCTCTATGGCGGATTGAGACCTGTACCGAATCGGGGCACGATCAAATTGACAAATTACTGGGTAATATTTTATAAAAGAGAACCTAGACAAACACAATCCGAGCAACAATGCATTTCGGACAATATTTTCATTGAATTCGCGCATTAAATAAATGAGTTACCATTGGACAGAGTTGCGAAACAAAGAGGTTCAATTGGGTCAGCACGCTTTAATTAATATAAATCCCAGATAAGAACCACCCAGAGGATCAAATAGTATAATATTCTGTGAAAAACAATAGATATTTTTGATGAAGTCGTTTAAATCTGAACTGAACCGAAAACAAACCCGTAAAACCGTTAATTTTATCGGAATGAAAACCAAACTCTATACTTGCTATGTTCCCCAAAGCTGTAACAAGGGTGTGGCAAAGCAGGTGCCCGCCACGGGCGCAACTGAGCTTGGGATCTCTTTCCTTCGCTATCGCGTATTCGCTTCAGATCAGCCTTCTTCAGACAAATTCGTTTCATATTGAGAGTTTGCAATCGTTCTGTAGATATGTTCAGGTATGGCATCCAATCGCGAGGCGCCCATTCGTCATATCAGCGGTCCGAAAAGCGGACCGATTGAACATGCAAATTATTCAGTCCTCTTTTAGGACTTTTTGCGACATTTTATAAGATCTGTACGATCACGGAAGTAACGTAGCATCTAAAAACTTTCTAGCTCTGATGCTCCCAGCCATGTTTCCGTAATGAAAACCTTAACCTTTTTGATAGCACACAATATTCGTTCATCTCTTCGGAATTTTTCTTAATGTTCAACTTGCATGGCATCAGCTTTTTATTGTTTAGCTATTTTTGCCCAATAATGTGTAGCGAAAATAAAAGGACAGGGTTACCGAGCAAGATTACCAGTTTACTTCTGAAGGAGTAAATTTTGCAAAAAAGTGTTGATAATCGGCTAATGACGCCACTCCAGAATAGTCAAAGAGGAATAACAAAATTGGTCAATGATAAGAATGATGCAAGTATCTTAATTATCAAAACAAACGCCTACTCTCAAGATAACACGAACTAAAGTCGTTTTATCTTTGTTGAAAGAACTTGAACAAAAAGCAAATTAACTTTCGTTTCGAAGATCTGTTTTAAATGGAAAATCTTTAATCCTGCAATGAGATGCTGGACATGCAGAAATATACTCAATAATCATCAATTAACACCTTGCGGACGCTGAAAAGAGTCTCCTCCCATACAAAGCTATTTATTCAAATTTAACAAGAAAGTGTTATTTCAGCATACTTTCGCTTCTTCGCACAAAAAAAAATATTTGTTTAAATATTTATCGTGCGATGACCAAATCGATAACGATTCCATTATGTACGATTTTCTTATGGTCTTCGAATGAAAAAAATGTACACATAATTCGGTTGAGAAATACGGATATAAATATTTCACTGCGAGCAGTGCGCTCGTTATATTTTATGTTTAATGCATTCAACCCGAATTGATAATTATGTAAAGACATTTTCGTTCGTTATTATGCTGTACCGCAGTCATTACCAAATATTATCCTCGATTATCCGAAATCAGACGGTGATCGAACGCCTCAATGAGGACTTCAAAGCGAACTTCTTCGTGTCATCATCGCTTGATCTTCAATTAAGTATTTTCCTACAATTGCACGAAGATAAACAAGAAAATTCAAGGAAAAGAGATAATGGACTCGATGTACTCCAGAAAGCCATTTTAAATAAAATCAACGCGTTCAAGATGACATTGACTGCTTCTACTTTTTTATTGTAGAACCACAGATCAAGAATTCCTAGGCCTTCTTGAGTCACCAGATTTGCATTAATAAGCTCTAATGCGACTAATTTACATAAAAACAAATTACATATATATAATCGTGCAAGATCATGTTTTCCTTGCAATTAAAAATACAAAAAGCAACGATTATAAAAATATTCTTGTTAATAGAATTTATGACTTCATGTGCTATCCAAATGCTCTGAATTCTGACATCGATTCTAGCAAAGCTTCATTTATACAAATCTAACAAACTTGCTTCCATTATAACCTCCAGATCCAAAGCATGAAGTGGCTGACAGGAGCTAGTGTAGCTAGGAGCTCTATGCTCAAGATCCATTCAATATTTGGGGGTGGATATTGATGACAAGCTCCGATTCGTCACCCACAAGAAGAAAGCGGTCAGCATCGCGGAGAACCTGGCCAGGTTGATGCCCAACATTGGTGGCCCAAAAACAAACAGGAGGCGACTCTACAACGAGGTAGTGCACTCGGTACTGTTGTACAGCGTGCCGTATGGGCTGAGGCACTACAAATTAAAAGGGCTAGGTTTAACATGGTCAGAGTCCAGAGAAGGAGCGCAATCAGAGTGGCTGCTTCATATCACACAGTTTCGGAAGACTCCGTCCTGGCACTGACAGCCATACCGCAAATCAACCTGCTCGCTAACAAGAGACAGGCAATACAGAAAGGCGAAGACAGAATAAACGCTAAGCAAAGGACCATGGCGGCGTGGCAGTCCTGATGGGACAACTCCGCTAAAGGTCGGTGGATGCACAAGCTAATACCGAACATGAGAATCTGGGTAGACAGAAAGCGTGGTCAACTGTGCTACCACTTGACCCAGGTTCTCCCCACAGGAGTACGTCTTCCGTGTAGGCCGCTCCACAATCGACGCCATAACCCAAGTTGTAGACACGGTGAAACAGGCCTGGTCAAGAATGCCTTCAACTTGGCGAGATGGCATCTGATCCTCAGGGTCTTGAAGGAAATTGACGGAATCAAAATGGTAGCATTCGCTGATGACGTTGCCATCCTAGCCACAGTCGAATCCACGGAGATCCTGCGAATGACCTGCGAGGCCAAGAAGTGGCTGACAAGAGCTGGTCTGGAGCTCGCTATCCTAAAAACGGAGGCCCACTTTTTCACAAAACGTAGGAAGCTTGCGCCCCCACCCCTGAGGAGATTAAATACTCAAGATCCATTTGGTATTCGGTGGTGGATATTGATGACAAGCTCCGATTCGTCACCCACACGGAAAAGGCGGCCAGCATCGCTGAGAATCTGGCCAAGTTGATGCCGAATATTGGTGTCCCAAAAACAAACAGGAGGCGGCTCTACAACGAGGTAGTGCACTCAGTACTGTTGTACGGCGCGCCAATATGGGCTGAGGTGCTACAAATTTAAAAGGCCAGGATTAACATGGCCGGAGTCCCAGAGAAGAAGCGCAATCAGAGTGGCTGTTGCATATCGCAGTGTTGGAAGACACCGTCCTGGCACTGACTGCCATACCGCCAATCGACCTGCTCGTCTACGAGAAACAGGCAATACATAAAGATGAAGACAGGATAAACGCTAAGCAAAGGACCGTGGCGGCGTGGTAGTCCCGATGGAACAACTCCGCTAAAGGTCGGTGGACGCATAAGCTAATACCGAACCTGAGAACCTGGGTAGACAAAAAACACGGTCAACTGTGCTACCACTTGACCCAGGGTCTCACCGGGCACGGCTGTTTTGGTAGCTACCTATACAAAATAGACAAAGAGACTGACCCGGTGTGCTACCACTTTGAAACGGAGTACGACGATGCTGCACATACGACATTTGTCTGCCCAGCATGGAGCACTGAAAGGGACATCCTACGGGAGGAGCTGGGAATCAGCTCGCTCTCCCCTAGCAACATGGTACTATGCGGACATGCGGTATGCGGCGGAAGAAGGATGCTGAACGTACAAGACGACGAACAGCAGCAGAAAAATGACATTCGAAAAGAGACAAATGGAGAGCCCATGAGGGACACATCGCTGCCACTCTTGTGCAATACTTAATTAGTACCCGGATAGCAGTCGAAGAGGAGAAGGGTTTAGTGGGTAAAAATCCCACACTACCACCAGAATGGTGGTGTCTTTTTAAGATTCCCCCCTTCGCAAACAAAAAAAAAGAGATCCAAAGCAATCATCATTCTGTCAGAGCTTCAATTTTTTTTGTGTATCTGATCGCCAACCAACTTCAGTTTATTAATCGTACAACACTTACATTCAAGCAGAATATTTACGATTGTAAGACGAAGACTACTGATTATTTTGAACAGTGATTGACCATGAGATAACAAGGACGTGATCAGTTCATGATCTAACGATGTTTTTCAGTTAAAATTTAGAGCCTATTATATCGTCAAAATGTATTAAATACAGTCAAACCTTCTATAGCGTACAGTCATATAGAGTTGTTTTCTATATCATTAGCAACGATCTTTTCGTATAGCAACATTTTTGTTGCATTACTGGCACGACACTGTCAAAGAAGATTACAGGGATATTCATCACAATACAGTAATTAATTGTAATACGTGATTGTAGATAAATTAAATGGTAATCCCAATAAGATCAATTTCATTATGCAATGATAACGACAACATAATTAATATTGATCGATCTTTGGACGATGATTAAATGAAGAATATCATTTTTGTGCTTTTTGCAATCATTGTTGGTTTTTAAATCAGCTGAAAAAATCTAACCCCAAATTTTGTATGGGTGCCTAACTTTCTATAGCGTGATCCTTATCTCGACGCTTTAAAAGGCTTGACTGTACACACTTATTTTATTGATTCGGAAATTATTGTATTGCAGGACGTTTATAAAACAATATACCCTCGGACAAACCTCATGAAAATATTTATCTAAGAGATTTTTGTGGTTGTAAGCACTTGTACTGGCAGACCCTGAATTTAACAAACATGTCTTTATTTGATCTACCTTCAATTATTCTCTGATTTGTATGTATGTCGTATTAAAATCATGATAATTCATAGTCCATTCGTTTAATTTCGACCTTCAGTCTTCTTCTAAATGTCATAAAATTGGCTATGAGCACAGTGTTGAATGATTAGCTCCTTTTTTGGCAGAAGATTGTACACTTCCGACGATTTTCTTGCGCGTTCAAATCGGCTAATTTTTTCACGTCCAAGATTTAAATGAGCTGATGAGTCGTTGGTCGATAGGTCGTTAAAACCAGTCGTGGGTCATTTTGCCAAAAATGTCGTCCCCCAGCAACGAAAAAAACGGACGTTTGATATTTGGTCAAAATGTTCCGACCGTGTATTTTTGGAGTTTTGCTTATGAAAAAACTGGTTTGGTTCAATGTCTGCAGATGTGTGGCCGCCAAACGCGGGCTGCATTTCTTTTTTATGATCATCATCACGCTTTTCTATGAATGTCAACTAGAAATGAAAGTCACCGCCCAATCTGATTGAAAAAATATTTGACACCAAATCAATTGATGCATTTGATGATTAACCTCTTGCAGATATGGCAAACAAATTATAACTTGGAATAATTTTATTCTGGAGATATTATTGGATCAAAATCCATGCTAATTATAAAAACAATCTTTAATTAAATATATAGTTTTCATGTCAAAATATTATTTATTGCAAAAAATATGAATGCATTATGGCTATTATATAACGAGACTGGGTTAACTTAGCCTTAAAATTAGAGGAAGTAGCCACAAGGTTTCCGTATCCAACCGGTCTGAATTTCGGACCACTGACACAACGAATCAGCGCCTCGCGATCAGACGGAATATTGCATTAGGTCTACAAAAACATCATAATATTTCAAGCCTAAATCTCCCATTCAAACAATAAAACAAATACAAAGATTAGGACCAAAGAGGTCATATACCCCAAAAATTAATGTTAGCATTATAAAATAAGGCAATATGTGGATTAAAAAACGGTTAACATTTGATGATTACCATCGAGATGACATTGCGACCGAAATAATGCATTTTGATCTACATTGGGAGTCTGCAAAGAAAGCAGCATTCCATTTAGAGGCCTGGCCTGTGTTGCGTGTATTTTGAAGAAATCCCACCGCAGCTGATATTTTAGAATAGTTCAAAGATCCCTCGATAGAGGCCGCACTCCAGTGTCACATTCAATACGCTTTTTTAATCAACAAACTGGTTTCACAATAATAAAATGATCCCCTCCCGAAACGATCTTTGATAGCACAAAATATTAGCGAAATCATCAAACGTTTCAACAACATGCAATGCCATCTATTGGCGACGCGATTAAATATTTAATTACAAAATATTTTATTTAATAATTTATTATATTTTTTATCAGCGTTATTAATAAATTCTACAATAATTTTTATAGATCGGGTTTTAAAATTATTATTTTTTAAATTTGTATTTTTAATTTAATTTAATTAATTTATAATTGTAAGTTTTAAAAACCACCGTAAGATGCCACTAATAAAATTTCGCTGAATGCAGTGTGCAATTAATTCCGGAATGCTTTGGTCAATCAGAATTTATTTTCTAATCTGACATGAATACATATTTCAAGCGTATAATTGACAGGTTCACAGGAATCTAGTACTGGATACATGCTATAATTTATTAAAAAAAACATACACACATACATTTTTTATTATATTAGATTGTCCAGTCGAAAATGTCGTTTTTTTAAATGGATGAGTTAAATTCATACAAAAAATGTATTTATTTATTTCATCGATACAATATATTCTCATTCAATATATACAATCATTTCCCGTCTATTTAATATATTTTTTTAATTCCGTAACGGATTGTGATATAAAAAAAAATCGATTCCTTTTTTATCTCTTCTATATTTATGTTTCTTGTTTCGATAATCGGAAGGAGAAAGATCAGGAGGATAAGATGGATGCCGAATCGTTTACCAACCGAGTTCCATTAATTTTTTTTTTTTCGATCATCTTTGATTTATGGGGTCGCACATTATCATGTTGCAAAACAATTTGGTGGCGGTTAATTATACCTAGCCTTTTCGTACTCAACGCCAGTTTGAAACTTTCTAATTGTGAACAATCTCGCTCGTTATGATACGACCATATAGAAGAACTTCATGATAGATTATCACTTCCACAGAGATCCACCACACTTTTAAAAGATTTTTTTTACTGTTAGATCTGTAAAACCTTATTCTTTCTTTTATAATAAGCATTCTGCATGAAAAATATCGTCTATAAATTATATAATAATATAATTTATTATACGAAACACTTGATGTTTATTAACTGGAAATTTGGGAGTACCATCTAGTAATACATAACACTAGGAAACAAATCGAAATCTGGAAGTCCCTGTCGTCGTATCTTTTAAAAACATTGGCCTAAACTTTCTTTTGTATCTCTAGCAGGTAGGCGAAACACTATCATAAAAACCAACATTCCTTTCTAAATACTGTCCTAAACACGATACGCAAAATAAAATCACATGATTTTAAATCTGAGTGGGGAAAAAAAATGTTCAAACAAAATGTCGAGCCAGACTCGACATAGGACCGCAGAGAGTTCTATTAATCTGGTTTATTGATTCTGGTATACTTATTATTCTATTTTGAAGTGGAATAGCATGCAGAAAGACTCACTACTTCACTATAGCCAACCTTTCTCCCCTTCCCCCTTTTTTTCAACTTATCATGGCGTCCATAAGCAGTGATGGGAGTTTATTCATTAAAAATAAAACCAAAAAAAATACTGAAATAGGTTTTTAGGGTGAAAAAAACAATTAATGAGAGGTTGACTGGTCGAATATTTGAAAAAAAATGTTTTGACCCAAATAAGGTCCACCCTAATATGTTAATGTATTTATAAAATTATCAACAATTAAATACATATAGAATGGAAGCAAATTATAGCTTTTACGAGGGTGATCGATGAGACGTTACTTTAAAATTGTTTAATTTCATTAAGAAATAGCAGATCATAATATGGATTGATCAACACATTATTAACATTATGGACAGCAAGTGGATTTAACAACATAATGGATATAATTTCGACGATCTTACCAAAGAAGATGTGTTGCAGATGTAAAGGTATATGCAAGAGCATCTGACGAAAAAAGCTTAATTTGACACAAATGAAGAAAGATTCACAAGAGAAAGTCGGCTAATTAGATAATTTTCTTTAAAAAAAAAACCACACCATATTTTCTACCGCTGAAGCAATGGATTGTACTTTAATATTTCGATATTTACAAATTGGAATCCAATCTCGAGCCAAAAATTCCCATTATTAGAATCGATGTGTAGTAAATACATCACCGGTAGGGAAAGGTTAATATAACAATTTTAAAAACATATATGCACTCTATATATGTATACGTAGATTAGATAGCCACTGCCCCTAAGCTTTGCCTAAGCTCGCCTAAACTGTCCGGGATCCGGGATCCCGGGATTGGATTCCCTAGTTTGGGCACAAACTGAGCTCAAACAGTCATCTATCAAAATCGGCAAAGACTTGAATGAAATAAGCCATTGATTGAATGAACTTTTAATAAACCTCGACAAAATAATTCTTTGGATATTGCATCGTGAACTTTCGCCTTTTTAGAAAATGATTTGCAAGCATCCATTGCGTCCAAAATTGCTAAATTTTCGAAATAGGCTTAAAAAATCGATTGAAAATGATTCCGATGATACGCAATGATTGACGAGACATGACTGTTTAATTTTGAATCGAGGATATTCAAAATAACTGGCCGAATCGCATAGCGTCCATTAATTATGAAATGCAGCCATTATTTTGATTTAATATTACAGATCATAATTATAGATCTTTGTCAATATCATGATGTCATTACTCCAAATTTAATGATGATGTTTTGCGAGTATCAAACTCAATTTTGATACATGGCATCATTACGTTTTATCACAACACATTGAAGACGGCTGACATTGTTTAAGTACTTTCAGAGTGTGATTGCATGACTTTTTAAATAAAATAATTTCGCGATATCAAAACAGATTGGTCTTTTTTTAGAGTGGAATACCACAAAAAATCACGGATGATATAACCATGACGAAGATGATGATGGCGGATACACGACAATAATGTGTACTCAAATGCGTACAAA
This sequence comes from Stenopsyche tienmushanensis, assembly GCA_008973525.1. Classification (NCBI taxonomy): domain Eukaryota; kingdom Metazoa; phylum Arthropoda; class Insecta; order Trichoptera; family Stenopsychidae; genus Stenopsyche; species Stenopsyche tienmushanensis. Next base: position 357,577 of record WACJ01000141.1, read on the forward strand.
CTTCTGCAATTTGCAAATTATATTACCATCGAAGATTGCTCATAACAATGGTTGCAACATAGCTTCTGACTCAGATACAAGAAGTCTTCTAATTGCTGATATTTAATAGTACTTTATTGACGAACCATTATGCTGATGCTAATTACAAATGACATTTCAATCTTGATCTTTCAATCAAATGAAGTAGAAAAACCAGTTTGTCATTCTTGAAAAAATATCGCCTTCGTTTACAATGAGCAATTTTATATTCAACACGAAGCCCTTCAATTATTTAAAACATGATGTTTAAATACATTAAAGCAAATATCATCCATTTAGGATTCAAACAACAGATTTAAACATGCGATATTCAAATGATGCTGGAAATTAATATGGATATTTTAATCTAATCAATCTACATTTTTCCCCATGTCCTCTTTTAATTATGTGGAAATATTAAACTGTGATGTGACTTTCAAAATTGATCAAACATGAGTTTCGTGTATTCCACAGGATGGCACTGTGATCATTATTTAGTGGGTCGCTAATCGGTTAAGCAGCATCGTCAATTTTATACGCAAATATTACCAATGACACAAAGATCTTATCATTTTGAAAATCATTGTAAAAGTCACGAATTCATAATGATAGCAATAACCATAACACACTAGCAAATGCTTTCCCACATTTAATTATGGATTCGACTTCCAAATAGATGACATCATTACCAGAATCATGATAATAATTAATGCATCATATATACAGAGATTCAATATTAATTTGAATAGCCTTAAGAGACGTTTCTGCCTTGTTGGACCTAAAAGAGTCGATTTTTTAACATATTTTATGCGAAAAGTATTAAATATAGAATGTTGATATTTAGTATATTGACTAGGCGATCTTTATTGAACATAAACATGTTTTTTTTAAATTTGATAAAGTATAGTAGTGGGAGTGGGAAAAGCCAATTATGTCAATACACGAGCGATGACATTCTTCACTACGGAAGTCCTAAGTCCTGGACAAATGATTTGCAGCAAAAAAATTAAACATATTTTTATTTAGTATAATATCGTATATAGTATAGACTATAATTAGAAAGAAATATTAAAAAATAAAGAAATAGTGAGTGATCGAAAAAAAGTTTGTCTTTTTACCAACATTTTTTGTAGTTTTATGCTTATTAAATAAAAACTTTTAAATATTTTTAAATAATTGTATTTTATACAATGACGACGTTTATTATACACGTGTATGCTAAGTTTCATAAAAAATGCTTATCTAGGGCGTGTGGGAGCACTTCCATAAGCTTAGAAAAAGTAGTTTCGAGATCTTAAACATTGGTTCTTTCCGATACACGAAGAAGAAAAAAAGATTTTTTTTTAACTAACAAGGTAGAAACGTCCCTTAAGTGATCTTTTAAAATAATAGAAACAAAATATCATTTTTGAGAACTTATGCTTGAAGCTCAGTTTGTTTCTAAACACAGTGCCGAAAAAATTTAGAAAAATTTTAAAGTTATTTTTTTGTAGTACTACTTTTTTATTTGGGTTAAAATTCAACAAAAATCAATAAAACACTCAAAATATGTTTATGATTATGAAAAATGTTGGTTAAAAAGATGCAATAAAATACCTAATCCTTCGCGGCAAACAATCCAGGATTAATCGCAAAGACTGAAATCCTTATGGACCACTTTGTAAACACATTTAAAACTTATCTACAAAATGAATAGGATGACTTGATTGCACTTCTAAAGCAAAATCGACAATGAATTAAATACGGAATTAAACTGAGAAATGTTATCGCATCCTCCTTATTTACCGGATTTTGCGTCGATAGATTTTCACCTTTGGATAGAGTTCCATAAAGCACAATCTGAGAGAAAAATGCAGCTGAAGAAGAAACGTGTTTAAAATCGTTTTTTGCTTCAAAGTCGGAAATTTTTCTTTTAAAAAATAGATCAAAATATTGCCAAAGTGATGGAAAGATATGTTGAATAATGAAGGTATTTTATTATGTTGCATATAAAATTTAAGTTCTAACAGAAATCGTACACCTCACCGGCACGATGAAGGCTACTAAATCGAGACACTCTCACCGAAATCTGGACTATTTGGCGAACTTAGGTGACGCCTAAGAACAGTAACTGTCTAATATATCTATACATATATACAGTACATATATTTTTTTAAAATTGTTATATTAACCTTTCCCTACCGGTGATGTATTTACTACACCTCGACTTTAATAATGGGAATATCGATATGAAATATTATAGATACGGGGCTCAGAATTTTTGTATTGCTCCGTAATATAATTACAAATCACATCAAAGTATTATAGTATACAAGTATTCATCTGCAGCGACAGAAATAAATAATCTGTCGGCAAATCGGGAATTTTGCGAGTTTTAGTCCGTGTCTCAGCAGAGAGGAATTTCATCAGTCAGTCAGTTTAACAATAAATTTTAGTAATTCGATTATCACAAATTTATAAAAACACTAGAAAAAAACATATCAATTTTTTTGTATTAGGGTATTAATATCAGGAACTTTCAATAGGGAAACTTGATTTTTTTTAGGATATAGTGGCTTTCTTGGTAAAGCAATATCTAACAAATTACTTGTGAATTATTCAATAGCATATGACAAATTTTAAAAAAAGGTTAGCGTTGAAAATTGTATATAAATCATCAAATTTTCATTATTTCCAATTTGCCCAAAAAAAACCATCTTTGAAGACGAGGCCCATTCCCGGATGAATGGATGTGTGAACAAGCAAAAATGTCGAATTTGGGATAATACCAATCCACACAAGAAATACCAGAACCAACTACATCCCGAGAAAATCTGTGTTTGGTGCGTATTTTGGTTTGGCGGAATCATCGGTTCGTACTTTTTCCAAAACAAAACTAACATTGCCATAACTAGGGAATCCAATCCCGAGCCAAAATTTCGATCCCGGGATTTCGGGACTCCACACTCGTTGGAGGTATCGTCATCAGATATTTAAATGCTAGTTCGAGTTGATGACCGTGAGCCCTCATTTTTGTATAACACCACCATCAATGTGACTGGTAAAATTCCTTTCTGCTAAGATATGGACTAAAACTCACCCCGACTTACGACGAAGAACAAATTTAAAATGAAAAACGTGTCGTAACTAAATGCATGCCCGGATTTAATGTATCTAAAGACCGTTTGACCCCTTTGTTAGGTGAAAATGTAGTCGGATATAATTAAAGCAACGTTTATTATACAGGTTATTTTGCACATGGAAAATTAAAACTCGCAAAATTCCCGACAAACTATTTATTTCCGTCGCTGCAGATGAATACTTATATACTATAATACTTTGATGTGATTCATAATTACATTACGGAGGAATACAAAAATTCTGAACCCCGTATCTATTATATTTCATATCGATATTCCCATTATTAGAGTCGAGGTGTAGTAAATACATCATCGGTAGGGAAAGGTTAATATAACAATTTTAAAAACATATATGCACTCTATATATGTATACATAGATTAGATAGCTACTGCCCTTAAGTTTTGCCTAAGCTCGCCTAAACTGTCCGGGATCCGGGATCCGAGATCCCAGGATTGGATTCCCTAGCCATAACTACATCAACGGCGAATACTACAGATTGATGATAAGCAACTTCTTGTAGGCTTAACTGGATGATATGTATATAGACGACATGTGGTTTCAACAGGGTGGCGCTACGTGCTATACAGCGCATGCCACTATGGGCATTCTGCATGAGCGATTTGAAGGCATGGTTATCTCACGCGGTGGCAACGGAAACTGGCGACCGAGATTATGCTATTTAACACCTTTAGATTTCTTCCTTTGGGGCTGTCTTAAATCGCGTTGAGCTGGTGCAGGCGGTGGCAGCATTCGAAAAAAATCAAGCTTTTTGCGTTTAAACCTTTGATTAAGTAAGTTAATTTTAAATTTAATTAAACACAAATGGTATATTCGTATGTCCACCATTTATCGTCCACACCATTCCACTTTAATCTCAGGACCGCGCAGCGTGAGTCAAGCTTGTATATCAATAACCTTAACACTGTTGATAGCACCCAATATTCGTTAATTTCTTCGCGTATACATAAACAATACACATGCGTATCTTCAGTTTTAGTAACAAAATAATGCATTTTTTAAAGCTTGAATTGGATAAATTTGAGCCGATCGATACAATAGCATTTTAAATAGATTTTTTTGGCTTTTTACTATTTATTGTAATTCTAAGAATTCTCCCAACGTTTAAAACAAACAAAAAGTTTAAATATTATATTCCTTTATAACAATAGAAGCACGGCGTTGAAAATAAAGCGCTATGAATTTGAGAATATTTAGACGTGTAGGGGCATCTTTACAGCACAATCTTATCATCGATGTACGAGCATATGATGAGACCGAACGCACATATGCGCGATTACTCATCAACGTGTTAAAATTTCTTTGTGTAACTATTTAAATATCTTTTAGCAAGTATTCATTATTGATTCAGAGTGCGATTGATCAAGATTTTAACTGCTTATTAATGAGATTAACCAACAACTACGCTTATTAAATTCATTTAAATCAATCCGTCGAACAAATTGATAGCTGAATCTTTCGCAAGCGACGGGTTAAATCATCGACCTTATTAACGCAATGCGATCATGATCATCGTGATGAAATTAGTTTTGTTTTAAATTCATTTTGGGATGCATAAATTTTGGAAAATTTAATTTTTCGCGACCTTATTGCCTTTGGCGCGGATCGCCATTTTCGACACTCCGGCCTTATTCCACTTTCCCTATTGATAATGGCGACTTGGATATGATCAATGTTTGGCAATGCAATTTGTGTGTACATGAACGTTCCGTAAGGTCATGTCATGGATGTCTTGATGCTGGAAAAATATTGACTGAAACGTCAAAAATGAAAATTGACCTCTGCACAAGGCCGACGATATTTTTCGATGATTATCACATACAAAATACATGATCATCGGTGCAAATATAATGATAAAAGTCACTTACGATAAGCCTTCGCGCTGGTCATTTTTGATATCCTCCCAAAGACTTCTGGTGTGAATATATATATTTTTTTTGGAAAATTGTTCACTTATTAAAATAATTTTTTGCACATCGAGGCACGCACAAATCACTTAATTAAAATCCACGATATGTCGAGAACTGTTTTCTTAAAAATAACACTTCAATATTATCCTTCAGCCGAACTGAAAATTGAAAAAGAAAATGATTAGTCGTATTTTGATTGAGAATATTTTAAATTCACCTTAGCAATTCTTGCCATAGCGAATTATGGACTGATTAAAAAAGTTTATTGCAAAAATTATATCAGCACACTGCAGTCTGGAATATCAATATATATTGATATTCCAGACTGCAGAATTAGATTATATTGAAAAATATCATACACAAAGTTTAATCCTATAAATACCGTACACAAATTTTAAAAGGTTTACACTCTGTAAACTTATGTACTTGTTGTTCATTTCACTTAAAAACGTGTTGTGTAATATATAAAAAGTGCTAGTGATTGCTTTATGCTACGTATTCACACATTAGACGACGAGGCGCATGCGCGTAACATGTCTACGCATATGTGTGTGCGTCGTAGAGAGTAGAAATGATTATTCCTCTCTTTCCGTGCGAGTACCGCTTGGAGTTTCATTTTTCATCTCGTTCAGTCCAATTTACCCTCCACGCCCATACAAATGTACCTTCAAAAACTACCCCATTCGATAATCTGATATCGATAATCTGTAGTGCAATTTGTGCAATATTTATCCTGTTATTAACACTTTGAGTAGTGAACTAATTTAAAACCATCATAAACTGTCAGGACCGCGCAGCGTGTATGAAGCTTGTATTTAAATAAATATACACTGCTGATAGCATACAATAATCGTTCATTTTTTCGTCTAAACATAAACAAAACACTTGAAATCGATTAATTTGAGTTATCCGTGTCAGTCGATAAATTTGGGTTATCGATCTGTAAAATCGTACGATGTACGCAAGACACTCTCTCCGTCTCTGTCTTTCTTCAAGTGTGTATTCAAAGTGTTCGCCAGGACACTATATCCAGAGCCTATCCAGAGTATCTAACTTGCCCCTCCCCTCTAGAAATACTATACTATTATAAATACAATATATTAAGTATTAATAAAATATATATTTTAAAATACCCGACCTATCATTTAAATGGCGATTGTTGTTTTTAAAAAAATGATACAAAATGTCTACCTTATAAAGCTTAAGTTTCGATTTTCAAGACGCTACGTTGTTTGGTTTATTTATTTGGCACCCATCAATATTTAATGCTCTCAGTGAATTTGTAAACATGGGAAAAATTGGTCATCGTAAGTGATACAATACTTTTATTTGAAAGATCGCCGTCCATCTATGTAAAATAGCTTCTGAGGTGACTTCTGAGATCCTACAGATCGCACACTCTGGGTACGCATTTATTCCCGTAAATGCCGCAGAAAGGCCTAAAAGAGGACGGAGCGGCCACAAAGTCTGTGGGTTCAACCGGTCCGCTTTTCGGACCGCTGACATGACAAACAAGCGCCTTGCGGTCGAATTGTTGCCTTGCGTATAATTATAGCACTCCTATATTTCCCAGATATGATATCTTTGGGGGAATTTGGAATGCCCATTAAAATGTTGATAAACATATTCTGGATTACATAAAATCACTCTGGACCATAAAGTGTTCGTCGCGCCTCGACTTTTAGAAACTAATATCTCAATTTCCAATTTTTTATTGCATGAAAAATTGAATCGAATATAAAAACATCATTCAAAAGCTGTCTTAAAATTTGAAAAAAAAAACTTTTATAAAGGAATAATCATTAAAATTATTTACAATTCCTGTGGTTTTCTCAATAACATGTCATATTAGAATCCTGTCTTCGATATTTATCCAATTCTATTGTTTCGAATGCATATACAAACATTTTGTAACTATTTGCAAATGCAATAATATCATGTCAATGTACTATTACAAGAACGTTAACTTTTTTTTTATATTAATGCTCTCTATTTTGTCGAACCAATTTCATACCCGTCAGATTTACGTGACCATATTATTTTAACATTAAACCTGCCATAGTGTGCAATAATGCAATATGTAAATGAATTGTATCGTAAGTTGAAAGAGATAACTAGACAAGATCGTAAAAAAATAAACGGATAAGACAATTTTATTCACTAGGATTTTTTTTAGCTAAATGATAAAACTGTACTTGTGTAATATGTAATAAAATAGGCAAGCTACTGATGCTGCATGCATGTACGCATAGATACGCACACGCGCGCACACACGCACTTTTGGAAGTTAATGAGGTCTTTTGCTATGAATCAAGGTTCTCGAAATAGATTTTTGTTTTCAACATTTTAAAAAATTGGGACCCGCCCTATTCCGTTGCTCACATGGCCTCGGGATCTGACACCACTGGATTTCTTTGTTTAAAGCCGTTCTCTATTCCGTGGCTCGCATGATCTCCAGGTCTGACACCACTGGATTTCTTTGTCTAGGGACATGCAAAATAATTAATTTACACGACAGACGTGCTCACAAAAGAAATCCTAATTGAAGGAATAAGCGCCGCCTTTGCAAAAATTAAAAAGGAAATGCTACTTTAGACAAATACAGTTGAAATGAAGCGGAGATGGCCAATTTTGAAAATAAATTTAATAAAAACATCTTAAACATAAAAAGTATTTACTTAACCCTGACCCTGCTAAACTGGTATTTCTTCAAGTTTAACGACTTAATGAATGATGTGTATGACATGTGGCATATCGTTGGAAAGGGTATAATCTAGACAACTTTTTAAAACTAAACTAAGTTCAAAATAGTTGTTAGTTTTTTGTTTAAAGTATTTAGAAGTTGACCTTTCTCATTCGTTTATACATTTTATTTAACTTTGAAAGCTCAGAAGTAATTTTGTTTGAACCAATTGCACCAAATAATGATTTATTTAGATAAAAAATACGGCCACAAATTATATATGATGATGATTTAAAGGTGAAATTCTGGATATTTTTTCAAAATTTTTGAAGAAAATTCTAAATTCTAAAATAAAATTGATTTATTATGTAAATATATTATATTGGTTTTAATTTAATCTAAATTCAAAAAAAAGCTTTGTTTGTTTTGGTAGCTAAAATACAAACATCACCCTTATCGCTTTGTATATAACATCTTAGTACTATTCGGGAATTCCCTTATTATCCGAGTATCAAAAGATTTTTTTCGAAAAAAAAAAATATTTTTCAGGCACGGATAATCCACACCCGGACAATTGATAGCACACTGTAAGTGTATGATAGTTATTTTCCAAAAATAGTATATGATCGGAAATGTGAAACAAGATTACCTGAATCTAAAAAAGCTCAACACTGAGACTATTAACACATTCCCGTCGGGTTACGCTTATCATTGCCATTAGCCAGACGGGGTGTTTTTGCGATTATCACGTTTAACCCTTTTGTTTTCAAGCCAATGAATCATACATAAACGAGACACACATAAATATAACACGACGAGAATGTTTAAATAAAGTCGAACAGGACTTCCTATGACTGACTGATTTGTAATAATCATTGTATTATAAAATAGTGCATTTTAAATTAGGTTTGATTGAAACAGATGTTTGAATATTGTAACAAATTATATCAAAATGGAACTCGGACTGTGGAAAATTACAACGCAGATTCTTAACGAATACATTAATTGATTGGAAGGACATATTTTCATATATAATATATGCTAACAGCACAAATGCTCATTGGCTTGGAATGGCTTTTTCCACAAATTTTCCACAAATTTCTTGCAAAAGCAAATTTCTTGTTATATTCTATGATACATATCTATAATCTACACAAATAGCATCTGAACACATATGATAACAATATGATTTTAAGAATAATCCTTTGAAATTAATTAGACATACAATGCACATGTTAAAAGCTTAGAATTTCTCTTCAAATGATAAATTAAAGAGACTTTATATCCATGTTGCGGACCTTCCAAGGCTGATCAAGTCCCAGTATCATTTCAGTGGACTTGTACAATATAACTAGGAACAATCTTGAATTGTTGAGTCTGCGTTACTCAACAGATTTCAAAACGTTTTTAATTAGTCACGGTACTGCAGTACGAGTGCATGTCCGGCTAAGAATGCAAACAGCTGCACAAATGTGTAACAGTTTTTCACATCCAACCTGCTGAGTTATTGTATTTTGCATCGATGTCTCGCCTTTGATTATTTTTTAATGGATGCATCTAATCCGCTGGAGATGTATGTATAAATGCATTTGGATTTCATGAATCAGATAAATAAATTAATCGATCAATCCACGAGCATCGCGGACACGAGAATACTCATTTCTTGATACTTCCTATTTATTAAAATATCATTAAAATACCAATATAACGCGCAAATTATTGACAATATTGCAGCTGTGATGTTTTCTCATCATAAATATTTTTATAGACCGACTATCCTTGATCGTCGGATTATCTTAAAATATTTCCTCAATAAAGTCTGACAATATTCAATTTTGATTGAACATTAGAATGACGTAGCCCTCATTGAAAGCACAACTGTTAAAACATTACAAGTGCATTTACCTCATCAGCAGTGAACTTCAAAGAGCCTTAATATGAATAATGATATTCCAAATAAAATACTATCGATTTTGCATTGCAATCTAGCGAATTCGAGTTGAAAATAGTGTGCCTCAAATTATGCATGTTAATTATAATATAATATAGCATTCAAATGCAAGCATTCAATATGAAATTAAAACACTTATAGTATTATCTGACATGTGTGCAATGGCAGCCGTATAATACACAGTCAATCCTTTTTCTTCTTCTTAACGCATCCCAAGTGCACTCTATGATTATTCCGAATGTTAAAATAATCGAATTTTATAACGAATTTATTATATTTCCTATCATTTTGAATTTGTATAACATCTTTTTTCGACGAAAAAATATGCGTTCTCAGGTCAGCGTTCCGGAATGTGTTAAGCTGCCATATCTGTCATCAGATACAGGCGATTCTCATACGATTTTTTTTATTCAGGGAAACAATCATAAGGGGCTTTGTCCAGCTTTATTAATAGTCTCAGTATCTATCCTTTTCAAATCAAAATCCTGGATCGATATGACATTTTGGGAAATACACTTAAATCTTTTTTTATGCGGTAGATGCGTTCCGCGGAAAGCCGCACAAAAAAAGCTATGACTTATATAGAAAAAGTGATGGTGCGTTCCATGGATTTTAAAAACCGCATAACTTTGAAACGGCTGTACAAAATATATCCAAAATCGCATAAAAAAAGTTACCAGTATCAATGTCATCATTTTTGTATGTAGATTTTTTCTTTCCATTAATATAATTCATAATTAGTAGAGATATCGCTTTAGTCTCTAAGCTAAAAAAAAAAATACAAAATAGCGATCGTTTAAAAGAAAATTTCATTATGGTAGGACCGGCCAAGTTGCCGCCTCACTAAAATAGTTATAACTCCGTAAGTAGTTGGAATTTTGAGAATTTCCTTGGTTAGTGTATTTTTAAAAGGCGAAACATTAGAAAAATGTAAAAAAAAACGAAATCATTTTTTTCAAAAATCCAAACCATAATAAAGGGCGTGGTCTTGATTCAGCGATATCAGATACAATATGATTTACACAGTCCCAAATTATATTTTTTCCAAATTAGATACATACGTACTCTTCATGAAATTAAAAAAAAGAAAAAAAAAGCTTAAAAAAAACCGCATAACTTCGAAATCGCACAAAAAAAGTCGCACAAAAAGAAGTTTGAATATATTACTACTTCGTATAATATGATAAGATCTACATGGCTTTTGTGATAATGAAATATTATTATAATGTATAATTTAAAATAATATATGAAGATATACTATGATAGAAAGTGTCTGCCTTTTAAATCTTAAGTTTCAAGATTTCAACTATGTAAGTTAGCCTCTGGCCCCGGATACGCATTTATCCCCGAAAATGTTGCAAAAATCTCTAAAAGAATGACCACAAAGCCTGTGTGTTCATCCCGTCCGTTTTTCGGATCGCTGACATTACGAATGTATTTACAGAACGATTACGAACTCTCATTACAAAACTAAGTTGTGCGAGGAAAACTGATCGGATGGGTTGTTTAAATCTGTTGTCTTTATTTATTACAGGCTTATGCCAATTGGGTCGACCCGATGCTTTAGCGATAACGAAGAAAAGCGGGATTAGACAACTTAGTATGTATTATAAAAACAGACAGAGTCAATCAGCGTTGATTCATGTAAAGTAGAATGGTCGAGTAAAATAAAAACCATGTGCAATTCTCAACTGGGTCGGTATTCTATGTTTTGCACCCCAAGCCCAATTGCGCCCGTGGCAGGCGCCTGCTTTGCCACCCCCTTGTTACGGCCCTGATTAAACATATTCCAAAGCCTTGTCTTTCGCTTGACTATAAATATACTTTGCATGACTTTAAATATATAATAAAAGGCAACGTTCGATAATAGATATAATACATTAACACATTCCTGTCGGGTTACGTCTATGCGCGGTTAATCGCTGCCCCAATTTAACAAAATTATAATGCCAAATCATGTATTCTCGATATTTGGATGATCAGGTTAAAAAGAGGAGTTAACATCCATAATATTCTTCCCGTTTATTTATATATTTCGATGGATTTCCTCGTAGAAATGCAGCATATATGCACGATTTGAACTAAATTTAGCGCGTCGAACAGAAACGTTTCTACAACAAAAGCGAGTGTTTCCGCATTTTTCAATCGACAGTTTTTGCCTGCAAAGTTGCAAAATTGACCAGCAGAGTTATTTTGCGCCTTGAAGAATATTTCTAAAGGTATTGTACGTCGCAAAAATGTGATTTATCGAAGTTTCGAACTGTGCGATTTCGATTTGCGCGCAGCATTAAAACGATTGCGTCGAATTTTATTATTAATCAATTCCGATGACGAAATATGAAAGGCTCTAGAATACAATATGAAAATTATCATGTTTTTAATTTATTGCTTTTTTTAATAGATGCGAAACTCCTTGAATGCATGTGGTGACGAAAGCTCGCGTTTTGCATCTAACGGGTGCTGTTTTGCAGAGCCGGTTTTTTAGCAAACACTTGGTTTGAATTTGTGCCATTGAATCGAAGAATTGAAGATTCATTTGAAGATTTTCTGCTCAGTTACAATGATACAACGATGAGTATTTTCATCGGAAATGGTCAATAGTGTGTACTGTAAATTTTTAGAGAGTGGGTCAAGCGACGCAATAAAGAATCAGGAAGTAGAACAAAAACGCACTGATACAAAATTATAACATGATGAATTATTACATTGATGATTGGGCAAAACTGTGGTAAAATACTTGCGTATGTAACGGATGTACCATAAAATTCATGCTTATTTTAGTTCATTATAAAATATTTCAAAAGGGGATTTTTTGGTCGATAACTGCAAACTTGATCCTGAAAACATCACATGGACTGATCCGATTTTGATTTAATAAATTATTATAAAGATGTAAATATAATTGTAAAGTGGTTACTAAAAATATGTTAACACATTCCCATCGGGTAACGCATATGTGCATCTTTCGGCTACTATCGATAGACGCGGGAAACGCACCTATGCATCATTAGCCATGTGATTCATTGGCTTTATAAAAAGGGTCAAACGCGTTAATGTGTCAGACGGGAATGTGTTAAAATAGTGTATAGACGATCTATTAGTGATAAAATCCGATTCTCATAAAATGAAATCCAAAGCAATACACGTTTTTTTGAAGACGACAAAAAGTTGCAGTAGATTTTTTTATTTATTTTTTTAGCTACTTACGAATAAGAGCGCATTCAATGCAAACATTTGCAATTTGTGAATACAAATTTAGCCAGATCGACAGTTCCCAATTTAATATGCGAGCTTATTATTCAATAGATCCTAAACTTTTCAAAGCCACTCGCTGCTCCAAATTAGCACATTAGAGTTCCTAGATCTTCCCATAAAGAGTGCCATTTTATCAATGATATCATGGCTACAATAGAGCCAACTACATACATCATCATCGCCATAGTCTTTTGCAAGACCTTTAATATACATTCATAACTGGGTCCGTCGATGAACAGACCGCTGTGTATGCTGGATGGGTTGAGGAAGCTACTGGAGAGACTTATCCTCCAGCGACTCCAGCAACACATTGAGACGGGATTCTCACCACAGCAGTACGTCTACACACAACAGGAGTGGTGTGGCAGCGTAAAAGCAAGTAGACACACGATAATGATTGCGCTAGACGCTAGACGCTCGGCGAAATGGCACCTGATCCTCAGGGCCTTGAAGGAAATTGACGGAACCAAAATGGTCGCCTTCGCTGATGACGTTGCCATCCTAGCCACAGTCGAATCCACGGAGATCCTGCGAATGACCTGCGTGGCCAAGAAGTGACTGACAAGAGCCGATGTGGAGCTCGCTGTCCTAAAAACGGAGGCCCACTTTTTCACAAAATGCAGGAAGTTTGCGCCCCCACCCCTGAGGAACGAGGGTTGCGAGATTAAATACCCAAGATCCATTTGGTATTCGGGGGTGGATATTGATGACAAGCTCCGATTCGTCACCCACGCGGAAAAGGCGGCCAGCATCGCGGAGAATCTGACCAGGTTGATGCCCAGCATTGGTGGCCCAAAAACAAGCAGGAGGCGACTTTACAACGAGGTAGTGCACTCGGTACTGTTGCACGGCACGCCAATATGGACTGAGGTGCTACAAATTTAAAAGGCCAGGATTAACATGGCCAGAGTCCAGAGAAGGAGCGCAATCAGAGCGGCTGCTGCATATCACACAGTTTCTAAAGACGCCGTCCTGGCACTGACTGCCATACCGCCAATCGACCTGCTCGTCTACGAGAAACAGGCAATACATAAAGATGAAGACAGGATAAACGCTAAGCAAAGGACCGTGGCGACGTGGCAGTCCCGATGGAACAACTCCGCTAAAGGTCGGTGGATGCATAAGCTAATACCGAACCTGAGAACCTGGGTAGACAAAAAGCACGATCAACTGTGCTACCACTTGACCCAGATAGCTACCTATACAAAATTGGCAAAGAGACCGGCCTGGAGTGCCACCACTGTAAAGCGTATGAGTACGACGATACTGCACATACAACATTTGTCTGCCCAGCATGGAGTACTGAAAGGGACATCCTACGGGAGGAGCTGGGAATCAGCTCGCTCTCTCCTAGCAACATGATGCCTTCAATGTTAACGGATGCTAGGACATGAAATGCGTGGTGCAAATACACGACGTGTACTATGTGGCGGATGGAGAATGTTGAATGTACAAGATGACGGACAACAGCAATACTTAATTAGTCCCCGGTGGCAGCCGAAGAGGAGGGGGGTTTAGTGGGTAAAAATCCCACACTACCACCAGAATGGTGGTGTCTTTTAAAGATTCCTCCCTTCGCAAAAAAAATAATATATATATATATACATTCAAAGAGAGAAGTCACACTCTTAATATCTCCAACGAGTATTCATATCCTCCAGCGTCCATTATCAAATCAAGCATTATTGGGTGAGTGTATCAAAAGTAGGGTTGCCATCTTTTCTGAGACTACTCCGGGACATCTTGTCTAAAGCTGAAATATATCACGAAAAATGAAACTTCAAGCGTCAGTTGGTCGGAAACAAAAGAAGAATCGTTTATATTTCCGTGTCCGTTGTATGCATCTTAGAGATGCTACGCGCATGCGCTGTACCACCTCTACTATGTATGTGTATCTAGTACGCAGCCCAAAACAACCACTACACTAGTAACAAGACTATTTTATTATATATTATACAAACACAGCTTCATTATTTAGCTAACAATCATCCACTAACAACGTTAATTTTTATGCATCAAAATAAATAGATAATAAGTGTATTTAATACAGGAAAATATTTTTAGATTGTATTTGAAGGCTCATTGGCCATTTTGCACCAGCTCGTACAGACTGACAAGACGTTTTTGTACGCGTATTAATTATTTTCGAGCCAAACTAAAACAGTTCTTCGAGATGATGCATCACATTCACGATCTTTGACACACGTCGTTTCCGCATAAATGATTTCGAAGAAAACTTTCACGTATAATCGGCAACGTTTCTTGATGAACTGCAAGACATTTTGCCAACAAATAGGCTTTCATTTATCGAGGGCAACCGCTTACAAAGGCTCACAATTATGACTAGATTTTCATCATCGTTTTCTCTGTGAATGTGGGCTGCGTGTTACGTATACTAAAATTGATAGATCAAACTATTTAGGTTGGCTTTTAATAAATAATTTGTTTGCTGAAGAAAGCAATCATGGATTCAACAGAAAGAAAGAAAGTACCTCTCAGCAATTTTCATTCAATGTCGCAAATTCCGTTAAGGATTTCAAATATTTTTTGCATGCATACAATAGCGATATGAAATATCGATTATAAACATTATATCGATCAAGGCTATTTTTGACTATTACAATTTTTTCGCCCACGATTTCAGAACACCTTTAAAACGCCCAATAAAACGAGGACAAGTTCACTCACTCCGAAATGGTAACATTCGAATTTTATGACTGTTATGTTAAGAAAAAGTATATAATCTTGTTTTAAATCAATGCAACTTGAGATGAAAAGGCTCTTCCTATTAAATTATAGAGATCGAGTGTTTGTATATCAAATATTAATGCTTCGATCCAGACTTGTCCCGGATTACCAGGATCTAAAAAATAGACACTGAAGCGATTATTAAAATCACGTAGAAACGCCTATATATACATAGCATAAAGCAACCACTACATCAGTAGAAAGCTTATTTTATTATATAACACACAATATCGAATGCGAATTTTCTTGGTGATTTATGGGGATGGAAATTTTTAGCTAAAATATTGCACTATATGTTGTATAATATGTAATAAAATAGGCATGCTAATGGTGTAATGGTTGCTTTATGCTACACATACAGTAGAGGCGACGCGGCGCATGCGCGTAGTGTCTATGATGTATGCCATGGATACGGAGATACTACAAACGATTCTCCCCCTCTTTCCGACCAACTGCCGGTTGGAGTTTCACATTTCGTGACGTTCAGCCCAATTTGCCTTACCACGCCTATGGAAGTATCACTTAAAAAAATATATAATATAAAGATCTTAAACCAAAATAAATCCTATTCAAATAATCGACGACTTTGATTTATATCTTAGTCTTAACGTTGAAAAAACCAATTTAAAGTGAGAATATGAGTTGGATATATTGATATAACGCAAAGGATTGTAAAAGGTGTCGAAGGATATTTTTATACCTGATGGTCATAGCCCTTTTTGATACCTGCACATCATTGCACAAAATCAACAAAACAAAAAACCAATTCGTGGAATATCGTTTGGAATTTGCACCAATGAAATACACTCAATCTAAAAGTTATATTACCCAAGAAAGGTCAAAAACCATGTAAATAATTAGGAATAACATCTCTAATTTTCAAAGTCATTCAGGAATATGGAGTTGCGTTCTTAATTGTTCGTTGAAAAATTCCTTAGCTTATATATTAAGGAACGTTTCTACCTTGTTAGTTCAAAAAACATTTTTTTTCTTCGTGTATCGGAAAGAACCAATGTTTAAAAATGTGTTCAGTAAATTTTAAGTCGATATAAACTAAATTTGCAAAGTTATAGGCCGACAAAGAGAGGCTGCGTTTTCTCAAAACTACTTTTTTCAAGCTTATGGAAATGCTCCCATACGACCTAGATGAGAATTTTTTATGAAATTTAGTAAAAACGTGTTTAATAGATGTCTTCATCGTATAGACTACAATTATGTAAAAATATTTGAAAATGTTTATTTAGTGAACAAAAAACTACAAAAAATGTTGGTAAAAACACAAACTTTTCTTTGATCACTCACTATTTTTTTATTTTTCATTATATTTTTTTTATTTTAGTTTAAGTTATGGACAATATTATACAAAGTAAAAATATGTTTAATAATTTTATTGCAAATCATTTGTACAGGATTTAGGACTTCCATAGTGAAGAATGCCATTGCTCTTCCGCTTATATACTTGGCTCCACCCCCCCAATCCCACTACCATACTTTGACAAACTTTAAAAAATATTTTTATGTTCAATAAATATCGCTTAGTCAACACACTAAATATCAATATTTTATATTTAATACTTTTCGATTAAAAATTTTTTAAAAAAAAACGATCACTTTTAGGTCCAACAAGGTAGAAACGTCCCTTAATTAATTCAATTGAATCTTGTTACATTGTATGTCCGTTTTATATCTGTCGTGTATCTGAGGGGAATCAAAATAAAATTGACGCAAATCGAAATAAATATCATATGTACATATTATTGATATCGAATTTTTCGTTTAGATAAAAGATTCAAATCTGATTTAAATGTCAATTTTTTGTTGCAAAGTATTTGTTGTTTAATATATACTTATTTTGCAATATCAAATCTTATACTTTGAAAGATTTTTTATAGAAATATTAGGCTGTAACATACCAAGTTGCCGAATTTCAGGCGATCTGAGTTGATCGCGATTGAGACTAGTTCTGTCCATTTTTTACAGGTTGTAATATTTAGAATTGACTAAAGTACATTATTGCCACATTAATTGACTTATGGTATGAAACTAGCTTAGAGATGTGCTCTTCATTGACATTTCCAAATGATAAAAAATCAAATCATCACTTGCCATGAAAAATGGATTCTAATATTAAAATGATAATAGATTAAAAACCGATTAAAATCATATATTACATAATTTAAAATATTATTTAAGAAATAAAATCTCCCAAACTGAGCAGATCTGAGCAATTTATAAGTCCTAAAAATGTCATTTTTATAATAAAAATATGTCAAAAAATCTTATTTATTGTTGTTCAATAGATTATTTAAAGATAATGAAGCTTATTTTGATTGCTTGGTTAAAAATATTCAGTTTCATTTCTCACATATTATACTATATACTAATTCGGCAATTTCATATGTTACGCCCTAATATATTTGTATAGCGATCGTTTGTGGTTGATTATTGAAAATGTTTCACATATAGCATTCGTCTGTATGTAGATCCCTTATTGAGGATTTTCAATTAACACTTCTTCTACCGGTTACTTAAAAAATGATTCGTTATCATTGAAGCAGATCGTGTCCGAGCTACAATTCTTTCAGATGCTCTGAAAAAGAACAGACAAAATAATCACAAGCTGTAATAGTCGTAAACCTTGCATTACACCGTTGACTAATCACCGAGTTTTCTTTGTATACACTTTTTACTGGAATATATCACTCGCGTATTCCCCCACGGACCACTGCAAACGAACTGGCGAATTTCGAAACTGGTTTCGACGGATCGTTTCGCGACGTTTAATTGAACAGAAATTACGTTTCGATTATCCGTGCTCAGTCGATAGGAGTCCACTTGACCGCTGAATCCATATGTTACCGCGCAAGGTGTCGGTGGTTGACTGCCTTCGGTTGTGTTTGCCGACTGCACAACTCCACACTATTTTTTGTCAACCTTTTTACGCTCCCGCGTGATTGCTCTGTACCGTGTTGGACCAGGGCTGGCCCGAAGACCAACCGACGAAACAATGTCGGATTCGACTTGGACGGTAGCTAAACGCTCCAAACTGTTGCGAAACGCGGAAGAAGCTCGTTCGTACATGACATTTGAGTCATACAAACAATTCCCCCACCAGCTAAAAATGTGTTGAATCTCAATTCAATATCAATATAGTCGTGAAAATATGCATCATTTTAAGCACCTCATCCAGAATAAAGCGAAAACCACGTTCGACGCATTTGCTCTGATGTCTATAAGCACCCATGGACGTAATTCGTATAAAGTCAAGAAAAAAGATAATGAGAGCTAATCGATCCAAGATATTAATTTACAACTTCAAAGAAGGAACGAGAAACCTCAATTGTGAGACTTTACGATGACAATGAGAAAGATCTCAAGCATAACCAAAGTCAGCTAAACACATCAGATAAAGACGTCTCTTCTCGTTCAAGATTCGAAGCAAAATGTATTAATCAGATCAGATCTGCAAGGTTTTTGGTATAGAATTTAACCCTTGGATTAGTGAGTTAATTTCAAATTGACTTAACCTTTCCATCCCCATGATGTATTTACTACAAGTACGACTCTAATAATGGGAACATCGATATGAAATACAATAAGACACAGGGTTCAGAATTTCATATGGTGTACCAAATACATATCATGGTAGCGCGCGGGTGTATTTTTTAGCACGGTAAGGTTAAACATATATGCTATATACGTATCTTCCACACAAACCCACTTTTCTCTCAGGACCGCGCATCGTGAGCGAAGCTTGTATATCCATAAATTAACCTTAACATTATTGATAGCACACGATATTTATTTATTACTTCTCGTAAACATGAACAATACACATGTGTCTTCAGTTTTAGTAACAAAACATTTGTTGAAGCTTACTAAAACTACATGCTAAACTTTAAGTATACACTTGGATCTATTTTTATGCGATAGATACGTTCCACGGGGAATCGCATATTAAAAAAATCGCATAAATGAACTACATACAAAACTGAGGGATAGGTTCCGTTATTTTTAAAAACCGCATAACTTCAAATCAATGTGATGAAATGTAGCAAAAATCGCATAAAAAAACTTACTGCGAAGATTAGCCAATTTTTTTATGCAGCTCGTGATATGGATATATAAGTCCTAAAAATGAACTACATAGAAAAATGAGGGATAGGTTCCATTATTTTTGAAAACAGCATAACTTCAAAATCGCATAAAAAAGATCCGCACCAACACCAACGATCTAAGAATAACTCGTAGAAGCGAACTTTTAAATGTTCTCGCGGTTCTTTTTTGTATCATAAATTGTGGATGATCTTACGCCGCACTCATTTGTCAACTTACACAAAGATTCATTACGATTTAAGCGGTCCGGAATCACACTTTTGTATTTTTGCATTAACGAAGATTTACCATACATATGTACTATACTTGTATTGGGATGTCGGATTACAAGGGGGCGCCGGATTAAACTGGGGCCGGATTGTCGCGGGTCTGCTGTAATTTATATATCTTATCGACGAGCATAAGTGGTCGTTCAAGTATTGCAGACTATAATCTAATAATCGATATAGAAATGTAATATTTCGCTTGAAAATGATATTATAAATTATTAAACAAAAAGATATTGACTTGATGCTTATTAACTAGAAATTTGTGAGTCCCAGCATGGAGTACAAAACACTAGGAAACAAATTTCAATCCGAAAGTCCCATTCTGGATATATAATAAGTATATAGGAAGAGATGAACTAAATAAAATACACAATAATGACTCAATATTGCAAGCTGGAATTTGGATTGTCAACAATATTATCTGAAGTATTGATTTAAAAGGACAGTTAACAGAGTGAACAAAGAGTAAATATTACAATATTATCAGGTGAATGCAATCAAACAGATTCTGCAGAAGAATGGTGAAAGTCACATATTATGTCAACATAAAAATCAATCAAACTCTCTTTCGCGTAAGACATCTACCGAACCGGAATAAAACTAAGAAATTTTCGAATCGGTTCAGTTCAGGTTTTCGGTTCAGCTCTGATTCGAAGCCCTGCTTTAACGCTTTCAATTATGAGTTTTATTCATTTGAAAATAAAGTGATGACACAAACTGGATACGTCCATCATAACAATAGAAGCCTATTCCGTCGTCATGTGCGCCAAGCGGAATCAATAGCATTGAGCTATCTTATTTATATTAGTTCGCACGTATTAATTATTTGTTATTGGATTATTTATTCAATTGCTGTCCGTGAAAGAAATGTGTGTTTTGTCAAATATGATTGCCGCAGGTGTTTTCTTGTTGTTGATTTATTTGGTTGGTCGAATTGTGCAGACATTGAGTGGCAGCCCTGACCACACTCCATTATTTTTTTGTAAATCGTGTACATTTCTGCAGTTATGAGCAAGTAGAGGAACTCGATAGTATTTCACTTCCACATTATTATGTGGTCAGCATACATTCAATCGCCAACCGGCAATTGGGTTATTCGGGAAGCCGGCTAATATTAAATAAGTGCTATCGTAATTATAACTTCAATCATCCGCCTCGAGATACAGCCTTCAAATGTTCCACTCAGTTCTTTTCGAAGCATGCAATAGCCGTGTACTTTCTTCCGTCCTTCGTGAAAGTTTTCAACTGATACTGATTTGTAATAAAAGTA
This sequence comes from Stenopsyche tienmushanensis, assembly GCA_008973525.1. Classification (NCBI taxonomy): domain Eukaryota; kingdom Metazoa; phylum Arthropoda; class Insecta; order Trichoptera; family Stenopsychidae; genus Stenopsyche; species Stenopsyche tienmushanensis. The sequence continues at coordinate 378,935 of WACJ01000141.1, forward strand.
CTCTTTTTGTAATGAAGAAAAACTGCATTCCGTCAAAGACGTAAATTCAAAAAGTTAGAGGTATCGTCATCAGATATTTAAATGCTAGTTCGAGTTGATGACCGCGTGATCCTCCATTTTAGTATAACACCATCAATATGACTAATAAAATCCTTTTCTGCTGAGACACGGACTAAAACTCGCAAAATTCCCGATTTCCAGACAAATTATTTATTTCCGTCGCTGCAGATGAACTCTTATATACTATAATACTTCGATGTGATTCGTAACTATATTACGGAGAAATACAAAAAATCTGAATCCCGTATCTATTATATTTCATATCGATATTCCCATTATTAGAGTCGAGGTGTAGTAAATACATCATCGGTAGGGAAAGGTTAATATAACAATTTTAAAAACATATATGCACTATATATATTTATGTATACCTAAATTAGATAGCTAATGCCCCTAAGCTTTGCCTTAGCCCGCCAGTAGTTACGCCACTGTTTACAAGCGTCCAGATTTCGGTGGGAATGTTTCGATATAGTAGACTTCGTTGTGCTGTGAGGTGTACGATTTCTGTTAGATAAAAATTTCAATCCCGAATTTTTCGGGATTACGTTTATTAATCCCGGGATTCACGAGCACCTTAACCTTTTGCACTCCACCCATATTTTCTAAAGACCAATTAGCTACTCCAGCTAGAAAAATCTATAAGAAAACACCAGAAAGTAGGTAAGTTTCATTCGGGCCACCCGTTCTCTCGGGGAGGGTAACCATTATTTCTCGAATAAACATAAGATATTCATGATTGAAAATCACTTGTAAATTTAAGCTTGGTGAAATAAAAACGATATATGCCCTCCAATATATTTTATTTGAAAAGAGTTTTTTACTTTACACAACAAAAAATATGTATTTATGACAATAATATAGGTATTTACAATGAAGCGTAACTATTTTGTGACTACCCGCTGCCTTGCAGTTGTCCATCATAAATTATCTACTGACGAAACGGTCGCTACCTGCGAAAAAAGAAACCTCATTGGTCGCATGTTGATATTTCTATATTTTAGGAATTTTGTTATTGGGTACTTACCGTTAGGTACCCCGTCTCCGCCAGATAACAAAAAATAAAACCACCTCCAAAATTAAAAGCCTTCCAAAAATAGTACAGGGTAATCATTGCATTTTCTAAAATTTATATTTAATACAGTAGATTTTTTTTTACTGATTTTGGAATCAGAATTACCTTTGCAAATTTCTATAAAGTGGGACAATAACCGATTTGCATGCAAGCATTGAAAACTTTCGTGGGAAGTTTTTAATTATTGTGTTATCAATTTCGTCGAACCCTGTGCATTTTTTTGTTTTTAATCTTTCTTTTTTCTTAATAAAAGTTTCTAACTGAGTGATTTTAACATTTGTTAAGGATTTAGGATTAAGTCGCTAAGTTTTGGATAATAGGTTTACCTTATCTACGTTATCGTCGACTATTCGGAGAACCGCACATAAAGAAAAAAAAACCCATTGCCTTTTGTTTGACCGATTTGACGAACATGGGGTGTAAAATATCATGCATTTTGTGTACAACAAAAATTAGATCACTAGTCTTTAATACGTAATCGCGTGATTAAATTACGATGCAATTATTATCAAGATGTATTATTATCAAGAAAAATAGGTTATTTTATTAAAGATCTTGTATGTATACTTACAGTTTAATTATATTTTTTTAACGAGTGATATTTCTCGAAGCACTCTCCAATATGAAGTGCCGGCATATTACTGCATGTTTTGCAGTAGTACATGGTTCTTTTCCTTTTCTCTTTCCTATTTGTGCCGCAAACTACACAATCTCGGTATTTTTTTTCTAAATCAGGATATATGCTGTGACACTTTTGATTGTTTAATCGTTCTTCTGGATCTACCGTTGGTTTTTTGCTAGATGACCCTTTTCTATGATTTGCAACTAGCTGGATTATCAACTTATCAACAAATTGTAAATGGGTCATTGGCTTCTCCTTTTTTCTGAGTGAGTCTTCTTTATATAAAATATATGAATTTATCACTGTGGTCTCTAATCCCCAGAAAAAAAGTTTCCGCCACCATTTCACACTTTTCCTGAGGAAGCAGTAAGTTGAAGAATAATGATCAGCGATATCAACACCTCCCATGTGCTTCGTGTAATCAGCGACAACTTCTGGTTTCTTTATTTCTTCCTCTATTCCTCCTCGTACAATTCTTTTGATAACTTCAGTACCATTCGAATGCCAGTTACTTAGCATAGTTACAATGCGTTTGTCTTTCCACGCGAGAGTAATTGCATTGTCCGTTTTAAAAGATAATACTTCGTCTTTTTTTATTTTGGGCTTTTTTATTCCTGGCGGCAGATTTTTTTTATTTGTCATAATGGTCCCAGTTAAATGAGCGTTTAATTTCATCAATTCATCCGATAAAGAAATACTTGTATAGAATCGGTCTGTATACAAATGATAGCCTTCTGCATCCGGAATTTCTTTTAGTAAATTTTTATAAAGCTCCAAAACAATTCGAGTGGTAAATTTTAGCTCGGGATTTGTCAATTTTCCAGTTGTTAAAGAACCATAATAAGGAATAAATGAATATAAGTATCCACAGTGCGAATCCGCCAAAACATATAAACGAATTCCCCATTTTGTTGGTTTTTTTGGATTGTATGTTTTAAAACAAATCTTCCCTTTAAAATTTACAACCGATTCATCGACCACTATTTGTTGATGAGGAAAAAAATACTGCCTATATCTTTCGTCAAGATATTTTAAGTAAAGATCTACTTTTTTTATTCTATGTTCTAAGTTACTTTCTTGGCGATTAATTATAGAATTGTCGTGGAGGTGTAGTCTCCAAAATATCTGTAGGAAACGTTTTCTCCTAAAAATTGACGTATAAAATGGACAACTGGCCGTGAATGAGCGTGAAAAAAAATCTTGTAAATTTGGATGAGGTCTGATTCCCATATTCAAAATTACGCCTAAAAAGGCTCGAAATTCTACTGCGGTTACATCACAAAATGTATTCCACATTGATCTGTTGGTTGGAACCATTTTCTTAAACTTCTCTTTGGCATATTTGTTTGTTTCACCGACAATTGTATTAATTAGAGAATCAGTAAAAAATAAATTAAAATAATCTATTGGCTGAATACAATTTGTCGGCAAATTTGGCCCTGGGATTCTTGCACCGATGTAAAAAGATTTCTGCGGTTGAGCGACTATTGACGTTAATAAATCCCAATGTTTTGGCGATGAATTTTGTAAGTCTTCCTCATCACTGGATAGATGCATGATTCTTGGCATTCGTATGGGGAAAATGTCACTTTCACTCTCCGTATCACTTCCATTGTCTTCATCACTTTCATTATTCGCATCACAGTCTTGATCGTGTATCACTTCTGTATCACTGTCATCACTGTCGTCAACATTGTCGAAAAAAAAATCTTCTTCATCACTACTCTCGTTGAGTTGTGAAAAAGACCTCTTGTTGTTTTTGTTGCACTCCATGATATTAATAAACTTTGACGTTTTATTATATAATTAACTTAGTATAACGGTGATAAAAATCCCCACAAAAATTCCGAAATGACCGAGAAACGATTGTCACTGTATTGAGGGCGGAGCTTCGACCTTTTTAAACGAGCGCAGCCAAACGACTGTATGTTCACAAAATAAACCCGGTGAAATCAGTGATAATGCCACGCAAAACTTTCTAGGAATTATTTTACCCTTATGACACATCAAAACAAAGAAATGCGTATTTCTATAGCATGCTGCAGTATTAATCCGCATTTACTGATAAAAAAAATTCACAGAATTTGTTTGTTTGTTGGTAAAAGCGGCGCGCAAGTCAATGCCTGCTTTCGGCCAGACCGTCTGGCCAACGGAGCTGCTGGCAAGAATCCTTTGGGCCAGACAGTCTGGCCATACGAGCTGTAAAGGTTAATCAAATCACCTAAGTTAAAAATCATATTTGTACATATTTCGACTCAAAACCAGAAAAAAAAATTCAAAGAAGAAATTTAAAAATTCGAAAACTAAATAAAAATGAAAAAATATATTAATTATTTTATTGTTAAATTATCGGCAAAGACTTTTCAATACACTTAATATATTTGATCAATTTATAATTTCTAAAAATTTCGATTAGATCGACCTTAATCATGGCTTCGAACCGGAACTGAACCGATAACCCTATAAACAGCTATCTTTGCCGGAACGTTTTTTTTTTATTATACTAGTATATTTATATTCCAGTAATTATCCCTTTAAATCAATACTACTTCAGATAGGATTAATATCAACTCAAATTCCAGCTCTTAATCTTAAATTACTATGTATTTTTTTAGCTTACATCTTCTAAACGAGGCATATCCCGAAAGTAAGTGTACTGTGACAATAACGGGTTGTGGTTTTTTGTTTATTAAGGGTTGGCCAAACTGGGTGGTAGAAGAGGACTTCCTGACAAAGCGAGCATAGCAGGAATATGGTAGTACGTAAATTCATGTTATAGTGTCCAATTGTGTGAAAGATGTTGGTAAGAAATCCCGCCAAGTACGAGCGGACCAATAGCGCCCGCGAGTTTCTTGCGCAATTTGAATTGGAAGGTGAGGATTTTCTAAGCTCAAATTATGACTGGAGATAAAAAGTGGGTGGCTCATTACACGTCTGAGTCAAAAAGACAGTTGTCACAGTGGGGTCACACCAATTCCCCATCTGCCAAAAGTCTGCCTCAGTGTTTTGGAACAGAAAAGGCATAATTTTGGTCAAATTTCTGCCTCGGGGAAAGAGCATCAATGCACAACGATATTAAATTTTCAACCGATGAGCAGATGCAGAAAGAGGTTCTGAAATAGGGGAAGGAGTTGGCGGGAGAATTAAGAGAAGCTTGTGCCATGGCTCACCAGATGCATTGAACGAGATGGCGATTGTGTTAAAAAATAGTGTATCAATAATATCCTGTATTTTTTTCAAACACATTTTTTCTAAAAAAATATATAAAAATTTAGTACACTTACTTTCGGGATATGCCTCGTATATTCACTTTGTACCCAGACTGGAGCTCCCTGATCCCCAAACAATAAGCGTCAAGTCAATACCATTTTGTTTAACATTTTATAAAATAAATAAATTGTGCTAGAAAATATGGTTTTAATACAAAAAATTGCATTATAACAGACTTTTTTATCATTGCACCCTCGACCAAAATAAAAGCATTAAGTCTGGTGATGAACGTGTAGCGCCTCAAAAATACGTTTTCAGCTTCGTTGTAAATATACATCCTTAACTACAAAATATTCAAAATAGATAAGTCTATGAAATTCAAATTTGATGAATATGAAGACCCTTTTTCTGGTGTGGCTTTTAACAATCCCTTTATGGGACCATTACCAACCATTTTGACATGGTTTTTCATGGTGTATATATGTTTTTAAAAATGTGGGCGCCAGCCATACAACCTGTAGGTGGTGTGACTGGCGCCACACATTTTTGGCACACACATTTAAAAAATAAGTGTTTTGTCACTCTTCAGCTCAATTATAAGTGCAGAATTATACTATAAGATGTTGCTATATTCCATCGACTCTATTAATTCATGTTTTGATAAAAATGAAAGCTAAAATCATTGGAAACCTTTTAAATTACAACCTTGATGGCTTATTTGTTCTAAATCGATCGGTATGTATTTTATTTCTACAGTTTTTATTTATTATGCAGTGAAGCGTTTCAGAATTGTAGGACGAATTTCATACGATTAATTAAAGGAAAAATTCTAAATGGTTTTCCAAAAAATACAATTTGCAGTCTGTATCAAAATATTTTTAAAACACAAGTATAAAGAATTGATGATTTTATTAAATGCAAAATAAAATTCTCCATTAAACCACCGAATTAAATATATCAAAATGCTTTGAACGTTGAATCGTATCCGTTAAGTAAATAGAAAACTTCTAAAAGTATAATTATTATTTCAAATCAATTTAATTTTGTTATAAAAATATACAAATAAACCTTTAAAATATTTCTTCTTATCTTAGTTTCTTAACATAAATACTTTTAAATCCTATTGATTTTCAAATATCAAGACTTCTTTTGGATTTAAAAGCACTCTTGTTCTTTTGTGGAGAGCACCAATATAATCGGTAGTTGGAGAGTGTTGCGTCGAAGGAACACAGACGTCAAGTGGAATAGAGTGATTTATTTAAAATAATATAAATATATAATAATGATGAAGAATGAACTTGAAGGATTATTGATATTACAATGGAGAATGGTATGTGTAAGGAATTAAGACGAGGAAATGTTGTATGGATGAAACTAGGACGGGGAATGATTTTAGATGGAACTAGAACGAGGAATATATATTTGAGAATATGATGAGAAATTTTAGACCTCGCCTACGCTGGGTGGATCTCTTATAGAGCTAAATACATTAAAACATTTGTATTTTGATGTTTTATTGTATTCGTTTCCAGGATGATTAATGTATCGAGGTGATAATATCGTATCTGCACAAAAATTGATTTAGCATATTTCAGGATAAACAAGCATATTCAGCATTACGCCATCTGTTTCTTACTACTTTACTTATGTTCAACTTTAAAATCGTACAGCATTTTTGTGCTTTTTGTAGATATTTTTTATCACCGAGTTGACTTTCCTTCTGCACAAGATATATGGAAATCATTCACAGGAATACTTATTAAAAATAAAACACCAAAACTATTTTTGAAAAACATTATATACAAAATCTTGCTTCGAATAACCGTATATAATAATCAATTTCAAAAATAATGGAATGTTACATTTTCATTATGTATATAACATGGATGACTATGCTTAATGTCATTAAAATCCACATATATGAATCTCAAAAGTTTCTAACGTCACAATATTTTTGGCGTTAGCATTGGTAACGCACATTGGTTGAACCATGCTATTGTTTTGCCTGTTATACAATATTTAATATACACGTTAAAAATTTCAAATTCCTTTTGTAACACACACACTCAACAACATCTTTAATTCCTTCCTAATATATTTTTTATTCCCAAATATCTTATAACCAATGATTTCCTATTATTTCAATGTCGTTAAAAGTAAAATCACAATTTAATTAAAACTGAAAAGTACTTTAACGCAGAACACTCAGTCTTAAATCTGGTAAAGACCATTATCACATATATCTTTATAACGGAACATTGAATTATTTTATAAAATTAGTTTTGAATTTATTTTTGATGTTATCTAATACTAAAATACTCGCTTCATCACCACCATTAACAATATCTTTTTTTTTTAATTTAAAGCCCTTATATTATAACCACAATTATCAAAACAGTCTTATTTGTAAATTTATAAGTTTGCATCTACGAGGCATGTCCAGAAAGTAAGAGTACTCATTTTTTTAGAAGTAAAAATGGCAATATATTTAAGAAAAATTTACGAATTCACAGATGTACATGAAACAATATTTTTCGACGTAGTCACCTTCCTTCTCAATGTATTTTGTGAGCCGAGGGATAAGCTTTCTGATACATTCCTCAAAAAAGTCTCACGCCGATGTTTTGGTTTATTGTTTGACGGTACTTTGGACATCGTTATCAGTAGAAAGCCTTTTTCCACGCATAAACAACTTCAAAGAGGTGAAAAGATGAAAATCTGACGGTGCCAGATTAGGGCTGTAAATGGGGTGGTTTTTGAAAGGATGAAGAACCTGGGAACAGATCATGAATATCAGAATGCTTATCGAAAAATCCCGAGAGTTCAATGTTCCCATGACGCTCTGTTTATTGGATTACACAAAAGCCTTCGACTATGTAAGATGGGATATTCTGTGGAATGTGCTTGTAGAAATGGGAGTCCCTAATCACATTATAAAAATTATCAGAGCACTCTATACAGACGGATCGTCACAAATAAAAATTGACGATACCCTATCAGTGCTTTAAAATAGAGAAAGCCTTAAGACAGGGTTGCGTTCTGTCTTCACTGTGTTTTAATACATACGGAGAATAAATAATGAGACGTGTACTAGATGGCTGGGAAGGAGGGATCTTCATTGGAGGTTGAAGTAAAGAAATAATAAAACGTGGTGTTGCGTCGCATGTTGAGGATTCCATGGACTGCCAAAAGAACCAACCAGTCCATACTAACGGAACTAAAAATAAAAAATAGACTCTCATCCGCCTGCCTGGGACGAATACTAAGGTTTTTCGGACACATTATTCGCCGGGATAGGGAAAATTTAGGATTTATCTCGGGAGCGACCAAGTGAAGTAGGCAACTGACTCAACCCTCACTATAGTTATAGCTCTGCGGACGACAGAAGACTGAAAGGACCTGGTTCGGAAACGAACAAAATCTACAGGGTCATAGTCACGATCCTCAGTCATGAGGAAACGAAAAGAAGAAACAACTCCGGGTTCTCCTCCCAACACCATAAATGCAGTTTTGCCAAATCTGTCGAAAACAAAAACCACAAAGCATCAGCACTCTTACTTTGCGGATATGCCTCGTATAATACATATTTGTCATTATATGTTGTAAATATTTAAGCCTCACAAAGATATAAACAGCAAAATTACAAATCTACCAGATATGAACATGATCTCTTACCAATCAACTAATAATTCCAATTTTATTTTTGGGGTCTTAACTCATTCACATCATTAAGTTGATATGTCCAAAATCTCAAAACTAGTCACCATAGCTATATATATATATATATATATTATGGCAAATTTGATATTTTCATCACTGATTTCATTTTTGTTGAGAAAGTATATTTGTTTAGTTTGTTTTTGATTAATTAAATTAAGTCAAAATATTTGAGAAATTAATAACTTTCATAGATCATTGTCTAAATTATACAAAAAGATGCTATAAATCTATTAAATATTAACTTAAAGTATTAAAATATTGAAATTTCCTACTAAAAATCATGATATGAACGAATTAACAATCAGAAAAAAACAGTCAAACGTTACAAGATGTTTGAAACTGACAAATCGTTAAAATACATCTTTCATAATTTTCCAAAAAAATAATTTCTTTACAATTAATACTTATTTTTCTCTAATTCAATTGTTGGAAGCACTTTAAAAATTAAGGAGATTGTATAAAAATTTTTACCACCGCAATAATATGAGACTCGTAAAGTATTCTTTCACATAAAACATGCTTTCAGAAATAGGAGATCGTGGGCGTTGAATCCCTGCATCAATATTTTAATTTAAAAAACAACCCACACACATATTATAAGTTTGCATTGATCTATGCAATAATGCTAAGCTACTGAAATTAAATTAAAATGGCAAACATGTTGTTCAACAAGTTGTTTTCAAGCAAAAAAAACAAAATGAGGACTTCAAATTATCATTTCTTCAATATAAAGATAAAAACATACTGGCAATATAATATATAGTTAATGAATTTTTTTGATATTAAAACCACTGAAATTCATGAGGTAGATGATATTATATAAATGGCGAATATTATCTCAGACTTTCATCATATCCTTTGACCACCTCGCCTTTACAGCTAGCGTTAAGAAGAATCCACTTATAATTAATCCCAGTCCAAATCCCCACATTAAAACTAGATGAATTTGATGAGCACTGAACGTTCCATGATACACCATTGTGCGAATTTCTTGAGGTAATTCCGTCAGAGACTGAAATAAGAATTTAAATAATATCATCTAATTATTTCGTTCCAACTATTTTTGATTTCAAATTTATACACATTACTCACCACGTCCAACCAAGCGATTGGCAATATTAATTCATCAGGTAAATAATCAAAGCCATTTATTCCTTGTGATTTTCTTATTTGTATATTGATCTGCATTCTGAAAAATTATATAAACGTTTTATGTCAAAAATGAATCGCAAATATGAAAAATAAAAATGAATATAAGATAATATAATTATAACGAACTTGCTGCTGCCTGCAAGAGGTAAACCAAGGGTTGGATGTATGTCCAAATATGATGAATGTTCTTCAGGAATCGGTTTAAGTCCATCTATAGTATTCAAAAGCTCCGGATCTCCTAAATAGAAATGTGGAAAAGAAGCAAATGCTGGCGCACCTATAAATATAAAATTATATTTAATTCATATTTACACAAACATACTCAAAATGTTCTAATAATTAATTGTAAATGTTACGTAAGACGTACCAAAAGCACAAGGACTTGAATTAAATACACCTTTAGGTGGGCACACGGCTGAATCCATGTGACAAAAGCATTGATTGGCAGGATTGGTTGATGGATGATCAAAAACATTTGCTGGTGGAGAATATCGCAATGCCGTAATCTTGTTAAACACCTTTGCATTAACAAAATATATATTATTCTAATGCAAGTTCCATATGATCAATATCGTATCTTCAAAGGATTATACTAGTCAAATTCTAGGCTTACCTCAACTTTCTCTTGAAAAACAAATGGGAAACGCCTACAAAGCTCCTTGTTATAAATGTATAACGTTTGTTTTTCATCTAATAAAGATGCAGGGAATATTGTTCCATCAGTGGCATCGAACCTACAATTATGATATATAATATTTTAAGCATTTATTTAAATAAAACTTACATGTTTCATTTTCAAATGCTGCTCATAAATCTAATTGATCATATTAGGATTTCATATAGCATTCAAACCTGTTACATTCATCAGTACCCCAATGTGCAATTTTGTCTTCGCCGTTATATTTTTCAATGATTCCAATTTTATCTAAATCATCTTCTCCGGTGTAAATTGTAATACGATCTCGAGATGTGCCATTTTTCTAAAATATAATATTTACATTAATTCATCGATATAAATAAGTGGAGTTATCAGTGGCTATTGATTAGACTTACGGTAACGAGTATACCAAATTCTTTGTATGGCATATCGCCTCTTAAGCTCAAGAATGGACGAGCTAACGAAATCAATTCATCTTCGTATCCCCAAAGAAATCGATGAACTGGTAACAGTCTAAACGGCTGCGTTTTAAGCGTTTGGAAAACAGTCGATAGACCCATTTGCGTTATATAATAACTATCTTTGACCATTGATATAGCGGACTGAAAAATGTAACAATTCACTTGAGAAAATTCTGATGGAGCAACTTTATATTTATAAAATAATAAGTCGACCTAAAGAATCAATATAATAGTATAACAACTCTTAGTAAGATGAGTACTAATTATTCTATACTAACTGCAGTATTTCATATATTATTCTGAATAATAATGATAGTTAACAAGGTTTTCTTCACATAGTGGTGTAAAATTAAAAGAAAAGATACTTGTTTATTCTCAAATCAGAAAAACCTATCTAAAATTTCATTACATTATACAGAACGAGACAAGTATAATTTTATTTGTATTGTTTAAAAAAGAATAAAGTAAAATAACTCTTCAATCAACAATATTAATCTCTGTGTAAATTGTTTGTAAAGTATGTTTATGGCATTTTAACCTTTTAACTGCCATAGCGTAATAAGCCACTAATTCCACTTTACGTGAATCGACACTGATCGATTCTGTCCGTATTTTATAATACATACTAAGTTGTCTAATTCCTTATTTATTTGTTATTGCTTAAATATTGGGCCGACCCAGCCGACATAAGCCCGCAATGAAATAAAGACAACAATATTTTTGACCCATTCGATAAGTCTTCTTCAGACAACTTCATTTTGTAATGAGAGATTGTAATTTTTCGTCATGATCTGAAAAGCGGACCGGTTGGACACAGGGTTCTAGTGACCGCTCTGTCCGCTTTTAGGGCTTTTTGTGGCATTTTTGGGGATAAATGCATACCCGGGGCCTTCTATAATTCTATAAACACCTCAGGTCAGTTAAAGGAACTTAGAGTCCTTTGACTTTCTTCCTTTGTCTCAGATGTGAAGTGATGGACCCATGTTTCATCCTGAATTGATGCAAAAACTCGGCCTTATTGCTGTGAAACATCGCCAAACACTGTTTTTGTTCCATATAGAGCAAACGCGGCACCCATCTTGCGCACAGCTTGCTCATGTCCAAATTTTCAGTCAATATGCGATGTATGACATTTTTTTGATAGGCCTACCGTGTCTGCTAGCTCGCGCAATTAGAGTCAACGGTCTTTCAATACCATTTTGTGGATTTTCTTCACCATTTCTGGGATGGTTACCTCATTTGGTCGACCACTGTGCTGTTCGTGTTATGGCTACCAAACCATACTACATACTAAACAATGTAGCGTTTTGAAACTTGAACATGTTAGATACTTGCCACGGGCGCTTTATACTCTTGTTACGATTAAATTTAAAAAAAATTGTTAGTCTGCGAGACTAATGTGTAGTGATAGTGTAATTCGAAAATATGATTAGTGATCTAAGATTAAACGTAAGTTAAAACGTTTACATGGACATATTTCAGTTGAATAATAAAAAAAAATAAAGCGAAAAAGCCTAGACTTTCAATTCTAACAAAAAGTAATAGATAAGAAATAATATATTTTGCATTATTTAAAAATTAAAAATCAAAACATGAATTTACCAAAAGTGGAAGATTTGGAACAACCACTTTGTCATATTGTGATCCAACAGACATCTCCGATATAAATTCAAATAACGACGTCTCTTGATATGTAACGGTTCCATTTTTATTAAAACCTACATTAACTCGCTTGATAGTTTGTCTAAAAAAGATTAAAAAGCATTCAGATAAACAAAAATTCACAAAAACAAAATAAACATCATCATCGGTTACATCAAATTTTACTTACTGATACACGTACGGACCAACATCCTGAACTTTAAACTTAGTTGCATTTCCATTCATGATATCATCTATATTCGTATAATTAAATAAATGAACCCGCATAAACGGATGTACAGGAGGATCTTTCCAAAGATGATACGACGATGAATTCTTTGTTATAATTATATTCTGCAATCAAGATGGAGCGTGTTGAGTTCAACGTCAAATTAAATATTGTCATTAATTTCAAATATACATACCGACAACACTGTCGTCGCAAATACATTTGTGAAGCAAAATATTATAGTTCCTATTAGACTTATTATAAACAATACTAATAAAAAAAATAGAGCTGAAACAAACAAGAAACATAAAATTAGTATCATATTAAATTTACATAAATTAAGTACAATGAATTTAACATTCTCATAGTATTATGCAGATTGTCGTTGTTGTTGATATTTTTAATAAAATCAATTAGGTCGTTTCTAAATGAAACTGGATGAAATGGATGTGAAAACTCCCTGTGAATGAATATCGATGAGACCCTAATCCTACCGTGAACTGTTGGCAGTAGCACTATGATGATGACGATATGTTTAATGCTTAAGTGAGGATTTAACGTTTCCATGACAAATTTGTCTGTGATTCATAACGTCACAGTTCAAATAATATATATTGCAAAACAATTTAATGCATGTTTAAATTCAGATTTAAAAAATTAGTATACCACAGACAAAACAAAGATGATAATTGCCCGGAAAACTTATCTATATCGAGAGTCATGAACCACGCTAAATTTATAATGAAATTACACAAACATAAAAACTATGCCACATAATAAAATTATCTTTTTTTTTATCGTGCACAATTCTTCGTCGAGTTAATCTACTTTGTAATTGATTGAATATCATATTCTGTTAAAGTTGATTGATTTTAATTACTTGCTTAATGAAATATCATCAGCTTCGTCTGTAATTATTTATTAAACACAAATGAGAAACGATACATAAATCATAATTTGGAGTTGATAGAATCCATATTATAGATCCGAAGATCAATATATCTTCTAATGCTAACGTTAAGTTAACGGCAACATCAAAGACTTTGATAGAAATGTATCTGTTTTACGCCTAAGTCTAATTCTATTCATTTCGATGAGAGATTTATCCGACTTTCTATTCTTCTGGAGGACAGTTTGTTGCAACCTTAAATTATTGATATGAATTCCTTTAGCCATGACATAGTCAACAATCAGATTTATCTACTTATGCAGTAAAATATTAATTGATATAAAATGAAATGTTAATTAACAATGTGATGTGCAAATAATTATCATAAATATTAATGAGTATCAACATTTTTTACATTAACATAGACATTGGCAATCATAAATAATTCAACTTATTGACGATATACATATATGAGGGACATATTTTTTACTTGGGGTTTTATTAAATCTATCCATAATCAAATGAATAACATTATAAAGTATCCGATCACTCATATATAGTCGGCTTTAGTGGTTTTGTATTTAATTATCCAAAATGTAAAAGCATTGTGTTATAGTTAATTGAACAAAACGTATCGATCATAAATATATCTCAACGTTTAAAGTAAAGAATAAAATATTTAAATTTATTCTTATCACCGCCATAATTATGAATGAATATAAATCATTCACTCTAAAGAATTCTACCTTCCGCTTATAAAAACAAGATCTGTTAAAAGCTTGGATGTTACATACGTCGAGGTTGCATTTTCTATTTTTATTTTGCTTAATGATTTTCATGGCCGTTCACTATAATAGTTAATGCATTACAAAATACAAATGCCATTGAATGCAATAAAAAAAATAAAACGAATCAAATAAGATTTGATTTGCCTCATTAGACAGTTTATTCCATAATATAAATTTGTGCGGCAATACTTTAGACAGACGTTATAATCAAATAAAGATATATTTACAATAGACAGATTGAAAACAACATTATATCCGAATTTAAATTTCATCATTTCAACATTACCGTTTAAATGTTTTTGACAAAACAGATAAAGAATTAATTTTATGGCAACGTTATGGTAAATATCATATCTTTGTTGCACGAGGACAACTAACAGACATTTAAGATGGCTTATATTTTGAAGTCACAGCGGATCAGTGAAAATGTAAAAAGTAAACTTCTTATAATTCAGGCTGATGAGTTATTATGGAATATAATTTCGGAGAAAAGGATCCTTTTATCAAAAATAGTTTATGAATCATACGGAAGCGGCAAAACATTTGAATTGGATGAAATATATGTAGATTTATACCGCACAATAGCATTACGAGATCAATGTTTTCATATTAAAAAAGTGAATAAAACCAAAATGTTCAACAATATTTCAATGACAATTTATTGTGTAAAAAGTGCATATTGCAAAGTAACAAATATTATTTTTTAATACATCGCTACGGTGGCATTAATCATATTTTTCTTCATGTAAATTTACAACTGATTTTATCAATATAATAACTAATATTATATGGGCGTTTTGCCGTAATTCATCTTTATCAAATAGCTGATTTAGACGTTCATTTTTTTGCAAAAGCCTATTTTTTTTTTACAAAAAACCCTCTTAGCATAACAAAATAAAAAGCAGCAAGATAATGCATAGTTGAGGATATAATTTAAATAAATTAAACTCTCACGAATACGACATGGCAATTGATCGATATCACATATCTAAAATAATAAGAGCGAATTGGCAATAATTATATGGTTACTGTTGAATTAATTTTGGACCAGTTAATTAAGTATTAACACACCGCTCAATAAATTCGTAGGATATATTTTTTTTCGCTTTAAACTTTTTTCTTCTTCATTATAAGTCGCTTTTTCGCAATCTCGTAAAAAAATCGTACGGCCCGATTGATGTGTTAATATTTAACACACTCTATTGCGTAAAAAGTTGTTTGATTTATATTCGAGGGGGATTCAAATGTAATCCGGAATTTTGCTGCACAAAGTATAAACGACTATAAAAATTAATATCCGTTTGTTCGTATGCAGTGCGCTGCCATGCCGTTCATCAGATTGCGATTAAACTTCGTGCACTTATTGCTGAGGATTGCGCGATTAACATAGGCATAGTCTAATATACAAAAATAAAAATTTGTTTGTTCGTATTTTATGCGCTGCCATACCGTTCGTTCGATTGCGATAGAACTTTGCCAACTTATTGTTTGCATTTTTACAAATAATATAGGCATAGTACAATTGACTTACGGTAGATCTTATATATAAATATCAATGTTTTTGTTCATATTTATAATAAAACCAACAAAATAAAATAAATTTCATTATTTCTATCATTCCTAATTAAACGAGATAACTCTTTCAAATTTCAAGCGATATTTTTAGAATTATTTCTTATGTGGCAGCAACGCGCCGGGTATCAGCTAGTATTCCCGTAGATCCCGGGATTGGATTCCCTAGTCCTGATAGATAAGTGGATTTGTACGGATGATATGTGGCGGACAAGCGATTATAGCATCTAAGTATATGAAGATTTTAAATTAGCTCACTACTCAAAGGGTTAAGAAAGTTTGCATCAAATCTACATCCGCCACCGTGATCGTTACATGTCACTCATATATTGGCACAACACAAGAATTCTCTCGCTGATGGTAAGATATTTTAAGAAGGATTTATATCGGCTGCAGAATTAATATTTTCTAATAAAAATAATAATAGGAAATAACCTTATAAAATATATAATATTAGAAGTCGATTCCGATAATATTTTAAATTGAAAAGTACTTCCCAAGCCAAAAAAAAGGTTGGACACCCTTGCGTTATATGATAATCACATCATTTTATCTAACAACATTATTTATATCTTTTATCTCACCGATTAATATACATAATGATCAGTCATTATACATAATGATAAGTCGTTATATGTACGTGGACAGCGTCAAATTGCTACATCACTCCCAATAAATGTTGCTTTACAATACATGAATAAATTTTTCATAAAGCCTTACGGGAAATCCCGGGCCATCGATCAAAGATCATTATTTCATAAATCATTTGATTATTCATACATTAATATTTAAAAAAATCTTATTGTTTAAGGATTTATCGTCGTTGGCACTTTACGCAAGTGTTGCCAATGACGATATATCGTTGTCCGGCTCTAAAAGGGTTCATTTCTGGTATCACGTCCAAATTCACGAGCACGATTCATATTGTTTTTTTTTATTATGGCACATCATGACCCACAACATCAAACAAAAATTGCAGATAGCCAGTATTTTGCATGGGGTCAATTAAATTTAATCAGAGCCAATCATACTCTGATCCTCCTACGTTAGTCATTTTAACAAGCATTCATGACCGACAGCGTCTGGCTTTGATTTAATACATATTGTCAATCGAATCACGCCGGAAATTCAACGAATCATTCAATTACAAGTGCATCGGGGGGCTTATATTATATTTATGAACTTTTGATGAGATCAGTTTCAAGAGCACGACCAGACGATGACCCTCGGACAGCGATGTGTTGCTTGGCAGTCATTATCTTATAGACAAAAAGGTCGCAAGATCAGACTGTTTTAAATTATAAAAAATAAATATTATTTTTTGTGTTTATTGAATCATTTCACTTGATAATACAGACACTAAGCACATGCACTACGTCTGAACGCTGTTCAGATGAACGCATTTTATCCCACGATTGTAAACGACGTAGATATTCAATCAGCCCTCTTATAGCGTCCTTTTCGTTTTCGACGTCTTTTACGTGAGCAACTTGCACTTGTTAAAAAACTAAACATGTACAAATTTTGTATGAGTGCCTAAATTTATATTGTCATTTGTTTCTATAGCGTGATACCTATCTCGACACAATAGAAGGGTTGACTGTATATAGGCTTGATTGCCGAATCTCTGGATTAACCCCTAAAGGAGTACTGTGCCAGGGCCTGGCATCCCCCCTCCACTTTTCAGAAAGAGCACTCTTGTACATTGAGCTCGGAGACAGACAGAGACAGAGAGAGAACGTAGCGCAGTTCGGGAGACAGAGACGGAGAGCTTCCTCGCATACATCGCACGATTGTATAGATCGTTAGCCCAAATTTATCGACTAATAATAATTTCAATTTCAAGTTTGTTATTTGTTTACGCAAATAAATTACCGAATATTGTGTGCTATCGTGAACTAGAAGTATATAATAATATCATTTATAGCCGTAAACTAGTAAATATAATGGTTTTACCGGTTATCGGTTTTCGGTTCAGTTCTGGTTCGATGCCCTGTTTTCAAATAACTAAAACTACAATTCTGTCAAATATCAGTAATGAGTGAGAGATGTCCAAAGCTTCCAAAATGCACCCAAAAATACCAACAAGGCGTGCAAATGCACTAGATTTATTATTAAATCAATACAAAATAAAACTATATACTTAATTATAAACATATTCTACTGTAACACGCATATATTTTACATTTACATGTAAACCATCTCACTTTTTTCCTTGTTTGCTTTAACTATAAGAAATGATATGAATATGTATGCAAGAGTCGTTTGATTGAAAGAAATTAAAATAGTGTGTCCTAAAAAGTTGAAATGATGAAACGCACACATTTGTGTGTACGGCATTTATAGGATTAATATCCTATTAAATCTTTTTTTTCGATTTTTTTTTTGCATATTAATTCTGAACAAAAGTAAATCGGTTTAATATATGCAAAAAAAAATTTTCGCATGTTTTTCAATCATTTTTGATGAGTTTTCCTTTAACCGCAAATTTATTTAAAATAATCAACATTTTCCTCAATAAATCTACGACGACGACATCTGACAACATTTGAGAAAGACAATGTTTAGCAATTGGTAAACGAACTATCAAAATAAAAAAAATATGTAAAACAATGATATAAGGTATGTAATGATGTACGGGGGTGAAACATGGATCGTTAATGTTCGTGGTTCGTGACTCTTCAGGACCAAATCTTTGGCGTCAAATCGATCCTAATTAACCGGGATGCCCTGGACATGTCGATCGTTAGCTTCGATCTTCGCCGCTGTCTTCAATATGCAGATCACATTGCACGACACACATAATTGCGTAGAACTTAAATGCTTTCAGAATCAAATTAAAAAAATGCTCTGAAATTATAAACTAGGTACAGGACCATATTACGTTAACCCTTTCGGATCGTAGAGCAGACATGCTATGCTCTAATGTAAGCCCACTTTTCTGTCAGCTTCACGGCAGCGTGTGACAAGCTTGATAATGAACCTTAACACTGTTGATAACACACAGTAAACTTGCATGGCATCTGCTTTTTGTTGTTCAGCTATTTTTCTCTATTAATGTGTTGCGAAAATAAAAGGGTATAGGGTTGCCGTGTAAGCCTGCCGGTTTACTTCTGAAGGAGTAGATTTTGCAAAGCAGTGGTGCTACTCGGCTAATGACGCCACTTCAGAACAGTCAAAGAGGATTAACAAAATTGGTCAACGATAAGAATTATACGAGTATCTTAATTACCAAAACAAACGCCTGTTCTCATGACAACACGAACAATCAAGCTTCGACTTCTAGACACTCATGTGTCTACTGTGGTCCAACTATTTACGATCAAACTATTCTCTCAAAAAATGTGGGAGTATGGTGTCGATCTCCACCACATATTTGCAAGGCATACGACAGCATCAATCGGGAAAAAAAACTTTGGAGGACCATGTTGGAGATGGGAATTCCGGGTAAGTTGGTGAGGCTGTCGAGGATGTGTGTGACAGGATCAGTCAACGTTGTACGTTCCAACGGCGCCCTGTCGGAGCCTTTCGAGGCGACAACGGGAGTTAGACAGGGGGACGCCCTCTCCCCGATTCTCTTTAATATTGTGATGGAATTAATTATGAGAGAGGCTGGCAGATCGGGATACGCACGACACAAAAGATTATACCCATACAATAAATGGGCATCTCGTTCTGCGCCGAATTCCCAACGAACATTTAAACGTGTAAGGGTACCTTTACAGTACGATCTCGCCGCCGATATATAAGCGTACGCAAAACACCCGCCTCTGTATCCGAATTTCCGTACCCATAGGGTTAAGGTTGCAAATTATAAGCTTAGCTCACTCATCTGATTGAAAAATTAGAGAAATTTATAAAAGAATACATTCCAAGGAATAATTTTATTTTTGGGTAGAAAAATACCTCAATGTTAATTTGTGCACAATTAGCATCAATTCGCATGCTTTACAACAGAATTAATACAGCAGTCGCTTCTAAAATGAAATGTACTTTTATTTTTTTGTTCTTTCATATTAAAATCAACAAGTCGTTGAACAAAGAAGGAAAATTTTACAGCTATGCCATTAAACTTTTAAAAAATCTTGTTTCCGGATAAGATTTTATAGCATTGACGTCATATGGGTGTTTGAATGATTTTAACATAATCTTCAACCGTATGGCATTCACTGGATCTTGTTATGGTTGAAGGTCCTGGTCCTGGACAAACGCCTTCTTGATTTTGTAATTATGCCTTGTGTGGCGAGCAGTTTGTCTAATGTTATACGTTGTGTTGATGTTTGAGTTGTAATAACACATAGAAAATTTAAAAAATAAACATATAACATGAAAAATTAACAATTAACAGGAGAGATAGAACTGACATAGTAATAGTAGGAATATAACTAACATGAAGAAATTTAAGTAGACTAAAAAATAATTAATAGACTAATGAACTAATGATAGTAACAATTATTTTAACTGTAAGTCTAGACTAAATCTAACTATGCTATGCTAAACTGTGCATTACATGTTATATATACATAATTATACATGTTTTGAAGAGTTTATACACAATTTATATAATACAAGCGAATGAAGAGATAGCTAGGATTAGGGAATCCAATCCCGAGCCAAAATTTCGATCCCGGGATTACGGGATTTCATTAGACAATCCCGGGACCAGTCCCGGGATCCCGGGATTAGGATTTTCAATATTTTAAGAAATTACCTTAATGAATTTGATCAAAAATTACTAATAAGTCCATTTGTTCAATATAAAAAATCACTTGAAGGCCAAAGAATTTTATTTATTTAAGAAAAGATAAAAATACAATTCAAAAATAGATAAATAAAACACTAAAAATTTCAAATATTATTTTGAAAATATGCCCGAAGTAACATTAACATTAAACATTAGTGTTTCGTCATTTAGTCTGGATCTGATTTTGGAAGTCAGACAACTTGCTGCTGAAATTGCAAGCTCAGCCTCCACACTCGTTGGAGGTATCGTCATCAAATATTTAAATGCTAGTTCGAGTTGATGATCGCGTGAGCCCTCATTTTCTTATAACACCATCAATGTGACTGATAAAATTCTTTTCTGCTGAGACACGGACTAAAACTCGCAAAATTCCCGATTTCCCGACAAATTATTTATTTCCGTCGCTGCAGATGAATATTTATATACTATAATACTTTGATGAGATTCATAACTATATTACGGAGGAATACGAAAACTCTGAATCCCGTATCTATTATATTTCATATCAATATTCCTATTATTAGAGTCGAGGTGTAGTAAATACATCACCGGTAGAAAAAGTTTACTATAACAATTTGAAAAACATACATGTACTGTATATATGTATACATAGATTAGACAGTCACTGCTCCTATGCATCGCCTATGTTCGCCAATTAGTAATTACGCCACTGTTTCCAAGCGTCCAGATTTCGTCGGGAATGTCACGATTTAGTAGCCTTCATCGTGTTGGTGAGGTGTACCATTTTTGTTAGATAAAAATTTCAATCCCGGGATTTTCGGGATTACGTTTTCTAATCCCGGGATTCTTAAGTACCTAAAACTGTCCGGGATCCCGGGATTGGATTCCCTAGCTAGGATGCATCGAAAAAAGAAGGATGACAAACCGTCGATGCCGGATGGGAGAATGAGTTTTGATATTCGTTGTGGTACAATAGTACTCGTACATTGTCCACCAGGTCTTAGCCCCTAAAGGAGTACTGTGCCAAGGCCTGGCATCCCCCCTCCACTATTCAGAAAGAGCACTCTTGTACATAGAGCTCGGAGACAGACAGAGACAGAAAGAGAACATAGCGCAGTTCGGGAGACAGAGACGGAGAGCTTCCCCGCATACATCGCACAATTGTATAGATCGTTAGCCCAAATGTATCGACTAATAATGATTTCGATTTCAAGTGTGCTATTTATTTACGTAAAGAAATGACCGAATATTGTGTGCTATCGACAGTGTTTATTTATTTAATTACTTGCTGTTCGTCGCTGCTTGTTGAACGAGTCTTTGTCCGATTATCATTTCCTTCTGAAGCAGGAGCAAATGAATCGATTTCTTGTATATTATTTATGTAAAAAAATGACGTGGTCTTGTATGCTATCAACAGTGTTTATTTACAATTGACTCTGCTTCGAATTGAAGATTGCCTTACGCTGATAGGAGCTGACAGAAAATCGGTGTAAAGCGGTTATGGCATCAACGACTTCATCAATTTCAAATTTGCTCACTCCTCAAAACTCCACATTTCAAAAAATCCCCTCAATGATGTTTTAATTAATTCCTTCTACGATCATGCCCAGTTATTTAATCATTTCGACCTTCAAAATAATAAACATAATTTTTAATTGCGCCGATGTACTATGCATTCAATGGAATTTTATGATGATAAGAGTTCTATTCAAGAATTGCATAATTTAGTGTTTATTGGGTCAGTGATCAATAAACAATAAACAAGACGATAAGAAAATATAGCAAATAATGTGAGAACTTAAACCTTTCAAGGCGCGACGCGTCTCCATAATATAAAAATATACTTTATATAGGCAACAGCTTTACATCTCGCGTGTTTTTATAAATTACACGGATTTGATTGTCGAAAACAAATTTTATTTTCAAAATATTGTTACTTATTTATAAGTGGTTTGATTAGAAAACATCAATTATATTGGATTCAGATTCGGATATGGAAATAAATGAGAATGAATTTGAAGTAACCATAGATGTAAATCAAAATACCATTCGAACGCTAGCTGATTGTATTCAAAGTGAGAGATGTCCAAAGCTTCCAAAATGTGTACAAAGTAAACAACATAATAGTGATTTCTTTCCTAATATATTTTTCAGATCATATCACCGATTATTATGTCGAATCCTGGAGTTTATTACGCTATTCATTAATTTCTTCTCCGTGAGGATATCTCCAACTATTGGGCATTGTAAATCATACCGGGTACTAGCGTTTAAAGAATATCATAAAAAAATAATTAATTATTTTTATTTTTTAATATAAACACACAATTATAAACGATGTGATGGAGGCCAAACATAATTTAAAAGTGACTGGACTGCTGTTGTCGCCAAAGGAATTTATCCAGATATGAATTGAAATGATGACGTTTGTATCGATCCTCCGTATGGCATAGTCCACCGAAGACCGAACGCTTGGTCCGAAGCTATTACAACTAAAAAAAAACTAACTAAAATAGCTGCAAAATATTAATAAGATAAATAAATTTATTGTTTTTATGCATGAGGGGAAGTCTAGACTCATTCGCGGCCTCATTTGATGCGAGCTAGCCATGTAAGTTTGCCTCTGAGGGAGCTTCCGTGATCGTACAGATCATAGAAAATTCTGCCAAAAGTCCTAAAAGAAGACGGAATGGCAACAAGGTCAGTGTTCAACAGGTCCGCTTTTCGGACCGCTGACACGACGAATGAGCGCTTCGCGATCGGACACCATAAATGAACATGTATACAGAGTGATTTCAATGTTTCATTATAAAATGAAGTTATCCAAAGAAAGCTTGATCAGTGTTGATTCATGTAAAGTAGAATGGACCATTCTACATTTTGCGTCCCAAGCCTATTTGCGCCCGTCGCGGACGTCTGCTTAGCCACCCCCTTGTTACAGCCTTTAGCTTGATATGCTGTTTCAGAAGAATGAGTAATTCTTCTTAAGTTTTCCCAGCGATGTATCCGAGTTCTTCAAGGTGTTCAACGTCATCACTTCTGCTCTCTGCCAATTGGCGCAATAATGGAACTTCGGTTTGATACACGGTTTAAATCAAATTAAACCCATTGTCATATACAACATAGCAACAAACCCTCATTATCGTGTCAAGATAATTGATGCGAATTGTATAGAAAAGATCGCATGTATGTAACAATTTAACATAGACCGGTCAAACCGGTACCATTTGAAACGACCTGCTAATAGATGGAAAACTATTTTTCAGAAAAAAAAATAGGCTAAGTTTGGATTGAAATTAGCACCGACTATGTGATAAATACACTATTCTTCGATTATTGGGGTTTCGATTAGCGCGAAAGAGTATTTTTCGACTAATTAAGAGGAGTTTTCAAGTTCATACTGGTGCAAAAGAGATTTGAGATCTTCAAACGAATTTGACAAAAAAGAAAGCTAGAAAGAAATATATTTTAGTGTTGTCAATTTTGCAGAAAATTCATGTGTACATCATTACGGTGTTGTTGTAAAACATATTTCAATTCAAGATTCATGATTCAAGTTAAACCATTTTCGATTCAAGTTAAAACTTTTTCGATTCAAGTTAAACCTTTTTCAATTCAAGTTAAACCTTTTTCGATTCAAGTTAAACCATTTTCGATTCAAGTTAAACCTTTTTAGATTTAAGTTAAACCTTTTTCGGTTCAAGTTAAACTTTTTTTTCATTTCAAGTTAAACCATCGGATATCAGATAAAATATTTTATACTCCAAATTAAACAACACGTTTTTTTTAGGCACAT
Organism: Stenopsyche tienmushanensis; assembly: GCA_008973525.1. Taxonomy (NCBI): domain Eukaryota; kingdom Metazoa; phylum Arthropoda; class Insecta; order Trichoptera; family Stenopsychidae; genus Stenopsyche; species Stenopsyche tienmushanensis. Next base: position 403,510 of record WACJ01000141.1, read on the forward strand.
AAGATGATTTTTACATTATACCTGTATGTGTGAACCGTTGAAATATTACACGCATGCAAACGTGACTTGAAAACCAGCTTGCATTCACCTTTGACAGTTTTGTTCTGCGAGCGTTCCGCTCGGAAACACATACATGTAGAGGACATATTTCGCTACGCACGGTCATGAAATAAATATGTCTCTAGTAGAGGTTTTATATTACCTAAGTACGTTTGCTTTTATCAATTGAATTTAACTCAATATAAAAATATATAATCAATAAATATTTTTGGTGGTACAGCAGACATACTATAATCCGGCTCCAGTCTAATCCGGCGCTCCCTCTAATCCGACATATAGTATACCCGGCATGCGTTGCAATGCCACGTCTCGCATAACAAACTGCGTTCACAAACAAAAATATTACTATACCTATGTTATTTCCTCAAGTGTAAACAATAAGTTGACAAAGTTTTATCGCAATCGGATGAACGGTATGGCAGTGCATTAAATACGGACAAACAAACATTATTTTTTATATATTAGATAACCGCTACGGCCATCGGTCGGGGGCAGTACCCTATACTCCGACAGATTGGACAATCCGATACCGCCTTGCAAAATGCTTGTCGGATTGCCGCGCGTCTACTGTACTGATAAATACTAATGTTGATTATTTTCATACATGATAATTTAAAACAATCCGATAAATTTTTCTTATAGCAAACAAAAAATACAGTGAGAAAAGTCAAACAATGAATGGAATGCAAATTTAGCCTGTTGTTAATTCACAAAGCATAAAATTTCGATTTTTTTAATTTTGTTTACATAAAAAATACCATTCTTCCTATTGTTAGTTAATGAATCGTCCATGGACGCATCTTGGATATTGGTTTTCTATTTTAAGATTTTCTGTCAGATTTTTCCATAAAGATCCGCATGCAAAATCATTTTACAATCCATACGATGTCATTTTAAATGTCTAATCAACTATTTCTTCAAATCGTTATGATAGTTTTTTATTTTTTTCGAAAAAGATCTCCTCCCGGTAGTTTTGGTTTTTTTTAAGTCTTCAGGAATTGATACCCAATCATCAATTTGAATTCTGACAATAGTACAAAAGATACCATAAAACAGATACAAATTAATCTATAAGGAAAAGTACTGTCTCGTTGCTTCTTTAGACATCACACAGGCATTTGACAGAGTACGGCATCTGGGCCTATTCTTTAAAATCTACTGTTGAATTTTATGTAAAATGCAAATCTTTACATCATACAATCTGACATCCCCCATGTTAGCATACCAACTCCAATTCTGTACCTTCATCAATAGAAGAAATACATATCCTCCTGTTTCCACAAATGATTGCACGCCAACTAAATCAAATATTGCGAAATCCACTTGGGCAGATACGTCATATCAAAAATTTAAAAAAGCAACTCGATCGCCACGAATGAATTTGATGTATTGGCTGATAGGTCGAAAATCAGAACTAAGGATAGATCAAATGTGCGCTTTAATAAAGCAACGGAGGAAGAAAATGAATAGGCAGTAATATAAAGTCAGCGTTCTTTACCAAGATCATGATTTACTTGAAGAGTGACCTGAGCTGCGAGATTACTGGGAAGCCGGCGGGAAGTATGCGCCTTCCCACGGCCAAAACTATGGTCGACTTTATCATTTTCTGTGCTATGCGACAGAAAAACGTCGCTTTTAATATCGCAAATTGCAACAACACAGATAAACAGTGGCTTCACACATAGGTGCTACTTCCATCATGCTACAAAACATTAAAAACACGCAAAATTTAAACTTTTTGGGCTTGAGAGGGAAAGGCTTTATTAAAGAATTTAGACCTACACGTCCAAAAAAAAATCGTACAAAATGAATTAGAATGATTTATAACTGAAAAAGAAATACTACTATACTTATTGCACCAAATTATTCTAGAACATAGCGCAAAATTATTCTAGAATCAAATAGGAAAAGATGATGAAAAAGATTTTTTTATTGAGATTGGTAGACACATGTGCAATGGCAGCCGTTCGAATCTCAATATCCCGAATAAATCAAACTCTTTGATTTAAATTCCCGTAAACGATATATTTGTGTGTGTAGAAAGTGTCAAGATCGTACAGATAATAGAAAAAAGAGAACGGAGTGTCCTTAAGGTTTGTGTATTCAATCGGGCCGCTTTTCGGACCGCTGATATGACGAATGAGCACCAGATCGAATGCCATACTTGAACACGTCTACAGAACGATTACAACCAATCATATAGATGGCGGTTATTATTGTATGTAACTATGATAGAAAGTGTCTAGGCGCTGCGTTGCTTCCGTGATTGTACAGATCATAGAAAATGGGGTTAGGGACGGCCTAAAAGAGGACGGAGGGGCCATAAGGTTTGTATGCTCAATCGGTCCGTTTTTCGGACCGCTGATATGACAAATGAGCGCTTCGCGATCGATTGCCATTTTTGCGTTACCATTCGGTCGCACTACCTTTACTATATAGATATGAATCAATATTTCATATACAAGCAGACATGTCAGGCATCAAATAATGATCTCAGTATCTGAGATGAGATGAGATCCGAGACAACAGCAAATTGTTGAAATATAATTCTTTCAAAGTCGGAATTGAAAATTTCTGGCATTTAAAACGTATGTTTTCCAGTGAATACTGGACGATGTAAGTCCTCGAAGTCGTAAATACTAAAAATTTAAGACCGTATTTTTTTATATTTCCGGCGCCAATTACACAGCTTATATAATAGTACAGTTTTTTGCATGAAGGTTTGCTTTTATTAATCTTGTATTTATTGATCTTAAATGAACAATCCCAAATAAAAAAGTCCATTCATGATATATTAATAAGAAAAAATATATATTTTTAAAGCTACTTTGATTAAATAATAATAGCTCACATATTTGCCGAACCAGTCCCATTAATCATATAACAGGTTCAAATATGAAACTTGCACTGGACATTGAAATAAGGGGCTACAACTTTATCCACGTCTATCAAAGCCCTAGCCACTTTGTATCGAAAGTAGACGGCGTTTATTTAACAATAATTAACGTAAACTACTTGTAGACAAAAAATCAGCTTTGTTTAATGCCGGTATGTACGATTGTTCAGGTTTCGAAAACTGCTATTAATGCCCGCAATGTTGAAAGCTTGATAGCCGGTAACTTTCCTGATTTACATTACATAAACACCGACTAAACTGACTGAAAATCATGGGATTCAAATTCATTATGCATGCTTTTACTCCGTTTGTTGTAAAATTAGGAAAAACACGTTCGTAGCTTGGGGATATTTAACACCCAAATGCATATTTATGACCCAACACGCTAAATAATAAAGCAACCAATAGACGCTTGCTTTTTCCAACCAATTTCATGCAAAGATATAATGCTGCTTTGCATTCAAACTATTAAATCTGGTGATTTTTTATTCTTCGTATTTAGATGGGAATGTTTATGCGATCCTTCATAATATTCAGTATTTTAGAAAGAACTTGGGGGGAGATTACTGAGCGAATGGCAGAAACGAGAAATGCATTACATTTAGAATCGAAGAATGATCCTCCCTCTACAGAATATATGAAATATTCATTAAGAAAGGAGCCCATTGCATTGGTATCCAATACATTGATCAGACTATTCAATACAAATGTATGATATTTTAGATATTCTTTACAATTCTCTATTGTCGATAAAACCAACCTCATCAACAACTAAAGAGGGTTTTTTCTACACAATAAAAAAATAATTACGGCCAAGTTCAAAATCTTGATGAGTACAATCGCGTATTTGCGATCGAATTTCAATGACGGTGACCGAACCGAGACCGAGATCGAACCGTTACCGGCACCATAGTATGAATCGGGCCTTATTGATATACAAGCTTCATGCACACTGCGCGGTCTTGAAAGATAAGCGGATTGGTACGGACGATAAGTGGCGGACATACAATTATAATATCTACGTTAAGATCATTTTTTTTAAATTAACTCACTACTCAAAGGTTTAAAAGTAGAAACATTGCACTTTTATTTTTATAATTTGTTATTGAAATGTAAATAATGTTTTGATCTTTTTGATTTTGTTCAACCTCAAAATATCACCTGATATCGTTCCTTAATTTACGCGAAAACGCGTTGCGCAACAGAGGTTGCTGCTTAACTATACCCTTAATTGACCCTAGCTGTGATGTATTCCTATTCCTGATAAGGAAACTCGTTGACGAACCACCGATAATAGCTATCCAGGGGCGTTGTGTTACCTACTCCAGAAGTGTCAGGTACCTCGGCATGTAGATCTATTCGATCTCAATGGACGCAGTACAAGTTCTAGCAGGCACACTTCCCACGGACATCCTCGCCATGGAAAGGAAGCGCATGTATAAGAAAAATACAGGAAAAGAAGAACCGGGAACACAGAGAGCTCACCTATCACCTGACCCAGATGCTGACGGGACATGGGTGCTTCGGTGCTTACCTATTTAAAATTGGCAAGGAGGACTCGACAAGTATCGCCACTGCTGCGAGGATCGCGATGACGCAGAGCACACGTCTTCAAATGTGAGGCGTGGACAGATGATGGGTGAGAATTATATCCAACACGGTCACCACAATCACCTTACTTATGTTCTTAAAAGTCCACCACAATGACCAAAATAAAAGAAAAATGGGGAGCATGGACAAATTTCGCTAATGAGGTCATGCATGGAAGAAAGAAAACGGAGAAAGAACTAGAAGAGTGAACACCGGCTCGTAGAAAAATAAACCCACCCCCTTGAAGCAATGCAAAAGCGGATTCCAAGGGGGTTTTTAATCATGGTGTCTTTTTGAAGATTTCTCCCTCCCAAGAAAGAAAGAAAAAGGCTGTAATGTATTAGATCATCTCCTTCTATCATCAATAGTCCAATATGGGAGATGTTATCAATAATGATGATTTTACTCCAAATATATATTTTAGCTAAAATAACAAACCACAAAGGATTAAATTTTACTGTACGAAATTCCCTATTTTTCTAATAAGGCAAACGAAAATTAGCAAAGGTTTAAAACAACTTTTAACCCCTTAAGTGGATATGACGTATATATCCGTCAAGACCAAAGTCCTTGCACAGTGGGTATGACGGATATATCCGCATTGTCAAAGTTAAGCAAACCTCAATAGAAAATGACGGATATGTCCGATTGCAGTGTTAGATGTAAGAATGATTCATCTCGGAAACTGACTTGTTCGAACTTAATGATATACTACTTTCGTATACTAGATATGACGTACGTATCTGCTAGCGGTGAAAATATCCTGTCACTACGGATGACACTTTTAACAGTGATACGTAACGTTGAAGAGGTTAAATAAAGGTATCAAAATGAATATAACTTACTATAATATGAGGGTTTCTTTGAGCTCTGCTGCCAACACAGAAGGGGTGTCCATTTAACTCTGGCACAACTGATTAATCTTCCACCCGTGATACAATTATGTCCATTGCTCTCCCTTTTCGGAACATCCCCGTGAGATGCTACTATCTTTGCACCACCATTGCTCACTTTGGAGCCCCCCAACAACCCCTTGCAAGATTCTTCAGACACATTCTCTTTACTGCCTGTCACCGTCGATCGAATAGTCATATTCGATAGATTGCCAAAAACTCCGTTAGCTTTTTTCAAATGATCACCTTTCGTCTCGGACTGGTTCAATAATGGATACAACTTTGCCTCGTGGCCGCTGTTCTGTTTATTATTCCCTATAGAACTTTCTTCGTGGGTCCAACTTCCATCCAATTGATTCTTCTTCTTGTCTTGATTCAATAAAGCGAAATTGTTTTTTTGGCCATTTTCTAAAAAGCAAGCGTCTTCACTTTCGGGAATCATAGCAACGATGAAGAAATATGATCACTTATAATATGTCGTCGTCGATCAAACTATAGAAGCATGTTGTTTGGAGGACACAGTGTAGTCTTATCTGCAAAGATAAAAAAAAAAAATTAAAAGAGGAAATGCTTTATAAAAATGGCAGCAATTGAATTGCAAATAGCGTTTTACGTAACAGTGTGCATAAAAAACATAATTAACATTTCCACGAAAGGTTGTTCACTGTCATTGTTTAGATCTAAAAACTTCCCGTTTTTAACACATACTAAACTACTAAAAAACATCATAAAATAATAATTTAATTAAATCTAGATAAATTAGAGTTAGATATATAAAAAAGCTGTCGAGTCAACTGTAATATTTTTTCGGTTCAGTTCCGTTTCGAAGTCCTGTTAAATTTTATTCTCGCTTCTATGATAGATATTGAGGTTCTTCATAATTGTATGCTCTTATAACTACAGGATCGTCGGTCGTCTGAGATGTCACTGAGTCGTCCCGGATCACTAAATGTCTCAGTTCCTCATAGGACACAGGCAATTTAATGTCTCATTGGTTAGGTTTGGGCTTTCAGAAACTTCAGAGTGCCCATGCGGAGATCCGTTCATGGATGCAGACTATTCTGTGAGCATGGCGTTCGATCGCGAAGCGCTCCTTCGATGTATCAATGGTCCGAAATTCGGACCGGTTGGACACGAAAACCTTGTGGCCACTCCCTCTAATTTTTTTGTTTTTGTTTTGGGGAGAAAGCATCCCCTCAAGCTTTCTACGACCTCCACCAGGTCGTAGATCCCTTTCCTAGCACCCGGTAACAATTAGTGCGTCGCACCTTTTTTTTTCAAGGCCACGAGTGACACTCAAAACGTCATCACGTCCTTTAAATAACGCGCAGCGGACGTTTAAAGGACGTCCTTTAAATGACGGCTCCATACATAATGCCATAAAATATTCTTTCAAATAAAAAAAAAATTGAGTAGACATCTCACACAAAACTTGTTTTGTTCGCATTTAAAAATTATGCGTCCTTATTGAAAGGCTCTATACATGTTTTAAATTAATTCCAGAATCTTTTAAAGCCTCGAAACTGATTTAATTATATTGCATAAATGCATGAGATGTCTGATTCGAAATCAACTTTAATAAAAATTCAAAAACAGGGTCACATCAAATTTGAATATTACTCAAGCAAATAGTAAATTTGCTTTACTCCTAATTTTTTTCATCCATTATCAATTGACAGCACTATTTTAACAGTAAAAAAAAATGCGACGTATATGAAACGCCCGCATATTTACATCGACATGATAATCGGTATTTGCCATGTTATGGCCAAAAATGTCAACTGGACGCAGATACATTTGACATAAACAAATCGGAAATCCCGCATCCTTTCATATTCTAACTGATTATTCGTAATAATTAATGACAAAAAACACGTAACAATGGAATTAGTTATGTAACCAGCGGTCATTTGAATATGACACATACCTGAGTTTGTTGCATCATAACCTCAAAAACACCCGACGGTTCATATTTTAACAATTCATCGCGTTTTATTTTTAACTGCAAAATTTTCTATTTTTAAGATACTTTTTCAATGCACGTTGTGAATGGCTATAAATTCGATTCCAAACATAATATAATTTGATATTAAAATGACACTCGAATCGCATACAGTGTTGCCAACTTAATAAACATTGCCCACTAGAAAAAGTATATCATTTTCGTACAGCACATAAACGTTCAGACGTCGATGAATTTCGTTCTTAAAAAATATATTTATTTAAACATACAGGAAAAAATACAATCAATTTGCATAATGTATTTTTTTCTAAACAGTAATAAATTATGCAATAAATCATATATCCCCGTGATGTAAAATTAAGTACTGCAACTGTCATTTTTTTATTGCAATTAGCAAATTTGTTTGTACACTTATAATTTTTTAACTACTGAAAAAAACCGTGTAAATTGAAAATACAGTGATAAACGTCAGTTTTTATAATTATTACTTAATAAATCATTAATTAATCGATATCTCACACTTTTTTATTTATACGCTGTCACTAAATACATAATTTCATAAAAGTACGCAACGAAATAAAATAATTAAGCAATTTTCTTACATCTTTATTTTTGTTCCGCATGCACTTTTCACGTGTTTATTGAATATCTCTTTGATAATCTAAAATATGACCGTGTCTATACATGATCTTGTATGATACTGATTCAGTATTCATTGAATGATCAAAAAACAAGTTATTTGTCCAATGGCACCTGTGATAATAAAACCAGTGGTGTCACAACAAAAGCGATAACTCACAAGATCGTTGCACTTTCGAGCGATATGGCTTCAATTAATTTCAATTTATCCTTAACCTTTCGCTTATCAAACTGTCATTGCTCCAATTTACTTTATTACTTGGAATTAAAATGAGCATGCAGCTAGGATTGCCTTAGTGTAAGACATATTAAAAGGGGGGAAAATTACAAGCCTCTAATTTATTTGTACAAGGTACATTCTTATGTCATTTATCTGATTTTGATGAGTTATTGGGCGTGTATTCATGATTTTTTTTTAAATTAGCACAACCATTATTTGTGTGCGGAATTTGTTTTGCGAGACATTTAACGGGTGCACCATTTTGGCGCACATTTGTCTGGCGATTGCTAAGGTAAACAAATCATAGCAACCGTCGATTTGTTATATACTTGCCAAGCGTTCGATCTTCGGTGGACTATGCCGGGAGGCGGTAAGACATAGACGTCTTCATTTCAATTCATACATCAATTCGTTTGACAACAACAGCAACACATCCAAAACGTATTTGAGTCACTTTTTAATTCTATATTTGGCCTGCATAGTTTATAATTAAATTTACAAAACATTAACACTCATGAAACTCTACTTCTTTCGTAAAATTGATATAATTTTTAAACTATCAATTAAATTGGGAGATTTTCCAATAGTGTTAAAACAATTTGTGATGTGAATCCATTTGAAGCCTACAATATCAAAAATGTTTATTTTCATTGGATCTTCAAAACTCTCAAATGTTCCAATGGAGACCATAATATATTTTTTTTAATTGCTAACAATTTCTTGTACGATACCTTTACGGAAGGGACAACTTGACTGTGATATTTTCTCAATGAAAAAGATCTCTAAAAGGTTGAGTTCAAAGACGTTTTTTTAAAAAAACCTGTTTAAGCCATATTTTAAGGCTGTTCATTTCCCTTCTAGAAAATCTCACGAAAATGTTAGGAATGTTAAAAAACCCGTTCTAACAATTTCGACGACAGTTAGCTTATCCTTGAACTTGATTTGTCATCTTGACATATTCCTACTAAGAAAATTTACATCTGGGTCATGATGATTGAATTTAAAAAAAATCAAAAATACACAACAACCGCAATGAATTATCCTTGTCACCTTGTTGTTCCGGTCAACCATGATAATTGTCAACTAACATAAAATATGCATGATATCAAATATATTGCTAAGTTGTTTCTACATACACATTTCTGATCACGTTTCTATAACTAGTATCAATCTACGCAAGATATTAAAAACGGAGTATTTAACCTTTTGAGGAGTGAGCAAATTTAAAATCAATGAAGTCGATTACTTTCTGTCAGCTCCTATCAGCGTAAGTCAATCTTCAATTCGAGGCACAGTCAATTGTAAATAAGCACTGTTGATAGCATACAAGACCACGTCATTTTTTTTACATAAACAATACACAAGAAATCGATTAATTTGCTCCTGCTTTAGAAGGAAATGATAATCGGACAAAGACTCGTTCAACAAGCAGCGACGAACAGGAAGCAATTAAATAAATAAACACTATCAAATCAATATTAGTCGATAAATTTGGGCTAACGATTTATACAATCGTGCGATGTATGCGGGGAAGCTCTCCGTCTCTGTCTCCTGAGCTGCGCTACGTTCTCTCTCTGTCTCTGTCTGTCTCCGAGCTCAATGTACAAGAGTGCTCTTTCTGAATAGTGGAGGGGGAGGTCCCAGACCCTGGGATAGTACTCCTTTAGGGGTTAATAAAGCATATCGTAGAATGATAAGCTAAACACCGCCGGTGAACGAAAAAAATTCCTTCCCGTCGACAACGTGTTAACTTCAACAATCACCATATTTCCGTTTAAAACAAAAATCAATAGAAATACCACATATTATTAATGCATTAAAATAATTTAATTAATGGATTTTGTTTGTCTTATTAATCGCTATTTATTTCACGAGTTACACATATTGATTGATTATATAAAATATCAATTGGTTCTATAAAAAAAAAATCCACCAATATCATTTATGTGATCAACACTGGTTATTTATATAATAAAACTGGATGCGCTTCCCAAATGTGTTATATAAATGCTTATGATTCATAAATATTGACGTGTTATATTATATAAGTGGGCCATAAGTTTTTGCTTTTCTAAATTAACCGCAAAAGAATAAATACGGAACGTATTCAAATAAATCGTTATTTATAAGAACAAAAATATTTTGGAAAACTATTTCTTAAAAATATTATTGTCCAATTGATCACCATATCGTCGCTGGCATTCCTCAAATATGACCCTTAGATTTTCGAAAGCCTAATGTAAATAAACAAAATTGCAGATTCTGAAGCAAAGAAATGCACGCGGTAATTCTGTATCTGTTAAATCTGCAGAATTTAAATAAATATTAGGAGAATTTTTTCAACCACAGTTGCGGCAGTTCCTTATTTGCAATAATAGGACTTGGATATATATTGTATATATATTTTATTATTCACACCTAGGTTGATACAAGTATATGGTCAACCGGTAGTGACATGTTATGGTAGAGGACGGATAATAAAAATAGTATCCGTTCAAGGCGCATTTGGCTCCGAAATTATGGCAGAAGGCCTTGAACGCCGAAAAAGCACCGGGGCTGGCCACCAAGTCCCTGTGGCCAAGAGGTCCAGAAAAAGGACCTCTGATACGGCGCAGGAGCGCCTCTCTCTCGGCCGACATACCCAAACACGACCACAGAACGTGATCCGCGTCCATGAAAGATCCCCGCACACAGAGTCCGAACTATCTTTTAGTTTCATTTTTGCCACGTATGCCGCAAAACGGCCGTGCCTCGTCAGTCAACCCATTTTAGCTTGAGGCGAGATGAGACTGAGCCAAAGAAATTTCGCATGTAGTCACTGTAAGGCGACTCAGACCAACTGCGTTCCCAATCGGGAATTGCCGCGTTTCTAGCCCACTTTTTGGTGACAATACGATCCATAAGAATTACATCTGCTTCCTCGGCTGATAGAGTGGAGTTACCAATTTTAATTATTCTACGTGTTTTTTTAAGGTACTTCGCTGCCTTTATTTGCACTTTTAGGTCTAGTGGCATGATCCCTGCAAGGACAGGGAGGTTGTCTATAGCAGTTGTTCTGTACGCTCCAGTGATTCTTAGTACCATCCGCTACGTGCCAACACTGCCAAGCGGAGGTCGACGACGCAGAACACACCATCATTGGCTGTGAGGTTTGGGCACCCCAAAGAAAACTGCTGAAACAAGCACTCGAGGTGGCCGAGCTCAACGTTGACAACATGGTCCACAGCATGATGGAAAGCAAGAGGAACTGGGACCTTTGGCGCGAATACGTAGAAGAGATACTCAGCGCCAAAGAGGGCAGTGAAAGAGAGAGACGCAGAGCGCAACAGCCTCTCCAACAATAGAATAGGGCCAATCACTTAAGGTCAGACTACCTGTCCTCCTGAAGCAATGTGAAAAACAATACCAGGAGGACAGAGAAGGACAAGGGGGGGTTTAGTGGGTAAGGCACGATCGATCAATCGTGAATCCCACACTACCCAGTTTTACTGGGTGTCTTGCGAAGATTTTCTCGCCCACAGAAAAAAAAAGTGATTCTTAGTAGTGGCTGCCGTTGTGCAATGTTTAGGCTTCGTCTCGCCGTATTGTCTCATCCATGGTGTCCAAGCTTGTCCGTCCATGCTCCTGCTCCGTATGTGGCAATACTCTCGTAGATAGCTTCATAAGCAATCCTGAGGTGTCTGCCCCCAAAACCCCAATCAGCGCTCGCCAGTCTGGACATTTTGCCAAAAACCTTAACCGCTTTGCCGGTTGCAATTTTAATGTTTTCTCTTAATCTGCATCCTTCAGATATGGTTACTCCCAGGTAGACGACGTTTTTATCCAAAATTCTACGGTCTTCATCCAGCCAAATGCATGGGTTGTTTACCTTTGAGCATAACAGCTTTTAATTTTAACGCTGAAAAAGCATGTTTATTAGAATCACTACATGTCCAAAGTATCCTTAAGGCTGTATTTATTCTTTCCTCTAGTTCTGATCTTGAATCCCCGCGTGTTGTGAGAATAATAAGGTCATCGGTATATGCTATTAGTAAACAATCCTGCGGGAGTACCAAATCAAGAGTATCATCAAGCAGGATGCTCCAGAGCATGGGTCCTAGAACAGATCCCTGTGGACATCCCATCGTCAGAAAGTGAGTAATAAACTCACCTCCGGCAAAAACAATCATATTGTCAAAGTAGCTTCGTATTAATTTAATTATGTTATTAGGGATCTTGTATTTATCCAGTTTGACGATAATCATTGCCCATCAGGCACAGTCAAAAGCCCCCGAGAAATCTAACAGAACCGCAAGCGCGTTGCGTTTGGCGGTTGATTCTATGATAGATAGCACACTAGATATAGCATCAATGGTGGACGTCCCAGGTCTGAAGTCAAACTGTTTTCCGGATAGTGGAAAGTCTCCCTCAAGAGCAGTATCCATCCTATACGCCAGTGCTCCGCAACGTTTTCTCACCTACGGCACACCAAAGCTCTTCTTTAAAATTTCGCGGCACACCAAAAGTCAAAAATAATAGATATTGATTTATTTATTTTTAAACAGCTCTCCCCATAGTATATAACAAAAAAAATCTAAAAGGGCCTAAATATTTTATGCAATTTTACAATAATTATTTTTATTTCCTATGTACACATACATAAAAACTATACTATATTTACATTGTGCAATCTTAATAATTATTATAAAATAATGACCAATTAATGTGATACCTGCGCTTTTTTCGATTCAAATTTTTCAGCCAAATTTTCAGAGGCCTAAGGCCTTTTCAGAAACCGTAAAGGCCGAATTCATGAATTGTTTCTGTTTTTAATTTGGTTCTAAACGCTTTTGAAAATATTGTTTATCTTTTTTGACGCAACTGGGATGGTTTGAATTTAGATGGCGATTTAATTTATTGGGTGCCATTCCTTCGTTTGATAGCTGTTCGCTGCAAATGATGCATTGTGACTTTGGAGCTGTTTCATCACCACATCACAAGAATCCATATTGAATGTAGTCTTCGTTGTGCTTCATTTTCACAGTCTTCTTTGGCATTTTTGCAATGCTTGTGCTGGGTTCTTCTGTATGTAAAGACGAATCTTTTCCACGTAAAATTGTATCCATTGTAACGTGGGCAAAAGCCCTGAAGCAGCAGCTGAATACCGGGGCCCAGTTATCTTCGTCATGCTTCTGTCGACCAGTCCCAGTTACCTTCGTTCGTAGAGCTTCTGACGACCCACGGCTGCCGCGTCCCTCGTAACATCGGCGAGAAGGACTCCACAGGGTGGTGGTGTTGGATTTCAAAGACGATTTTTTCTCCACAGTATGCTTACTTGTTCCACTTTGGACAGACTGCGGCTGCGAGGCGTGGAATACCCAAACTCGAACTCAGAAGTGAGTCTAGACTCAAGCTTTTAAGGAGAGGACTTCGTAGACAGGACTCAGAGTAGTCCTAGTTATACCATATTTAAAGAAGTGTAAAATTATATATTAATCACATGAAGAACGCATAACCATACAAAATTCATTAACACACCTAATAGTAATGAATGGTAACTACTGCCCCAAAACGAGTGAATGTGACGTAGTACGGTAACACGACTAAAGTAGGCTGATCGGTTGGTAATTTGTGGGATCGTTGCTATCCTTGCCTAGTTTTAGCAAAGGAATTACTGGTTTTGGCAAAGAAAATGACTGGGAAATATCTCATATTTAGGCACGCATAAAATATTTTAGTTATACGAATGGCAGATTTTTTTATTATCGTATTATCGATTGTGTCAAAACCCAGGGACTTTTTGTTTTTTAGTTTTCTAATGATTTTTGTTATTTTTAAAGGAGTTACCAATTTAATTTTGTGCATGTCATTATTTGAGCTTTCACGGAAATCCCTAATTGACTTTGTTAACAGCTTTCTTTGTTTTGCTGTCGTTCATATTTTCGAAAATCTTGTGATTTAGGCACAAGGTTTCTGTAAGCATATTTGTCTTTTCTAAATCGGTTTCGGCTATCTTATCGTTTCTAACCAAAATAGGAATTCCCGTGGTTTTGTTTTTGTGTGATTTGACGGTTTTCCAAAGTGATCCAATCTGAATTCTATTGATTCTGTCAGCAAGATGACAGATGAATCCCGGAATAGATATATTAATATCTGGTTTTAGGTGTCTGGCGACATAAATAGGTGACAGGCGCTGGAGAACTATTGAAAAATATTTTAGTTATAATATTGTCTTATTTGACCGCGGCACACCTGTATCGGCTCACGGCACACCAGTGTGCCGCGGCACACCGGTTGCGGAGCACTGCTATACGCTATAGTTATCCCCGGGAGTTTTCCTAGACGATCTAGATCACCGCTCAGCAATTTGCACATAATAAAATAGCTAACCTAACCTAACCACTGCTTTAGCCTAACTTAAAAGATTTTGTTAATCCCTAAAGGAGTACTCTACCAGGGTCTGGGACCCCCCTCCATTATTTAGAAAGAGCACTCTTGTACATTGAGCTCGGAGACAGACAGACACAGTGAGAGAACGTAGCGCAGTTCGGGAGACAAAGACGGAGAGCTTCCCCGCATACATCGCACGATTGTACAGATCGTAAGCCTAATTTTATTGACAGTGTTTATTTATTTAATTGCTTGCTGTTCGTCGCTGCTTGTTGAATGAGTCTTTGTCCGATTATCATTTCCTTCTAAAGCAGGAGAAAATGAATCGATTTTTGTGTATTGTTTATGTAAATAAATGATGTGGTCTTTTATGCTATCAAGCGTTCATTTACAATTGACTCTGCCTCGAATTGAAGATTGTCTTACGCTGATAGAAGCTGACAGAAATTAATTGGTGTAAAGCGATTATGGCATCAACGACTTCATCGATTTTAAATATGCTCACTCCTCAAAAGGTTAATGGAATTTAACGTTAACTTAACGTCAAATTTATTACAATTTTCATCAAAGTATACTGTTTTATAACTCAAAATTTATGATTTTTTTAAAATATAAAATATCTAATTGTACTTTACCCTTATGATCATTATACATACTTAATTTGCCACTTTGCATATCAAACCGCGTAAAAACATAATTTAAAGAAATCATATTCAGAATGACGGAAACCCAAGTTCCGTTTTGATTGATGAAGCAGCGATAATGTCATGGTAATGATTCGATCGTTTATGTAATCACAAATCCTTTTGTTGAATTGCATACAATCTTATTCAATTACATCAAAGTAGAGGATAAAGTGATGAAATAAAAAATGGGTATTTTTCATTCAATATACGAAGGATGACGTTTATTAATCAATTTAAGGAAACATCTAAATGCTTGTTTTGATCGTAAAAATAAATCAATGACTGCTAACAAATAATATGGCACCTCGTAATGAATGCTAATGTATGTCTATAAATTCTATCATTCAACTGCGTTTCAACAAACATTCTTAAATGCCGTCGATTTCGATTAATTATGGACTATTCAATTAATGCGAGATTCAATTCGCGCGGCACTATCTTAAGTATTAATTTTATACGAGGAATATCCCGAAAGTAAGTGTACTAAATTTTTATATTTTTTTTGAAAAAGATGTATTTGAAAAAATAACAGGATGTAAATAAGCACTGTTGATAGCATACAAGACCACATCATTTTTTTACATAAACAATACACAAGAAATCGATTAATTTGCTCCTGCTTTAGAAGGAAATGACAATTGGACAAAGACTCATTCAACACGCAGCGAAGAACAGCAAGCAGTTAAATAAACAAACACTCTCGATAGCATGCAATATTCGGTCATTTATTTGCGCAAACAAATGACGAAATCGAAATCATTGTTAGTCGATAAATTTGGGCTAACGATCTATACAATCGTGCGATGTATGTAGGGAAGTTGTGCGTCTCTGTCTCCCGAATTGTGCTACGTTCTCTATCTGTCTCTTTCTGTTTCCGAGCTCAATGTATAAGAGTGCTCTTTCTGGATAGTGGAGGGAGGGTCCCAGGCCCTGGGATAGTACTCCTTTAGGGATTAACAAAATCTTTTAAGTTAGGCTAAAGCAGTGGTTCCTAACCTGGGGGTAATTACTCCCCGAGGGGTAAAATGGCTATTCTGCGGGGGTAATGACGCTATTATTTTTTGATATGTATATATAATAATAGAATGACAGAGGAGCGTCATATGGTTTGTACTCTCTTTTAAGAAGTCTCTTACTGTGTTCTAATTCTTTTCTAACAATCCTTCTCGCAAGTTGCGAGATGAAGGCCCACGGAGACTGTTCAGTTTCAATTTACTCGAACACTATCAAATAGCTTATCCTATTGCTATGAACAAAAAACGGCAAAATATAGGAAAGAAACTCATGAAACCTTGTTTGTATCTCTCGTTATTGGTAAGCAACGCGCGGCTAAGATTAATCAAATATCATTATCCAATAGAACAATTCAAAGTCGTATTTCAGAGTTGAGTAATGATATTTTGGCAACCATTATTTCTGAAATTAAAGAAAGTTCTATGTTTGCGCTGCAATTGGAGAAGACAACCGTATTCCAGATTATTCAAAGTTTTGTGTGGTGAAGTTGGAGCCAAATTTAATGGTTTTTTGTACCACACAGAGGTACCCTGGCTGTCGAGAGGGAGAATTTTAAACAGGGTTTATGAGCTCAATGAAGAAATAGGATTATTTTTCGAAAACCAGAAAACACAAAAAGAAATAAAATTGTACTCAAAAATAAAAGATAAATCATTCATCAAAATGCTGACGTATCTTGCCGATTTTTTCAGTGAAACCAACAGTCTGATAACAAGGAAATAGGATGAATATCTTGACAGCACAGGATAAAGTTGCAAGTTTTCTGCATAAATTGGAACTTTACTAACGCAGAGTTCAAGTTGACGATATATCGATGTTTACACAACTGTGTGAGCAATTGGTAAATGACAAATCTGAAAAAATCACGTTTGAAAATTCTACGATTCACCATTTATCTGCAGTATATTTCCCGGACATGGACAATCGTCAGTTCAATTCTTGAATATTAGGACCGTTTTCTACTGATGAGGAAATTTTTAAAGACGAATTTCTCAGACTACTCGAGAATAGCACTTTCAGATAAGTGGAATTTCAAAACTATGACCTCTGTACATTATTTTTTTGGGGTAAAACCAGTTTCCCTGATAGGCTACAGGGGTAACGAGACTAAAAAGGTTAGGAAACACTGGGCTGAAGCAACATTGATTGAACAATATAGACATTGGACGGATTAGGAGTGTTTAGAAAACAGGTAATTTAATTATTTGCAGTTTTTTTTGCTTTGGTGTGTGAAACAATGATAAATTTCAGGTGCAAAAACTTACTAGTCGTAATTGCAAAAACATTGATTGCATCAATATTTTTATGTATCTTACTTACTTCAATCTACACAGAGCAATGATGACATTGACAATGGGTAAACTATTTCTTCCGAAGAAGAGAGCTGTTTTGAGTCATATCGAATATGGCAACGAAAATTATCATATAGCGATGACAGTTTGTAATTAAAATAATCAGATGTCAGACATCCTTAAAATTTTACCAATGATGCAAGACGTCCTTTAAATGATACCAAAAATGTTATTTTTTAATTGCCTTATTGTTTACCTGCGTTTTATTAACTTTTTTTATGCGATTTTGGATATATTTTATATGGCTATTTCAAAGTTATGCGGTTTTAAAATCAACGGAAGGCATCTTCACTTTTTCTATGTCATAGCTTTTTTTTTGTGCGATTTTCCACGGAACGTGTCTACCGCACAAAAAAGGTTTAAGTGTATATCGATAATGATAAATTTTAGCAAATAAGTAATTTTTGTGGCTGAATTTTCTTATGTCCCATGGTTTACGCATAGTCTTTGCAAACACGAGAATCATCGTGTCCCGCGGTCAAGGTGTTAATATTGTCAATTTAGCATGAATCTCTGGATAAATAAATACTGATACGATTGTCGTATAGGACCGCCTCTGATTTGCATTGAAATGTCATTTAAAAATAAGGATAATTTCGCTACTCACTCCTTGTACGGGTCTTCTCCTACCAAGTGGTTGGGTGTGAATTAAATTCAACATAAAAATGGTTGGATATTATAAAGCAAAATGTTGACGTATCAGAATTTCAAAATAATTTAACAAACCAACTTGTCGCCGAATGCAAAAAATGCTAAAATCTCAACTATGGCTTGGACAAATATTTTCAGGGTGTTGTAAATATTGCAAGAAAATCTTATTAAATAATAAAGTCAACAGCAACTTCATAATCATTTTAGTCAACACTCTTGAGTGCATTCCGTATCAATATTGAACAATAAGGAAAACAACTCTGGCAAAATGAAGCATACATCAGTGAAATTGCTAAACAAAGTGTTGCTATTTGCAACCTGTAATTTTGCAAAATCTTATTATATTTATAATATTTAGTTGATTAAAAATAATTTTGACACATCCATCAAAAATATATCAAAAAACATGCAGTGATCATGACGAACGTTTTAAATTTGTTAACCGGTTTTTTAGCAGATGCTATAAAATTATACGATCACTCGTGATAACGGTATTTTAATAATGCATTAAATGCATGATATTTAAGAAAAACCATAATCTATAAAACATTTGTGTTATTCGGTCATATAACAACGAACTTGTTATGTAAAATGAAATCAACGATTCTTTTCCGCTACAATTTGTCGTTCACCCCCAATTAAATCGAAGGTTGTCTGGCTTTACGTCATTCACCGGAATAGGAGATTTGTTAGGGGTGTTTTTCTATTTTTTATTTATTTTCTAAATGTGCCAAAATATAAAATCAAATGAAAATTGTACCTCATTGTGATATCTGTGAGAAGAGCACCATGTTG
The DNA here is from genome assembly GCA_008973525.1 of Stenopsyche tienmushanensis. Classification (NCBI taxonomy): domain Eukaryota; kingdom Metazoa; phylum Arthropoda; class Insecta; order Trichoptera; family Stenopsychidae; genus Stenopsyche; species Stenopsyche tienmushanensis. The sequence continues at coordinate 422,638 of WACJ01000141.1, forward strand.
CATTTTCAGAACAATGATAAGCAATTTATCAATACTGCATCGGAAAAGTAATTGACTGTTCCATTGCATGCTATAATTCACAAATAAACTTGACTTTCACTCTCGTCGTCTTCAATTGGCAACCGTTCAAATTCCTCCACTATTAGAAACACACGAAGAATTGCTCTATTAATAAATATGGTCAAAGAAATCCAAACAAAAATAGAACTGCTTGCTCATCAAGTCACTGAAAATTATACAAAGCAATGAAGCTTTCCGATTTAATTTCTGATAACTGGTACTATGGGGACATACATTGTCATAATGAGATACGGCTCCATTTCGACTCTATTCATTTTTATAGTATTTATACTGAGTTGTCTAATCCCTCTTTTCTTCGTTGTCGCCCATCCGATTAGTCTTCTTCGGATAACTTCGTTTTATAATAAGAGTTCGTAATCGTTCTATAGACATATTCAGATATGGCGTCCGATTTCAATGCGCTCATTCGTCACATCAGCAGTCTGAAAAGTGGACCGATTGGACACGTGCACCTTATGGCCACTGCGTTCTATTTTAGGACTTTTTGTGGCATTTTCTATGATCTGTACGATCATGGAAGCTACTATAAAGCAAAAATTAATTGGATTTCCTAGAGGGAGGGGTGGGGGGCGGAAGTTAGATACTTGCCACGGGCGCTTCATTCCCATTGTTACGGCTCTGGATTTAGTACACCCTTGTTTCAAGACTACGCCATGGCGCGTGATGGCGGATATTTCGAAAAAAGCTGTCGAAAGCAAAGTCGAAGCTCAAGATACTACCTTGGTGCTGCGTCATGACACAACACAAAAACGTGTCAACTGCAGCCACCTCACAGTCCCGATCTGGCTCTGGCCGACTTTTTTCGGAATATGAAATATTTACGAACAGTTAATCGAAGATAATCAACTTTTTGAGAAAGCTGAAGATCTATTATACGCACCTGGAATCATTGGTTGTTCGATAAGTCACTAAAATTGATAGTTTTATCGCATTGAAACTTTAAACGAGACTATCTCAAAACTGCATTTTAAAAATGTTTGCCGGTTGTAGCTTAAAAAGTTGTTGATCGATCTGACTGAAATTTTGGAAGATTTCTCACTATAATATTATCTAGTCAACTGAGCTAAATTTTTAAAGTTTTCGCGTAAATAAATTTTTTTTTTTTTTTTTGGGGTAAAAATTATCAAGAAAACGGTAAAAAAATATGAAAGTTTAACTAAAAAGTCTACAAATTTTTTAATTTTATACTTTTTTAAATTTTTATAGCTTAGTTGACTGCCTACACATATTAAAAATCAAAAAAAATCCAATCCAATTTTAAAAATGGCTTCGAATCGTTTTTTTAATTTCGATAACGGTTTTCTTTCCAGAAAAAATAACGGATTTTGGTTTCGTTCCGGTTCAAAGGCTTTGTTATAACATTTCAAATTGATAACATTTGATGTGGTGTGTGTTGTTAATTGTTTGGATTTAGTCTTTGATTTTTTTCTAAACTTAAAGTTGAAAGCCACTTTACAAACCTGAATTCTACTTGTTCCTTTTCAATTCCGTTAACCTTCATCATATGTTTTTTTATAGACAGCATTCCCCGACAGCCGCAATTTGACTGATTTTAGGTACGCAATCATCTTCGAAAATATACTTATCTTCTAATAATGCCACAAAGATTTCATAAACGTAAAAAGAATCACAGCCTGAAGTGCAAAAAGAAGGATGATGGCTTTGGAGTACTAAATTAGACCATACGTGCGTTTGTCTGTGCTTCAAGTTACAGAACACCTTATCACTTAGAAATTTCAGTTAAGCGGAATCCAAACAGTCATTTCTGCTCCCTGTTATACAATAAGCATACGATGGTGTTTTTTTTTTTTTCAATTTCTCCCATATCCAATCTTGTTTATCCAATATCTAAACAAATAATTAAAATAAGCCGTTATGGCAAAATCCCATATAAAAAGCGGCCGTATGGTGAGGTATAGATGTACCATTAGAAAACAATGGGAGACTGGGACTTTTAAGGACAGGAAAAGACCGGGCTGCCCAAAATCTACTCAGTATGCTGAAAACAGCTTTATTATATTATCATCCAAAAGAAATCGTCGTCTTAGAGCTCCTCAATTGGCAGCAATATTCAATGAAACCAGATCATCTAATATGTCGATGTCTACAGTGAAAAATCGCCTGAATGTACATAGATTTTATGGACGTTGGGCTTGCGTTTGAGATTAAATAAAAATTGATATGATGTAGATTATTTGAAAATACTTCAAGAAAAGGCAATACCTTCAAGTCTTCAAATACTACGATGAAATATCACATCCCAGCAAGATAATGACCCTACACACACTACAAAACATCATATTGTTTGTTTAACACGGAAAGAACCATCCAGTATTTATAAAACAAATTGAAATAAAATTGAGTAATAAAAGCCAGCTTCTCATCTAAGAAATACATCTTCCATATCCAGCTCTCTTTGTTCCATTGCAAGACAAAAATATGTGTATTTCTCATTATATAGAAGTCTCTCGCCATCCCTATCCCGACTTTTATTCTTTTGCATAATCCAAACGATCATTGTACCGACAAAGGTTTTGTCAAAAATAATTGATATTTTTTTTGTATTACTTCCCGCCCATCTACTGAATAATCTGTCATATTTTGGTGACAAATGATTAAATATGTTTTTCTTTGCCAATATTTGCATATTATATTTTGTATTCTTTTTGTGGCTTTTATGAATCAATTTATTATAATGAGTATTGCAACCGAAGCATAAATACTTTTTTCCAAATGTTTTTACATTGATATTATTCAATTGCAACTGAAGACACAGACAATTGCTTTTTTTATCAATTTTTAGTGATTCCTCCATGGAAACAGTTATCGTCAAAGTCTATACTTAAATTAAAAGGCAGTCTGCTTTTATTAAACGCCCCCGACGAGAATGATCGTGACCGTAGGGTCACAAGAAATTTTAGTTTGAAAATGGACATTTAACCCTTTTGTCAATTAATGTTTCTATTACGCCATTGAAATGGGTCTGTATATTTTTTGCATGGAAATGTTCATATTTTTATACTTTTGATGTCAACAGTATATCGATGGGATGATTAGTTCTCTGGTTCATATTCTACTAGCTTGAAAACCAGCCTCGTGTACACCGAGCTTTAGTCTGCCGTTTGCATATACACTCAAACCTCTTTTTGTGCGATTGCGAAGTTATGCGGTTTTTTTAAAGCAATATTTTCTTTTTTTCTTTAATTTCATAAAGAGTTCGTATTGAGATATTTTGGATACAATAGGAAATAAATTATCAATACTTACCGAAATTTGGAAAATAATTAAGGACTGTGTAAATCATATTGCATTTGCTATCACTGAATTACGACCACGCCTGTTATTCTGGTTTAGATTTTTGAAAAAAATGACTTTGTTTTTTTTTGCATTTTTCCAATGTTTCAACTTTTATAAATACATCCTCCAAAGGAATTTCCAAAATTCCAACTACTTACGAAGTTATAGCTATTTTAGTGAGGCGGCAACTTGGCCGGTCCTACCATAATGAAATCTTTTAACGCGTTTTTCTCGAAACTACTATTTTCAACGCGTTTGACATCATATCTCAAGTTTTAATTAATCAATTTACTTCAAACTGGGTACGAATCTTTTCTATACAACCCTCTATTATTCCTAAAAGATTTATGTCAAAATTAATTTTTTAACTATGTATTTAAAAAAAATTAAAACTGTGACAAAATAAGACCAAAAATTGACTTGACTGAACAGTCGACATTTTGTGATTTATTTATTTTTTGAGTTAGGGATTGTAGTGACATCTTTACTAATTATGAATTATATTGTTGGAAAAAGAAAATCTACACAGAACAATGATGACATTGACACTGGGTATACTATTTCTTCCGAAGAAGAGAGCGGTTTTGAGTCATATCGAAAATCGCAACGAAAATTATCATATAGCGATGATAGTTTATAATTAAAATAATCAGACGTCAGACATCCTTAAAATTTTACCAATGATGTTATTTTTTAATTGCCTTATTTTTTACCTATGTTTTTATTAACTTTTTTATGCGATTTTGGATATATTTTATATAGCTATTTCAAAGTTATGCGGTTTTAAAATCAATGGAACGCATCTTCACTTTTTCTATATATGTCATAGTTTTTTTGTGCGATTTTTCGGGAAACGCATCTACCACACAAAAAAAGGTTTAAGTGTATATTCCCCAAGCATCTGGTCCATAAAGGTCAACACCTCTCTTGTGCATGTTATAAAATAAGCTTACTTGTGGCTTTTTGGCTTCTCCAACAACTTCGATATCATAATGAATGGTTAATAATGGGATAACAGCTTTTGATTTTTTCGGAACGTATGAAACAGCTACAAGATTGTCTGTAAATCCGAACACGTTTTGGCAAAATTCTGATGGATAGTCCCAACAAAAGCATGCACTTCCTACTGAAGTTTTTCCACGCCATCGAAAGTTGTAAAATAGTTGTCGGCAATAACCATCCTCTCATTTTCTTTGTACTTGTCAATTAATTCCAAAAGCATATTTTCACCTAAGTTGACTGCTCTCTGGCTTCCTTCTTCGTTTCCAGAATACAGGATACTTTTACAAGGATATGCATTCCCTGAATCGCACAGATATATGATGCAAAAATATTTTCTGCAGCACAGGTAAAAGAAAAATATCATACTAAATATAGGTTTTTCCAAACATATGATGTGAAAGGATTTCTAACGACATTTCATCAACATGAGATATATGATAAAGTATTTTATGGAGCGAAAGGATTAAAATTTCCTTATGGAACATAAACGTACTTTCTCATTCAAATTCTATGAAAGAAAATCTGGGTCTAGTCAGACCTCTTTCATTAACTCTAGATGGTGTTTTCTCGAAATACAATGATCCTGATTTTTTTAAATCTAAATTCTGTAACACCCTTCAATGGACAAAGTTTGGGAGATTTGGTACGATCTATTCATAGCTACTATTAGAAAAACTCATCGCAAAAGCAAAAAGCTCTGACTAGAACATCTTATTGACAGGGTTAAGGGGAAAAAAGTAATTGAGGAAATATTTTCACTTGTTATTCAACTTGTTTTTTTTAGTATTTATTGAAAATGTCTGCAAGAGAAGAGATTGCTTTTCTTAAAAAAAATACATTACGAAATAAAATACGAATGAAATAAAAAAACCTGCGTTAAGACAAATAAGATTAAAATATCTTGAGAGATCATTAGCATACTTTTTATAGACATAATTTTTACCCCAAAATGTTGCATAATTTAAAAATACAGGTTATTGCTTCATTTTCCTGCTGGGAAAAAAACAAATCAAATGTAGAATCATCCATGAAAAATCCTCGCACGTCATATAAATGCGTCATCAGCAGGTTCATCAAATGTTAATAAAATTTACACTATGTTAAATAAGCTTAAACCACATTAGCAGGTGGTTTTTACATTTTCGAAATTGACTTCAAAATACACAAACAAACAAAGGATTCATAAGTTTGAGGGGTATTAAACAAGAGTCTTAAATATATGACGTAAACACATATTTTTTCCACACCATCATCATCAGATCGATAAGACCTTTATTGATTTGCTTCTGCCCATCCATTTAAATATCGTTGTTTTATAAATTTGTCAGTCAAATGCACTGGGCCTCTAATTGAGTAAGTGTTATTATAGCGGGCTCATTCAATAAGCTCCTATTCAAATTAGAAAAATGAAAAACCCGGACAGTTTTAGGTGCTCATAAATCCCGGGATTAGTTAACTTAAAAAAATCTGTACGCTTGGAAACAGTAGCGTAACTACTAATGGGCGAACTTAGACGACGCTTATGAGGCAGTAACTGTCTAATCTATGTATACATATATACAGTACATATATGTTTTTCATATTGTTGTATTAAGCTTTCCCTACCGGTGATGTATTTACTACACCTCGACTCTAATAATGAGAATATCGATATGAAATATAATAGATACGGGGTTCAAAATTTTTGTATTGCTCCGTAATATAATTACGAATCACATCAAAGTATTATGGTATACAAGTATTAATCTGAAGCGACGGAAATAAATTAATTGTTCGGGAAATCGGGAATTTTGTGAGTTTTAGTCCGTGTCTTAGCAAATAGGATTTTTTTCAGTCACATTGATGATGTTATACGAAAATGGGGGCTCACGCGGTTACCAACTCGAACTAGCATTTAAATATCTGATGACGATACCTCCAACGAGTGTGGAAGCTGAGCGTGCATTTTCAGCAGCAAGTTGCCCGACTTCCAAAATCAGATCCAGACTAAATGACGAAACAGTCGATGTTTAATGTTACTTCGGGCATATTTTCAAAATAATATTTGAATTTTGTAGTGCTTTATTTATCTATTTTTTAAATTTCGCAGTTGTACGTTTATTTAGTTCAACAAAAAAAAATCTCAAATCAAAAAAAGCATCAAAAAAGTGTCGTCACACGAGATGACCCCCTTAAAATGCTCGAATATACATAGTTTATTATATAATAAGTGGTTTTAGATTAAGAATACAGTCGACGGACCTCTAAAAACCTGTCAGCATATTTTTAAATTCATGAAATGTCTCACATGCATTCGTTGAGCTAATCTCCAAGAAAACATACAACTTTTTATATTGTTTCAAGGCAGCTTCAAATTTTTTCTTCCTTCGATTAACTGCATTAATTATGTTACTTGTAATTAACTAAATTAAGTTCGTTAACGTTTAATGAGCTTTCAAAATCAACTGCCTAAGGTCCCTGAATACGGCTGAATCGCATTAACACATTATATACGGGAAACGTTACATGTTGATTACGTACAGGAAGCATATTTTTATGAACTACGCTGTCTCTATGTCAAACAAAAAATCATATTCAAAAAATCAAAATTCTTAGAAAATGAATTTTTTATATTCAAAATCGGATTTTCAGGATCAAAAAACCACAATTTTTGCCAAAAAACCAGGTTTTCAAAACCGACAAGCCTTACTTTGTTATCATCATACATGCCTCTCAATACTATCATTAATCCGATATCATAGGTCCGATCAAATATTCTTACACAAGAAACAATCAGAGTATACACACCATCGGATCGTTCCAATTCCGTTTCTTGTATTAGCGACGATATATCGTCGCTTAGCATCCAACGGGTTAAAAGCTTCCGTGTCAGTTTAGAGCACTAGCGATTCCAAAAAATTCATTTCAAACGGCCGAACGTAAACGTTCAGGTAATCAGCATATACAGGGTGCGGCAGGAAAGCTTCCTTATTTGAAACGTGCTCCCTTTAGCGACAGTTATTCTGATAAGGGCGGGGTAGTGCTTATTCAAAAAATATAATCCTAACTAGGGAATCCAATCTCGGGATCCCGGACAATTTTAGGTACTTAAGAATCCCGGGATTGAAATTTTTATTTAACAGAAATCGTACACCTCACCAACGCGATGAAGGCTACTAAATCGAGATATTCCCGCCGAAATCTGTACGCTTGGAAACAGTAGCGTAACTACTAATTGGCGAGATTAGGCGACGCCTATGAGGCAGTAACTGTCTATGTGTACATATATGTTTTTCAAGCTGTTATATTAACATTTCCCTACCGGTGATGTATTTACTACACCTCGACTCTAATAATGAGAATATCGATATGAAATATAATAGATACGGGGTTCAGATTTTTTGTATTCCTCCATAATATAATTATGAATCACATTAAAGTATTATAGTATATAGGTATTCGTCTGAAGCGACGGAAATAAATAATTTGTCGGGAAATCGGGAATTTTGCGAGTTTTAGTCCGTGTCTCAGCAGAAAGGAATTTTATGAGTCATATTGACGATGTTATACGAAAATGGGGACTCACGCAATCATCAACTCGAACTAGCATTTAAATATCTGATGACGATACCTCCGACGAGTGTGGAGGCTGAGCGTGCATTTTCAGCAGCAAGTTGCCTGACTTCCAAAATCAGATCCAGACTAAATGACGAAACAGTCGATGTTTAATGTTACTTCGGGCATATTTTCAAAATAATTTTTGAATTTTTTAGTGTTTTATTTGTCTATTTTTTAATTGTATTTTTATCTTTTCTTAAATAAATAAAATTCTTTGGTCTTCAAGTGATTTTTTATATTGAACAAATGAAATGATTACTCTAATTATTAGAGTAATCATTTCATTTCTCTAATACTTTGATGTGAATCGTAATTATATTACGGAAGAATTCAAAAATTATGAACCCCGTATGTATTATATTTCATATCGATATTCCTATTATTCGTCGAGGTGTAGTAAATACATCACCGGTAGGGAAAGGTTCCTATAACAATTTGAAAAAATATACATGTACGCTATATATGTATACATAGATTAGACAGTCACTGCTCTTATGCGTCGCCTAAGTTCGCCAATTAGTAATTACGCCACTGTTTTCAAGCGTCCAGATTTCGTCGGGAATGTCTCGATTTAGTAGCCTTCATCGTGTTGGTGAGGTGTACGATTTCTGTTAGATAAAAATTTCAATCCCGGGATTTTCGGGATTACGTTTTCTAATCCCGGGATTCTTAAGTACCTAAAACTGTCCGAGATCCCGGGATTGGATTCCCTAGCTGTGATAAAAATCCTGTTTATTTTAATACATTTAATACATTCATATTTTTGGGCGGCATCTATGAATACACATCTAACATGGAAATACTATATTTATTAAATCTATACAAGTTCCAATGTAAAATATCCTACTCAAAAGTGCCGTGTCGCGCGAAAAGACGCGGAGGTGTCCATTACAGGTATTAACTTTGATTAAACTGGCCTTGCATAAGATGTGTTAATGAGAGTTATCTGGCGTGTGCAATTATCATATTGATTGCGTACAAATATCGTCGCTATGCTTAACCCTTCCGGACCGGAAATCGTGAGACAGAGACGGGTGTCTTGCGTCTCATCATGCAATCGTGCATCGATGGTAAAGTTGTGCCGTAAAGGCGCCCCTACACGTCTAAACATTATAGACAACGTAAATGTTCATACTTACTATTCAACAAAAAATCGTATTCTAAAGAATCTTTTGACCGTCATAAAATTTAAGTATAATTAACTGAAATAGCTATCGTAGGATAAAATATTAAGCTCTTTCAACAAATATAAGACGACTTTCTTTCGTGTTGTCTTGAGAGCAAGCGTTTGTTTTGATAATTAAGATACTCGCATCATTCTTATTGTTCACCAATTTTGTTATTCCCCCTTGACTGTTCTGGAGTGGCGTCATTAGTCGAGTATCACCACTCCTTTGTAAAATCTACTCCTTCAGAAGTTAACTGGCAGATTTGCGCGGTAACCCTGTCATTTTATTTTCACAATGCATTAATATGCAAAAATTGCTGAACAGCAGAAAGCAGATGCAAGTTGAACATTAAGAGATATTCAGAAGAAATGAACGAATATTGTGTGCTATCAACAGTGTTAAGTTTCATATATATTGAGCCTGGTTCATTATCAAGCTTGTTACATGCTGCTGCGGAGCTGAAAAATGATATGATTAGGGGCTATATGATACGTTAACTAATGAATCATCAATCATTAAAGAGAGTAAATTCAACAACATTACTCATATAGAACGTTAACAATATTATGCTTTAAAATAAATTTTATAAAAACATTTAGAAAAATCAAAAATGAATCACCCGCTTACGCACGTCTGCTCTCCGGTCCGAAAGGGTTAAGCTACTATATCCTAAGTTTAACGAATTCAAAGCAGACATAAGAACCGCCAAATATCTTTATTAGTGTACAAAACAGCAAATATGACACTCACACGTTAACAGCACGACGACCAAAAGCAAACAGCACGAGTCGTGCTCATAATTCGGGCATCACTAATTAGTGGCATTAATTGAGATGTTATATCAGATAAATAGCTCGACATTCCATCGACGGCCCTGTGACCTAACTATCGAAATATAAATATAAGTGATTAACACGTGGACGTCGGGGCACGCATATATGGGCTGTTTTACATTTTAGTTATGCGCTGAATATATAAAATGAATTTCCAGTAACTGGAGAATAAATAAGATTCCTTAGTCACAATGACACTTTATCTAACACCTTGCGTGCGGGGAAAATTTGCTCATAGTTTTTGGTCACTCTGAGCTCAACGTTTTATCACTGGAAATCGGACACAACACTGTGTCTTACCTCTTTGAGGGGTTAATAAATTATATTATTATATACTTCCAGTTATAATTATTATACATTAAAGTAAATATTTATAAATTCTAGACATTTTCAAGAGTGAGCTGACAGAAAAGTGGATTTACATTGGAGCATCAATATATGCATCGAATGTCATTGATGTTAGAGGAAAAATGCATATGTTTATATAAATCTGGTTATCTTATCACGAGGTTAAACGTTTGTGCCCTTAAACTTGCGATGGCATCGTGCACGTCAGAAGATCATAGTTTTAAGGAGCACTATCATAATAATTATCAAACTCAGATAAGACGGGATGTCGTAAATATTTTAAGCTGCCGCATCATGATTGTCGTTCGCATCGTCTTCATAGACGCGGCTTTGGATCGTTATTTTTTTCATTTCGGTTTTCGGTTCAGCTCCGGGTGATTCATTTTTGATTTTTTTTTAATGTTTCTATAAAATTTATTTTGAACATTTTATTGCATAATTTACTCTCTTCAATTATTGATGATTCATTAGCTAACGTATCATATCACCTCTAATCATATCATTTTTCAGCTCCGCAGCAGCTTGATAATGAAACAAGCTCAATAAATGAAACTTGACATTGTTGATAGCATACGTTCGTTCATTTCTTCGGAATATTTATATATTTTTGCATATTAATATGTTGCGAAAATAAAAAGACAGGGTTAGCATGCAAGCCTGTCAGTTTACTTCTGAAGGAGTAGATTTTGCAAAGGAGTAGTAATACTCGGCTAATGACGCCATTCCAGAGCAATCAAGGGGGAATAACAAAATTGGTCAACAAGAAGAATGTTGCGAATATCTTAATCATCAAAACAAACGCCTGCTATCAAGACAACACGAACAATCGATCTTCGACTTCTAGGCACTCATTCTGTTCTGGGATCTTGTTCGTAATTATCATACAAGTTTTATTTTGATGATATGACATACAATAAATTAAAATGTATATATTGTACAATACATTCGATAATTTTAATAAAAATGGGCATCTCATTCTGCGCCGGATTCCCAACGAGCATTTAAACGTGCATGGGTGTCTTTACAGCGCGACCTTACCACCGATATATGAGTGTATGATGAGAAGCAAGACACACGTCTCTGTCTCCGATTTTCATACCCATAGGGTTAATAAAAAAATATTTGATATACTGGTATTTTTAGCCTTCGGGTGCCAGTTGGGGGTATTATTTGACCCACACGCTTAGATATTATCGCTCAAGGTATTTTGATCAATGTCGATAGCGATGATAATTTATCTCCAATCAATTGAATATATGACGTAGTTCCTGTGAGTATTTTTCTTGCATTTACGATGTATCAAACATGTAGATGACTATTGATTGATTACATATTACAGCTCAATAGGTCTAAGATCGAATTAGTTGGATGCCGAGTGCAATTGTGTCATTTTATGTAAGAGGGCAGGACTACAATTTATGAAATGCTAACAAATCCATCTATGTATATACAAATCTAGAATTTGAAGAAATTATGCTTTTCGTCTTTGTTCATCGTTGTGGCATTTATTGCCAATTTGTTCAATCAAGGCCAATTTGTTGCTTGGCTAAGTGTTGATAGAGTGGTTCAAATTCGGGACTTTTATTATATAAGTCGTTCAGGGATGTCTATAAGTCATTGAATTTGCAACAATAAATGAAATATTATTTAAAAATATTGATAATTTTGGGGACGAAAACCGTAACATAAAAGATATAAATATTAGGAACCAGCTCGAAACCAAAACTGAAATAAAAAATAACGGTTCGACGCCCTGATTTAATTAGTTGATGATGATCTATCAAATCCATTAATGGTTTGGAATAAACTGATCAATAATGCTTTTAAGGAACATGGACATTGGACCAATTTTTGATATCAAATATGTGCTCGAACATTTTAGTATATGGTGCAATATGAATGTGTCACGTCTTGAAAGGATTAAACAGGCTTAATAATAGATTTATTCAGGCGTTGTCTTCATTCTAGATAAGAGATTCTATAATAAATGTAATATAATGGTACTTAAAATAGCGCAAATGCTTGGTAAATAAAGATTTAAATGTGCAAAAATTCTCATATAAACCTGCAAAACTATTGCTGAAACGCGTCACTTGTGCAAGACTATTAAATTGTGTGAAATATAAAATATGACATTTATACCGAATAATTCCTTAAAAAATGAGTTTCATAAACGCCAATCATCAATACAAATATTACAGAACCGACTTACCACCTTTCAGCGAAGATCACTTTTATATTTCAGCAACCACTTTGTATTTTGCAGATCGAATGTATGCACTAGCAAACTTGACTGTCTACGAACGACCGCCGAGCCGGACGACTGTTCTGTCACTGACAGTCAATTACTGTACTAAAACGCTTTTAAACTGTATTATCATAGAAATGCGTATTTGTTTTTATTTCTTCGTGTTTACTCTTCGGAAAAAAAGCCGAAGATAACCTGCAGATAACCCGATCGTCTACAATGCTTGCTTCTCTGCAATTGACACAGCATCCAGATTATGTCCAACGATTAAAAAAGCATTCAACTCAATGACGGATTAAAGAGGGCATGGAACTTTGACTGTCTGGATTTTTTTTACATGAAACAAATCAAAGAATTTCACCCAAAATTTTGGGATGAAAACAAAATTTATCGGACGTTCTCCCTGGCTTCTATTCAGCAGATATATTTAGTCAGCTCATATTCCGTTTTGTAGCCATCATCAGATGTGTAATGTGAAATTATTTATAAATGGCAGTTTCCCATTGCTTTCCAGATATTAGGGGGGACCCGACCCGGATAAAATGTCCAGATTCGAAATTAATGATTTGGGTTGGAATGCCAAAAAAGCCAGTAAAACTTGTACTAAAGTGGTAACTCTCTGCGTATGTCAATATTGGTTTCAAAAATCGAGAAATTGAGCACTGTTCATATTTAAAACTCATCGATAAAACGAATAGGATGGGTGCTATGGAATAGGATGGGTGCCGCACGCTTTGGTCGAACGCGTGCTACGTCTTATTGATAGAAGTTTTGTATCAAAAATTAAAAACAGAAAAGACGATACTGCTTCATGATAATGCACGCCCTCGTAAAGCAAAATTGAGACTGGATAAAATACGGGAATTAAACTGGGAAGTATCACCGGACTTCGATTTCCAAATACATCTTTTCGGGTCTGTGAGAAGAACCAAATGAGCAGAAATGCATTTAAAATCTATTTTGCTACTAAGTCAGAAAGTTTCTCTTCAATAAAAGGGATCAATGACTACCAAAACAATAGGAAGATAATGAGGGATAATGTTGTTATTAATAAATTTGAACTGTTTTGCCATATTTTCGAATACTGTCGGGTCCCCCTAATATATATATAAGTAAGAATAGGGATTATTTTAATATGACTTTTAAGCTCTTCAAATTTCTCCCTTTCAAATTATTTTAATCAGCTCTTATCATGCATCATCAGATGATATAAAACTTGCTCAGCCAGTCCAAGATTTAAATCATCAGATGAAAAGATATTCAAGGTTTGAAGCGACATCCATCAACCGTTTGAAGCGACAACTGGCCATAAAAAAGCTAGTATCTGTTCAGCTCGTTATTTAGATCATAGATATGGTTCATTGAAGATCCAAAGTAGATTTAAATAAATTGAGCATTGACTTTGCTTAGCATTTCCAACCAAAAGTTAAAAAACTTGCTATCTAAACAAAGGATATTAAATGGATAATACACTAATAATACATTAAATGGATAAACAAGGGCGTGGCAAAGTAGGCGCCCGTCACGGGCGCAACTAGGCTTAGGGCGCAAAACGCAGAATACCGACCCGGTCGTCTAAAATTGCACATGGTTTTTATTTTACTCAACCATTCTACTTTACATCAGCCAACACTAGAATTGATTCTGTCCGTTTTTATGATATATACTAGGTTGTCTAATCTCTGTTATCTTCTTTATCGTTATGTTCAAGCCATGGCTATCCGATCGCGAGGCGCTCATTCGTCATATCAGCGGCTCCAAAAGGCGGACCGATTGAGCATACAAACCTTATGGCCACTACGTCCTCTTTTAGGGATCACTGTAGGATCTTTCTATCATAGTATATTTTTACAACAGTAACGGCTATCTATACTTGAAGTTGGGTACTTTTGGGACTATCTTTGTATATTATTATAAAACATACATTACAATAGTATTAATTCATTTTAAAAAAAATGGATATCTGGGGGGCGTTAAGTTAGATACTTGCCACGGGCGCTTCTTACCTTAGTTACGGCTCTGTCAACAAATAAGACCCTAACAACTACTCTGCTAGTCATGAATATAAATAGTATTTCCGATTACATCTACAATTTAATGCAGCTGTTTAATGCCTGGTGTTTCGAAAGAGATCTTCTAAATAGGAAATTTTAGTAATTATATATACTGAATAGCTTTTCTTGGTAAAGAAAAAGTACTCCAGGCAATCATGCTACAGCAGACAAGCGGTAATCCGACTCCGGTCTAATCCGAAGACCTGTGTAATCCGATATGCCAATATAAGTACAAGTGCATATATACGACAATGTTTCGTCAAATGTAAAAAATGCAAAAGCTTCTGGACCGCCTAAATAGTATTGAATATTTTTGTAAATTGGCGAGTACAGCGTAGAACATTCAACAGTTCGTCTCCATCACTGAATGTGATCCAAGCAAGAAGCAAACTCTCAAGAAAGCTAAATACCCAGAGGTGAAGAAACCTTTGTATATGGGGTTTCGTCGGGAAATAAATAGGCATACATCTAATTCTGTGTCCATATTGGCCATGAAAGCAAAGTTGTTTTACAAGGAGATAACAAAAATAGAAGACTATGACGCTAGCTAGGAATGGTTGAAAAATCGTCATGGAATATGTTTGATGACAATATCAGGTTTTTATTTTTTAAAACTGATATTTCCATTGTGTTTATGACGTTAATTCTATAATATGAAACCTTGTATTATCTATGTACGAGGCATATCCCGAAAGTAAGTGTACTGTGACAATAAAGGGCTGTGATTTTTTTGTTTTTTAATGGTTGGCCATACTGAGTGGTAGAGAGTGAGCTTCCGACAAAGCGAGCATAGCAGGAATACGGTAGTACGTAAATTCACGTTGTAGTATCTAGTTGCGTGAAAGATGTCGGTAAGAAATCCCGCTAAAAAGACGCTCAAAAACTCAAACATTCAAAACAAAAGGATGGATATGCTGACGAGAGGAGTGTACTTTTTGCATGACAATGCCCGTCCTCACATAGCCTTAGGCCACCAAGGCGCACTTGGACTTATTTGTTTAGAATGTTTTGAACCACCCCCCGTATTACCCTGACTTGGATTATCATATTTTCTTCTCCCTGAAAGAACACATGGGTGGAACTAAATTTTCAACCGACGAGCAGGCGTAGAAAGAAATTCTGAAGTGGGGGAAGAAGCTGGCAGGAGAGTTCTTCGAGAAGGACATAAAGAAGCTTGTGACACGACTCACCAGATGCATTGAACGGAATGGCAATTATGTTCAAAATTAGTTAATAAGTATATCAACTGTATTTTTTCAAATACACTTTTTCTAAAAAATATATATAAAAATTTAGTACACTTACTTTCGGGATATGCCTTGAATATCATTTTCATTATTTCACGATTACAAATAAACTTTTTCATAAAGTTCCGGAGTACAAGAGGTCGAGGGCAGTACTCTATAGTCCGACAGACTCGATAATCCGCCACAATGCCATACAAAATATTTGTCGTATTACCGCGGGTCTGCTGTAATTTTATTTTTTCTGAGGTATACGAAATCCAAACCAATACTCATTTTCTATTTCTTCGCTAAAAAATTATATTTCAAAATCGTTTCTACACTCACAATGATGTAAAATTTATCCATACGAATATTCGACGCTGTCCAAGGACTGTATTGTCATCGTTGTAAAATTAATTGCTTACGATCGCTCAATGAAGCTGGGGGACGAAATCAGTGGTGTAGTGGGGTGGGAGCGCGTGGGGTCGGCGCTCCCACACTTTTTCCTTAACGATTTGGAAATTTTGCATAATATAATTGTACAAAATTTTTATGTTTTTAGGACCCAAAAATGTGTTCTCTAGAAAATATTGTTTATTTAAAACGTGCCATAAATTAAATAAAAGACACGATGGGATACATTTTTGACGTTTTCGATTGGTCGTACCGTTGTTTATTGCGATTTTTTGTTTACTTTGTTCGATCGGCTGGGAAAGTTTAGATGCATCATCGTGGGGTTGTGATTGGTAGGCGAGAGCTGCTTGCTCGTGCATTAGGAACCAAAAATGTGTTCACTTGAAAATATTGTTTATTTAAAACGTGCCATAAATTAAATAAAAGTCACGATGGGATAAATTATTACCTTTTTCTTTCCGACACTTAATACTAATGAAAAAATGAAGCTCGACCCTCAAGCAATTCTGTGAGCACATGGTCTCATAGATACTGCGAGTCTCTTTCTTCAAGTTTGCAGAATAACATACGAAAGCAATAAATCAGGCTCAATTTACAGAACGCTCTGATTTCACATTTCGGTTTGTTAATATTATTTTGTTTACAAGATTTTAGTCTATTTCTGTCAATTAACGTAAACGGACGCTATACCACTTTTTTTAATTTTTATACCTATATAATAATAAGAAAGCTTAGCTTACTTTAATTTACATGTATTTTTTAGCAGCGACAATAATATTTTATTTTTCATTTTAATATAAAATTTTGTGTTGTGTTTTATTGTATTGTGCAATAATTATAAGTTAAAATTAAAATAAAACAATTATATAAATTTTTCAGCGTATTATGTATATACATACATACATAGTAATATACATAATAGTGTTTTTAATGTTAAAAATGGGTGAAAAACGCAAATAAGGAACACTATTTCAATTTTTCACGAAAAAACTCAAAGTGGGTTCGGTATCGGTTAATAACGTTAGTGAGTGCACAATTGCATTAAATATATATAATAATGAATGTGCTCAAATAGTGTATTCGTCAAAATCAGAAAATGAATCGATAGAAGATAATACGGTATGTTCATCTTCCTGGCCGAGTGTTTGAACCACAGATATGTGGGAAGAAAAGAGAAAACAATATCCTTGGATCATAAGTAAGTCTGGAAAAATCAGTTGTAAATTATGTGCCAATGTGAAAAGTTTTTCGGTCTTAAAAGCACAGGGATCAAGTATTTCGAAAGAATGGAGTTCAATTTTCGTATCATCAAACGGACATACTAGATCTAGCCAAATCTTTACAAAAGAAAATTATTTTGCATATAAAATCAATTTCACATACGAATGCTGAACAAATTTTACAGCATTAAATTTTTCAGCAAATAATAATTGAAATTAAAAAAATCACAAAAAAATGTATTATAAATAATATTACAAATATTTTGTTATATTGTAATATTTTAAGGGTATTTTTTATAAACGTTTTTTGCACATGCAAATATTGTTTTATTTTAATAAATATTGATTTTTACATAATTATACAAGAATGATTTTTGTGTGTTAAATAAATTTCTTTATTATTTCAGAATAGTTTCCAATGTCAGTGGATGCTAAAATAATGTACATATGTACAATGGTTATGCAATGTGCTTGGCATTACATGACTTCCTCCAATTTTTAGACAAAACGACGGTCTAATCACGATAAAATACTAGTTGAGTGTAAATCTGCGAATTATATAAACATACAAGGTCAATTTTGTTAAAAAAAATGTTAAATAATCGATGCAATTTCATAGCACATAGCAATTTTGCATCGACAATTCGAGCTAATGTTATCAGCGATAAAATTAGTCCTGGATCCGGTTGGGTGCTGATGAAAAAAAATATGTTTTTGTTGTGTCTTATATTATCCTATTTGTTCTTAAAATACGCATGCTAATTCTGGATTGGATCATATAGACGAATTTGGGATATATCTAACGCTGTATTCTGTAACTTGAAACAGACAAACACACATTAGACTCATTTAGTACAGATAAGCCATCGATTTCCTTATTGCACTTCAGACTGTGACTTTTTTTGTATTTGTGGAATCTTTATAGCTTTATTAGAACAGGAAATAAGTATATTTTCTTATATGTGTGCATACTAAAAGCCTTTTAAATTCCAGGCGCCGGGGAATGCTGACTATTAAAAAAACATGTTGAAGGTTAATGGAATGGAAAAGGAACAAATAGGATTCAGGATCAAACTTCAGGGCACGACCATCAACAGAAGTGGCTTGCTACTTTAAATATAAAAAATCTAAGGCAGAATCCGAACGATGTACTAATAAAATTCCCCAGATCAACTGTTACCAGAGCCGTAGCGGGATATGAAGCGCCCGTGGCAAGTATCTAACTTAGGCAACTAAAGCCCTCGCCAGAATCAACGCGTGGATGCGGGAAAATTGCCTACAACTGGCAGCAATGATCTACAGCAGAAGAAGAAGACCGTTGATCAAACAGTTTGTTGTCAACGGTCACAAGGTTGAATACAGCAAAACGCTGAGATACATCTGGATTCTCATGGACAACAAGCTGACCTTCAGTAAACATATTGAAGCAGCTGCGCAAAAGGCGCAGAAGGTAGCCAGCGAGCTCGGACGGCCCATGCCCAACATCGGAGGGCCAAAACCGTGCAGAAGAAAAACCATAAACGAGGTTATACACTCAATCCTACTGGACACGGATGTTATGTTTCGGTGCGAACCTGAAGCGGATTGGCAAGGAAGCATCCACGGCGTGCCACCACTGCCAAGCGGAGGTCGACGATGCTAAACACACCATCACTGCCTGTGAGATTTGAACACCCCAGAGAAACACGCTGAAACAAGCTCTCGGGTAGCCGAGCGCAATGTTGACAATATGGTCAACAGCATGATGGCAAGCAAGAAGAACTGGGACCTTTGGCGCAATTACGTTGAAGAAATTCTGAGCGCCAAAGAGGGCAGTGAGAGAGAGAGAGGCGCAGAGCGGCTCTCCAACACTAGAATAGGGCCAATTACTTGAGGCCAGACTACCTGTCCCCCTAAAGCATGGAAAACAATACCAGGGGAGCAGAGAAGGATAAGGGAGGGGTTTAGTCAGTAAGAATCTGACACTACCTTGGGATCAAACCCAGGGTGTCTTATGCAAGATTCCCCTCCCACAGAAGAAAAAAGTATCTAACTTGCCTTCCCTCCCAGAAATCTAAATAATAAATGTAAAGTATAGATGGCGGTTGTTAAAGCATAAGTTTCAAGATTCAAGACGCTGCGTTGTTTAGTATTTGTTTGGCAGCCATTAATAGACGCCAAGATTTAGCTTTTTATTTGAAAGGTTTCAGTCCAACTAATATCAAATCCGAGCTTGATTCTACCCTCAGGAAATCTGCTCCTTCGTTTACAGCAGTAAAATGTTGGGTGGCAGATTTTAAATGAGGCCGTACGAGCTGCCAAGGCGAACAGCGCAGTAGTCAACCAAATGAGGTAACCACCCCAGAAATGGTGAATAAAATACACAAAATGGTATTAGATTAACGTCGACTGTAAGTGCGTGAACTAACAGACATGATAGACTTTTCAAAAAATGCTGTACATCGCATATTGACTGAAAATTTGGACATGAGAAAGCTGTGCGCAATATGGGTGCCGCGTTTGCCCCTAGTGGAACAAAGGCAACGTCGTGATGACTGTTCAATCGAATGTTTGGCGATGTATCACAGCAATAACTTAAAACTAAAAAACTAGATAGGATAGCCGCAAAAAGGAAAATACATATTTATTTATTTTGGGGGGGGGGGGGGGAATCTAGACTCGTTCATAACCTCGGTCCCGAATACGCATTTATCCCCAAA
Organism: Stenopsyche tienmushanensis; assembly: GCA_008973525.1. NCBI lineage: Eukaryota > Metazoa > Arthropoda > Insecta > Trichoptera > Stenopsychidae > Stenopsyche > Stenopsyche tienmushanensis. The sequence continues at coordinate 442,826 of WACJ01000141.1, forward strand.
AAATGCCGAGAAAAGTCCTAAAAGAGGACAGAGTAGCCACAAGGTCTGTGTATCCAACCGGTCCGCTTTTCGGACCGCTGACGTGACGGATGAGTGCTAAGCGATCGGACGCCATACCCGAACATATACACAGGATGATTACGAACACTCATTACAAAACGAAGTTGTCCGAAGAAGACTGATCGGATGGGTTGTTTAAATTTTACAATTGATCGAATATATTGTTGTCTTTATTGAACTCATATTATGAAACAAATAAATCAACCAATTTTGGATATCGGAAGTATTAACTATTCAATTGTAGATCCTACCCTATTTAAAATTCTTATTTGTATAATCTTCTTATTTGAAAATTATGAGAAATAATCATTTTTAAATCCTTTCTTCATAGAAATGTCCTTTATGGAAATCGTCAACGTCCGATAAAGTATATTGCACCTTAATAAGAAACATATAATTAGACTGTAACAAATCAAATTGCTGAATATCAGTCAGTCAATGGTCGACCGCGATTGTGGTTCAAAAAACTTAATTTCGATTAAATGAATCATCAAGAAACATGAACGAATGATATTATAAAATAAAACCATTAAGAAAACTGTTAAAATAAAATAAAATTATAATCATCTTCAAATGATCAATACAATCAACATTTTAGTTCATTACAATTTAATTTGTTAATTTTGAAGTGAAGAGTGATAAAAGCACGATAGGGCAAATTGATTTGAACGCCACGAAAGTGAAACTCCAACCGGCAGTTAACCAGGAAAGAGAATAAGAATTGTTTGTAGTGTGTACATGTCCGTCGCATACATCATAGAGATGCTACGCGCAAGCGCCGCAAATTTGGGCTAACGATCTATACAATCGTGCGATGTATGTAGGGAAGTTCTGCGTCTCTGTCTCCCGAATTGTGCTACGTTCTCTATCTGTCTCTGTCTGTTTCCGAGCTCAATGTACAAGAGTGCTCTTTCTGGATAGTGGAGGGGGGGGGGGTCCCAGGCCCTGGGATAGTACTCCTTTAGGGGTTAATCTTATACAATTTCCATTCACAAATAGAAAAAATAAACCATAAAATCAAATTTTCCTATGAACTAAAATATATTACTTCAACCGCACAAGACAAAGTCAATAAAAAAAATTATTTAATAATGTAATTTATTGGAAAACCACGTAGATAATAAGCAGGGTGGGCATGTATAAAATTGTAGCGAAAATTTTCAACAATATATTAAATATCATTTGGGTTTGGCATGATCTATCCGAAAAAAAATTTAATCATAAATCGCAGTTCCAGGTTGAGAAAACCTTAAAAAATTCGACGAGCTTATTAAAGCTATTTTTTTAATTAGCTCGATAGGCATATTTGTATTTTATTATTTACGGTATTGAAATAACTAGTGAAATTAGTTAAAAAGTAAATAAAATCGTTCACCTTCACTCTAGTTAATATTTATATTTGTTAAAAACATTTGCGGGAATATAAAAAAGATGGCCTTTTAAATATTTCTCTCGTTTCAATTCATGTTAATATATTTTAGAAGCAAATGATTTGATTCTGCGGCATTTTATAGCATATATTATTTAAGCTAAATATTTACAATTAAACCATTTAAGTGCCCCCAGCCGATTAAAAATATTATATTATAAATATTATATTATTTAAAAATATATTATTTACTATAACAAATTTGATGAACATTGACAAATTGGGCTTTTAATGAGATTTGGCAACTAGATAATAAGTTTTTAAAATATCTTGACGCATATATACGTTGTGGGCACTGAAATGTTTAGATATTTTATCAATATTATATTATGGACATAAATTAAGCTGTTAGATGCTACAAACTGTATCATTCAGTTGGTAGCGTGTGTCAATGTTGTTTACCGGCGTTATGCTGTCCCTTCTACCCGATGGTAATTTTTCTATAAATATGACTGAAATTGAATACAACACTTATCTGATTTAGATTATTCAGTATTGAAATTTTACTTTTAATCGTTTCTCACTCATGAAAAGAGCGAACGCAGTCGACGTGTTGCTGTTTGTCTCGATTGTGATATAAAACAATATTTGTTGCATTATCTCTTGATGCTGTGAATAATGTAACTTGTATAATGCATTCAAAACTGCTTTGAGTTCATCTCAAAGTCATACTATCGTATAATCGAAGATTTGTGATAAATAATAAATGTTTGTTGTAGTCATATATTTTCATTTTGCATAGCAAAACTTTTAATAAAGTCCATTCCAGAGAACCAAAATAATATGATTAATTTGTATTTAATATCTAAACTTATTTTAAAAAATGATACTTCAAAAAAGTTTATCAACTATTAATTGAATTTATAGTGTCCATTAATATTCGTTATTTATGAATAATTTCAGTTGATGTTTTTCATATGAAGACATAAGAATGGGTAAATTTTATTGTGCTGTTCCACAATGCCGATCATATGCTGGAATATCCAAAGTGAATTTCCATCTGTTTCCGCGTGATCCCGTTATGTCCAAAAAATGGGCTGAAATACTAAAGAGGGAAAAACCACATACAAAACATTCTAAAGTATGCAGCTTACATTTTCTAGAGGCAGATTATGTAAGACACTCAAATAAAAAAACAGGTATTATTGCATTTTGTAGATATAAGTGAATTTACATTAATTTTTACATTACATTTTTTTCATAAATTTTATAATATATCAACTAATAAATCCATCAGTATTCTTTCATTTGATAGTAGATAAAATTAGCCTATTTATCATTTCATAATATAATTTAAATATCTTAAAGGTCTTACAATAATGATGCTCGATTTTTAAATGTAAATAAAACAAGTTGTGTATGAGATATCTGCTCAATTTTTTTTTAATTCGAAGGAATATTTTATGGCAATATAACGTCATAGAAATATACGTCGCGCCATTGCTTGATGGCACACGTTCGGGAGGTCCAATTCTCAAATTTGCAATCTGTAAAATCTCGAATCTGAAAAAAAACCCGAAAGTTGCAGTACATCTCGACACAGAATCCCTATTTGTAATGATATTGTGTCAAAAAACCTCCATAATTATGATATTGATTCTCTCCTTCAAGGCAATTTTTTTCTGTACCTTAAATATTTTAACATTTAGGCAAAGATAGCTTACGAAAGAATCTTAAACCTGAAGCTCTTCCTACACAAAATCTTCCTGACCCAAACGGAAGTTTATTACAAACAAGAAAAATTACAGAAAGACAAAATTCATATTTGTGAGTATTATTAGAAATATAATTATATTTGTTATACATTATAATAAAAAATGTATCTTTTTTACAGATTGAAAAATGGAAACGCAACAAATAATCCCGTAAATAAAGATAACAATGTGAAGAATTTTTCCCTGGAAGACAGAGTTCCCCATTTTTATGATGACGATGATGACATAGAGTCTGAAGTAAAGCTGAAATTATTTTATCTTCGCATCAGTTTATATATATACACAGAAGTATGAATATCTAATATGAGTCACAATTTTAGATGGAAATAATTCCGGAAGACTGCGATGTGTTTGTTAAATGTAAGAGGTTTGATGCTGACTTTTCATTGGAAGCGTACGATTCTGATTCTTCTCTTGAGACCACCGTGTACAATCGTTTGGTGCATAGAGAAAAAATTCCATTCTATTCATCATATCAAATTTCAGACTCACAAGGTTGAATGTTTAATTTATTATCATTTAATTATACATATTTACATTTAACTAGCTATTATATTTACTATAGTGTGGGAGTTATTTAGTGTAAATATATATCACGAGTGTTTCGTTGCAAAAAATAATCTGTTATTCATTTATTGGCCTATCTATGTTTATTACGCAAAACTGTCAATAAGATGCCGTGTAAGATAATCCGTTATTAATATGCTTTACTGCACTTCGCTCCTAATCTTCATATTTTTCTTTTAACAACTCCATGCATTATTTGAACATTTGCATGGAAACAGCTTCAAAGCTTCCAAAATTGATAAAAGAAATCTCTCTCGATCTCTTCGATGATATTTTGTAAATCATTAATTGATTGTCAACAATTTTTCTGGAAAACTTTCCAAATATTACGTATACAATGTCATAAAATAGAGTTTTTAAGATTGACATGAGACATGTACATACACACGCATTTGTTTGTGAAGTTACACATATGATTATTAACTATTCAATAATTGTATTTAAATCAATATTTAACTTTTAAGGTTCAGGATCGTATTCTCAGACAATTAACCTGGACGAGCTCTCGCCGGCATTGAATTCTTCGATGCAAAATTATGCAGGTATATCAGTTATTTTTATTTGTAATGAAAAATTACATTAAGTTTAAAAATACTAACGCTTAAATTGGAGAAAGAAATTTAATAAACAATAATAATCCATTTGAGACCTAACGTCATGACGTCTATGATCAAAATTAATGTGAAATCAGTTTAAATTATTGAGCGACAAAATTACTCTCTCTGACTGCATCGCAAGTGCTGTACATGGACTGAAAATTTGAACATGAAAAAGCTGTGCGCAAAATAGGTGCCGCTTTTGCTCAAAATGAACGTGGGGACCCTCAACTGATCTGAGCTGTTTATTAGTCCCGCTGTTCGGGAGCATGCCAGTCCGCTCAACAAAAGTGCACAGCAAGGTGCAAAACCTGAATTAAATATTCATGTCCGTGAGGACACGCTCATTGTCAACTTCGAATGGCCACTTGCGCTCTGAGTGCAGGGGAGAAACTACTTAGACTTTGTAAAAAACTAGCTAAAATAGCAGCATAATCTATTAAGATATACAAATACATCATTTTTATGGGCGCAGGGAAGTCTAGACTCGTTCGCGACCTCATTTGGTGCGAGCCACATATGCAAGTTAGCCTCTGAGGTAGCTTCCGTGATTGCACATATCATAGATGATCTGTGTGTCCAATTGGTCCGCTTTTCAGACCGTTGATACAACGAATGAGCGACTCGCGATTGTACACTATACCTGAACATGTCTACAGAACGATTACGAACTCTCATTACAAAACGAAGTTGTCCGAAGAAGACTGATCGGATGGGTTGTTTAAATTTTACAATCCGTCAGAAATATTGTTGTCTTTATATTTATTGCGGGCTTATAGCGGCAGGGTCAGCTCAATTTTAAGCGATAACGAAGAAAAAAGGGGATGAAACAACCAGTTTTTCTAAACTGTCGTCACCTCTTCTCGCCACGTGTCCAAAGAATTAAAGAATGCGTCATAAACAAATTGTAGATAAATGATCCTTGTCCTTGATTTCCTCCAGAATTGTTCGGTTCGTCCTTTTTTCAGTCCGCGAGACTTAAAACCCGCCTCCAGTACCACATCTCAAAAGTGTTTTTTCCCTGCTGATCGGCTTTATAGTCCATGTTCCGGCGGCGTATTGAAATATTAAAATATACGGCTTTTTATGAGGTTTTGGCCGAGATGCTTCTATCTTTTCAAATCTTAATCATCTGAGTCATTGCTGATTTGGCGTTCAAAAGTTTCCCCGAATAAAATTATTTACTTGTTGAAGGTTAGGATGAAAAGTTTGGTTCGTGCGAACTCCGCCATTCTTCCGCTTGTGTTTGCTCCGGCAAAGACGTGTGTGTTACAAATGAAGAGTCATTGCGCAAGGCCTTCTACTGTTAAAATTTATAATATCCCAATTCCATTTAAAATCTCGGTGTCTTATCTAGGCGTATAATAATTGTGTATACTGCGCTGTTTGTCAATATCGTTTATGCCGCAGCTGCCTGAGCACACCGGCTGGACTGTTCCAGGTGGCACAGGCATGAATTCGTCACAACGGAGAATTCTCTGTGCCGGATAGAAAAGTGCGCTGATAATCATTACGAAAACCTGGACTTACCCTATATATTCGCGAATAGATTGCCAATTTATATTGAAAATGTTGCTTTAGATACATCCCTTCTGAATGATCTCCAATCCTCGTCAGCTCCCGATATAAAAGGAGGATACTTGTTTAGAGGTTTGGCAGAAACGATGGATGAATGACGTCAATGGTAGGCATTTGTTCAAATATTTCAGTTATGTTAAATAGTCGTTTGTTATGTTGCTGGGTGGTTCTATGTTATTAGGACCTCCCAATTCCTCACGGATACGGGCGATTCAAGGCATCTCTCTTTCGGTTCGGTATAGGCAGTCTCTCGGAGTGTCCTTGCACATATACGGACATGACAGCGGATCACGTTCTATGGTCATGTCCGGGCATAGAGGCCGATCGGGAAATTCTCCTGCGTTATATCAGAGGTTCCGCTTCAGGACCTGCTGGACCTGAGTGGCTGGTCCCCGGGCATACGGCGCATTAAAAAAGTTTTGGCACCAAATGTACGGAATGAGGATTCTACGGAGAATAATTCCGTAGTCTAATTCTTCAATTTTTGTTAAATGTAGAATCTTATAGACAACTACGTTATATATATAATTTCATTGTTTAGTTATAAAGTCTGTTATGCTCTCGATCCTAAAGTTATGTTGAAATGAATAATCAGCTTTCATTTTAGAATCTCTGAATACATTTGATGACGTCCCCACACCATTGAATGGTACCGTACAAATCGTTTCTGGTAAATAGCATAGTTTTTCTTCGCTATATTTATTATTGAAACATCGATTTTGCTATTAATATTATCGTTGCGTATTTTTTCAGATAGTGTTCAACAAGGAAATAATGATTATGATGATATCGTCCTAGAACCGTACGAACCAAAATACATAACGCTGCAACCGGTTACGATATTGCCATATACACTGTAAAATTAGCTATTTTTAATTTACACCAAAAGTATTCGACCAACGTCATTTTACCATGATGAGTTGCTCTAGAATAAGTATGTACTTAATATAGAACGAAATTGATTTTCATAAAAAAAAGAAAGGACATTTCAGTGTTGAACTGAACGCATAAATTGAAATTCGAATTCAAAGAATTAATAATAATTACTATTGAGATATAAACGGCGTATCAGGTAATAATGTTTGCAAAAGCGATCGACGTATTTGAAGCGCTCAATAAACTAGTCACTATGTAAGATTCACGTAATGAGATGCTTATATATTGTTTTGTAGTAAACTGATTAATGTCGTAACAACATTTAATTAATTTTAATTTAAAGGCGGCTAAAGTAATATATCGACATTAACAAGTTGTGATCTTTTAGTTTGTATTATTGTAAGTTGTGAATGTGTAGTATCCATACTGAAATAATCTTTTAATTATTAGATGGACCCAGAAGATGACGTGTTATTTTGAAATACATTTTTCAATGTGTTGGAATTTAAAGAACTGCTACTTTGAAAATACAATTATATTATATTATTATACATAAATAGTTATTGTACACTAAGTAATTATTTTATGAAGGAAGACTGATCAATATTTAAAATGCATTAAACAACTCAAACTCGCAATCGTACAATATTTTAAGTATTTAACAATTACTCCTATGTGCATAGTTGAAACATTTTGTAAATTAATTCAACAGATCTTATGACTGAAATTTAATTATGATTTAAAGATCAATATACTTATGTTTTCATAACTTTGAATTTGCTTTATTCTCATATACAGAATAAAGTCTCTTTACTCTTATTTTTTTGCTATATTTATATATCAGACGAAGATGATCTTCATAAGAAATTTCCCCAAGAATAGTTTTTTTTATATGGCTTTCAATTATTGTGTAAACAAATGATCTGTAGGTAGTATTTCTAATAAAACGAATGGACCATTTAATAGCATCTATTCAAATCCTAAATTTTGTTAGAAATCTATCAGATATACGATTAAAAACATGATCTTATTTACACTACTTTGTTTTTAATTAATTACTACACAAATTTTTTTGGGTTCATCTAATATATTGGATCGTAAATTAAGTTTATTATAGTAGATTTTTATTTAAAAAATCTAAAATATTTGATTGTATATCACATATTATTTTAATAGTATGATTTGTTTGAAAAATACTATTGTAATATTACCGCAGGGCATTTCGCGTGCATCTACCCCCTGACGCATGCAATCTTTCAACGTTGTGTATTCCATAACTTTTAAAATAAGCAATTTATTGGGTGTGTGAATAAGTTCCCGCCGTTTCATCATCAGATGGTATGACAATTGTGTGCATATCTATATTGAAGCACTATAAGCTGAGAGATGTGGAAAAGCATCATTACGCGTGTGAATAACTGCTCCAACAACAAAAAAGAAAAGGTTTTTTGCATCGTATCGTGACTGGCGATGAAAAGTGAATATACCGATGATTCCATACTCATGCTCTGTATTTGGTGGGATCAGCTGAGCGTAGTGTATTATGAGCCGTTCCAAACCATCACAGATCTACCGAAAGCAATTGATTCGTTTGAACCGAACAAAGACACGTCAAGGTGATGTTGCATCATCGATCAAAACCTACCTGAAAACAATGAAATGGAAAATTTAACCCCACCCGTCGTTTTCAGTCCGACATTGCTCCTTCTGATTATCACTTTACCGATCGACGACTCGTGACTTGACTGAGCAGCACTTCATTCCTTATGAGGATACAAACGAATGGGTGGATTCTTGGACGGCCTCAAAAGACGCGTCGTGGAATTCAAATGCCGCCAAAAAGATGGACAAAATAGTGGCCAACGATGGACAATATTTCACGAAAAATGGCGAGAACTCATTCACACACTCAATATTTAAATATTCTTTGATTATTTTCATTAAATATTAGCATTTTCTGTACATAATTCCCGGTGCATACAAACTAAAAAGATTCGCCATCACTGCTGTGCACACTATGTAATATTAATATAATTATAATATAGATATTTATTAGATATGCCGATACAAGTTTTTCTCCATTTTTAAATATCTATTTAAGCAATGATCATACTGCATACTAAGTTACGTTGATTTATTGTGCAATTATACTTTTACAATCTATTATATATGCATTTATTATGTTAAACTTAGTTTACGATCTTAATATGTAAGCATGTGTGATGTATTCTTTTTACTTTTATGTAATCAATATCTTTATATAATGGAATACAGTTCTTATTTTATATGTACACGTATAAAGGTTTTAAGATTTATAGGATTCGTAAATCTCTAATACTCCACTATTAGGGGTACCGAAAAGTCTTCGCCAATTGTTTAACAATGAAAGAATTTAACTTTTTATCTTGACAACAAAGCACTACAAAGGACAATTCGTGCGGCATCCAAACATTAAAAATACTCGTCTGAGATGCTGTCTTCAACATGTCTGGTCACAAATTAAGATCAAACAGACATTTGATCAAAATCGTCAAGGACTTACCGGTACTCCTTATATTTATACACACTTGGGTCTGTTTTTATGCGATAGATACGTTCCACGGGGAGTCGCTATAAAGAGACTTGAGCGTCTTTTTTAAAATGCAATTTTTACGCAGTTTGTGATATGGAGACGTGCAATTCTTAAGCTCGTGCTGGAATTTGAATTCTTGCTGCTTTACGAGTTCATGAAACTGAAGAGCTTTTTGCATGATTAAATATCCACATGTGGGAAATCGTTTTTGAGATAAATCTTCAATGCAAAATATAAGTGCTTTTACTTTTTTTTCCCAATAAAGGATCTCTTGAATGCGATGTAAATATGGTGCCGTTGATGACTGATTTTCTGATGGCGACTTCTTGATTCCCCTTATGGTCGATTCTCCCAGGATTTTGTCCATTCGCCAAGTACATAATATGGATTATGAAGAGACTGGCAATTTCCCTATTATTTTTGAAAATCGCATAAAAAAGACCCAAGTGTATACTTAAAAACGTAAAATATTTTATAGTTCATGAACTGACAATTATTTCATTTGAGTGTTCAGTTTATCACAAAACAAATGTACGACGATGTAACTTCTTTCGGATAAGTCTTTAAAAGCATAGAAAATATTTAAGTAGATCTCTAAGGCATAAGAATATATTTATTATTTACAAACCTTTTAAATTAATTTAGAATGAGGCTTACCTCAATTCGTGAAATATTATTTTTAACATTACGACTGAATACCATATGATTTATGTTAGTGAGATTTAAACCAAATTATAATGCTAGATCAATGTAAATCGGGCTAAGTTATTTATTCAAATTATTTATTACAAAGGAAGAGAGCTGGCAATCAAAATGAGTGAATACAATTTATTTGATAAGTCTATGTAAAATTTGTATGTGTAATTTAAGAATCTATATATTGCAATCAAACAATTTTGAGTTATAGATAAATGAAATACACCATCAAGTTTTAGCCTACAGTATTTATCAACAGAATAATATATTTTTACAGAATATTTGAATGTATTTAGCATAGTTTATGAGTGAAATTTTATTTTTATCTTATACTCCGCAGGCCATGAGTTTTAGACCTAGCAGTATTATTAACGCGAATTCCCCAAAATGTATAAATATATCTCGTTTTAACATATTAATTGCTGTGTGCTCAAATTTAACCTTTCATTTACTATGGTGTATTTACTACACTGAGTCACTCTAGTCAAGTTGTAATTTTTACAACATTACTATATTAAATATCCATATGAAATATAATACGGGGTTTTAGAACGTCATATGACGTACTAAATACGTAGCATCGTAAAGGAAAGGTTAATTATCTTCTAACGAGAGCTAATTGTTGTTAAACATCGCACCTTAAAGATTGTAATGATCATTTTAACTATATTTATTTCATTATAGAATTATTATCTAAATACTGAAAATGTTACGGCCAGATGTTTAAATATTGAGATGAAAATTTAAAGATACCCTCATTTAAGAGGGGAAACCTGTTTGGGAAGCAGATTTTTTAGTGTTTTTCGTGACTTTTTTAACAGGGAAAGAGTAATTAGAATTTATTTAAACTTTTTAGAATATCTCAGTAATTCATCTTTCGAAATTTTGTATATATATTGGAAGAATTTATTTCTGAAGGTCGGGGGTGCAATGGAGAAAAGTGCGCTTCAGGTTCCGTTCCAAGCGTTTTAACTTTTTTTGCTGGCATTTGCATCTTCACTATAACCTGATTGACTCTTGATGTGTCGATTTCCGTGGAAGGATCTGTTACGTGGTTTACTACATCGGTCTGTGGTATCCTGTTTTCCTTTCGAATAAGATTATATTTTGACTTATAACTTTCAACACATACTAGGAAGGCCAAAGCTAAACTGATGATAACCCGACGCTCTGTCGAAACGATTTTTCGAACCGTCTAAACTGGTTTTCCCTCTTAAGCTGTAAATTTATAAAAACATAAATAATTAGTATAAAGATTATTTTTTGTTGTAGCTTTTGAGCGCTGAATTAATTTTAAAAAAATTGAACTACATTGTACCTCAAGCATGTCAAATATATTTTATGTTTTACAAAAACTTCATGTGTTACGCTTCATCTGATCTTTTGGCCGGTATTGTATGCGTAGATTTAAGATTTATCGTTAAGAATGCAATTTCCTTAAAAGATTTTATTGCGTGTAAATGCAATGTAAATTATGCTGGTTGGCTCGTTAATCGTTATAAATTTAACTCGGTATCTTTTTCTGGCATTATTTCATTCTCTTATTGTTAACGATTATTATTATATTTTTACTATTGAAATGAAATAGTTGTAGCAGCTTTGTAAATCCCGACTATAAACAAAATAACGCGAGACCGATAACACAATGATACAGAAACAATATAAATAAAATGCCGTTCGGCCTAATTCTCAGACTGTTGTTTGGCAGATTATGAGCGCATGTTTAAATTATTGATATTATTTTATAAAATTATATAATTTAAATAAAGTGGCAGAATATTTTTTCTACAGTACATCTTTTGTCAGTATAATTTAATAACTAAATATGATATTATATAGTGGATAAATGTATTTCCTTTCTAGTCAAACATAAGGGTATGCTTTGTCATCGGGGATTTTTTAATAATTTACTTTGGCAAGTACATGCATTATTTACTAAAACAAAATTATGTAACCTTCTTATTGTGATTGTTTTTCAATGTTATTTTGACAATTGTATCAAAAGACTGGATAAATATTTATTGTATGTGTGATAAAAAAGTGATAATAAAGTAAAATGTGAAACAATTTTAAATTTAATTATTATACTACTTATATTACATTTAGTTTATATTTGCCGATCGAAGCTCTTTGCTAATATAGCAGTCAGACTGAGTGATTTTATTGTTGGATGCTATTTGTGAATTTAAATACATCAAAGGATTTATGGCCATACATATAGAAGCCTTTTCCTAATCAATTTTATCAGAAAATGGTACCTTTTTGCGTCATGTCCCAGGCTCTATTATCCATTTTAGAGCGCCTAGCTAATGTTCGTTTACAATCATATTGTTCATCGACTAATAAACTTCACCCCTGTTCTCACGCTTAAATTCTAAATTAAATCACTATGATTTATATCTACTTTTATCTCTCACTGCGTCCTGAGGTCCCACGCTACCTTAGAATGCTTACTTATAGTTCATTCACAATCATGATGTTGGTCGGTCGATCGTCGAAGACTTCATCCCTTATTTTCCCATAACAACTTCCCAAGTATCGTCAAGACACCGATCCTTGATTTGCTGATTCTCCACCAGTAAGCCCTTGAACCTACAAATAGTCGATCCCTCGACAATGCAGCAGCATTATTCTCCATTCATTCAGCAAGTTAACATAATTTATTACAACCTGCATCCACCTTTTGTGACAGCACTTAGACTTAGGGTCACTATCGTAATTGTACATTTGTTGTTTATTGAAATAAAGATAAATCATAACGATAAATAAGACTGAAGACCACACTGATGAAGAAGACAATTCATAACCAGCTATTAGAGACGTTGAATAGATCGATATCGATAAAATACTGTTTTGGAATAGGTCTCAACAATAGAAATTGGGAAATCCAAATAACTTAAATAAGATATTTGGAGCTCCATGATAACTGTTACAAATATAAACTATGACGATCATATCGATGCTAATAATAATGTAAATATTACAAACGAGCTACCGTAGGAAGATTAGAAGACTATGAATCTTCCTAGGATAGCTCTGGCTATGAGAAGAATATGTATGTATGTGACCTTTACCATTCTTATTCAGAATTTATTTAATTGAATTAATCTAATAGTACCATAATCTGTTAAATAAATTTTTCAGATAACATTGTTATCAACCCAAATTCCAGCTTGCAATCTTAAGTCATTATATATTTTGTTTGGGTTATCTCTTCCTATATATTTACTATGTACCCAGATTGGGACTCCCAAATTTTAATTTGTTTCCTTGTGCTATGCACTAGAATCTGGAACTCCCAAACTTCCAGCCAATAAGCATCAAATAAATGTCTTTTCATTTCATAAATTATATTATTGTATACTTCTGCTATGGACAGTGAATGGTGTGAAGGGTTTCAGTTAAACTTCACTTTCGATAAATGTGTATTTATTATTTACTACAAAAAGCATATGCATACTCGCTCTCATCTCGAAGACCGACTTAACCACCGCATCCTTTTTACTGTGCCTATGTTATTCCCGCAAGTATAAACAGTAAGTTGACAAAGTTTTATCGCAATCGAATGAACGGTATGGAAGCGCATTAAATACGGACAAACAAACATTGATTTTTATATATTAGACTATGCCTATATTACTCGCGCAATTCTTAGCAATAAGTGGACGAAGTTTTATCGCAATCTGATGAACGATATGGCAACGCATTACATACGAACAAACAGATATTAGTTTTTATATATTAAATTGGTTTAACAGTCTTAAATTATAAACATTTTCTAGAAAGAAATTCCTATTAATAAATTGTAATCGCACCCTTTTATTCTCTATGGAAGCGTTTGCGCACAACCGAATACTCGGTTCGTTGTCTATGGGACGGATGAACGGAACATTGATCGAGGGATTCCCCGATATAATTTGTTTATAAATAAGTCATGTAAGAAAAAATCTTAAAACAGAATTTGAAACAAAGTTTGCAAATTTTAATTCTTTAAAAGACAAATTTCCTTCGCTTTTCTCAATAAATCTAAAATCAGTGCCTAATTGTATACAAATGGAGGTAATTGAGATTAAATTTAATTGAACACAAAATTCATTGAAGATGACGTACCTGAATTTTACAGAAAATTACCAGTCAGCTCCGCCGAAGCTTGATAATGAACCAGGCTCAATATATGAAACTTAACACTGTTGATAGCATGTGTACTATCAATTGTGATATTCGTTCATATCTTCAGAATATTTCTTAATGTTCAACTTGCATGGCATCTGATTTCTATTGTTCAGCTATGTTTGCCTATTAAAGCATTGCGAAAATAAAAGGACAGGGTTACCGTGCAAACCTACCAGTTTACTTCTGAAGGAGTAGATTTTGCAAAGTAGTGGTGGTACTAGGCTAATGATGCCACTCCAGAATAATCAAGAGGGGAATAACAAAATTTGTAAACGATAAGAATGATGCGAGAATCGTAATTTTCAAAACAAACGCCTGCTCTCAAGACAACACGAACAAAAATCGTCTTATCTTTGTTGAAAGAGCTTAATAGCTTATCCGACGATAGCTATTTCAGTTAATTAAACCTACATTTTATGACGGTTAAGATTCTTTAGAATACGATTTTTTGTTGAATGGTAAGTATGAACATTTACGAGTTTCTATAAAAAAAATATATATTGAGAATGTTTAGACGTGTAGGGGTATCTTTACGGTACAACTTTGCCATCGATGCACGAGTGTATGATGAGACGCAAGACATCTGTCTCTGTCTCACGAATTCCGGGTCGATAGGGTTAACTGGTATCGTGGGTCAAATTTGACCCACGATACCAAAAACGTAACTTTTTTCATTGGGTGTATTTTTTATTTTTCCCTACTTTTCCAATAAATATTTCAACAACAATGAAGGAAAAAAAGTGTAATTATGATTGTGATATTGTCATTTACTGAGAAGACGTTCTGATCTTCGTTGTCATTTTTTAGTTATAAGCTGATCTCATTAAAAATATTTTTATTGTTTAGAGGATATGAGATGTATTATTATTCATTTTTTGTTTGAGTTTTTTCAACAAAAACATATTTTTTACGTTTCAAATGCACACTAACCAAAAAGTGTCAAAAATCTAAATCAGTTACTATTTTATGGAAAACTTGTTAATTTTTGAAGATCCTAAAATTAAACAACGATAGTTTTCATAAGTAATGCTTTTGATTATCCGAGCTAATGCTGAGGAAGAAGGTCGTGGATAATTGAAAAACACGTATAATCCGAATCAACAAATTTTTACTTGGTTTCGAATATAATATCATATTATTTATTTAAGTCGCTGCAGATGAATACTTATATACTATAATACTATGATGTGATTCGTAATTATATTACGGAGAAATACAAAAATTCTGAACCCCGTATCTATTATATTTCATATCGATATTCCCATTATTAGAGTCAAGGTGTAGTAAATACATCACCGGTGGGGAAGGTAAATATAACAATTTAAAAAACATATATGTACTGTATATATGTATACATAGATTAGATAGTTACTGCCCCTAGGCGTCATATAAGTTCGCCCATTAGTAGTTACCCCACTGTTTCAAAGCGTCCAGATTTCGGCGGGAATGTCTCGATTTAGTAGCCTTCATCGTGCTGGTGAGGTGTACGATTTTTGTTAGATAACCGGGGATCACGATTCAAAGAAGAATAAGAAAAAGAGAGTTTCTTCAAATATTTATGCATTGAATTTATTTTTAATTTAAAGTTTTTTTGAGGCCAACTCCCTTTTGAAACGTGTGAATCTTCAATGGGAATCGATTGCATTATCTATATAATTGAATTTAGTTGCTAAGCCCTGGTGTTTATCAAGATCTTGGCGATTTTAAGGTGAGTCAGTCGAAGTTGACATTGCAATCTGAGAAGATGTCCGACGTTTCTGAGCTGGTAACTTTTATTCTTAGTATTTAAGACACTAATTATGTCTTTATTTTATACTACTAAAATTGTGGTAGGCATTACATGTTTGAATCGTGCATTAAGAATGACCTATAGAGCAATTTTGTACACAAATATCTAAAATAATGCATATTTACAATACTATAAGATACATGCGTATTTTTATTGCTATTTATTTTATCGATCGTGCTGTATCTCAAGATAATCTTTAGGCTTATAAGAAATTTGATAAAATTGGATTTTTTTATTTTCTAGAAAGAAAATAAAAAAAATTCTGTGGAAAATAATGAATCGGCTGACTACAAAACCTTGGGAATGAAATTTGAAGTTGAACAAAACCATGTATCCAAATCTCCAGCTATGGGACTGGAAGCGTCTCCGTCGCCTGAGACACAAGAGAATGAAATGAATGCTGATGATACACATGATAATGATATAAATGATGATGCAGCACAGGAAATGTTGACCGAGGTATCTTTTGCTAATGCACATATTATTGAAAATACACATGTCTAGTGACCTTTGTAACATACTGTATATAATTTTGTTACATTTAAACGAGATTATTATTCAATTGCAGAGCTCTACTGTGGAAAATAATGAATCGGCTGACTACAAAGCCTTGGGAATGAAATGTGAAGTTGAACAAAACCATGTATCCAAATCTTCAGCTATGGAACTGGAAGCGTCTCCGTCGCCTGAGACACAGGAGAATGAAATGAATGCTGATGATACACATGATAATGATATAAATGATGGTGCAGCACAGAAAATGTTGACCGAGGTATTTTATGATAATGCACATATTATTGAAAATACGCATGTCTAGTGACCTTTGTAAAACACCGAATATAATTTTGTTACATTCAAACGAGATTTTTATTCAATTGCAGAGCTCTACTGTGGAAAATAATGAATCGGCTGACTACAAAACCTTGGGAATGAAATGTGAAGTTGAACAAAACCATGTATCCAAATCTCCAGCTATGGAACTGGAAGCGTCTCCGTCGCCTGAGACACAAGAGAATGAAATGAATGCTGATGATACACATGATAATGATATAAATGATGGTGCAGCACAGAAAATGTTGACCGAGGTATCTTTTGATAATCCACACATTATTGAAAATACGCATGTCTAGTGACCTTTGTAACATACTGTATATAATTTTGTTACATTCAAACGAGACTATTATTCAATTGCAGTGTTCTACTGTGGAAAATAAAAATGAATCGGTTGATAACAAAAACATTGTACAAACTACAAATGATGTATCCGGGTCTCCAGCTATGGAACTGGAAATGTCTCCTTCAACTGAGACACCAGAGAATATAATTAAAACCGATGATGCACATGATAAAGTTATAAATAATGGATCAGCGCAGGAAATTATGAATGAGGTATCTTAACACTTTGTATACGGGTCCGTTTGATAAGCGATAACGCCTGGTGCGGGGACGTCCGTATCATGTATGTAAAAAACGATTTCAAGGTTATTAAAAAATGCTACCGTAAGTCGATAGATCGATCAGCTTAAATATATTTTTGTGTAAATTCTTAAAAATAGTATTAAAAGATGTCTCTAGTCAAATAAAAAGGACTGGGATCGCAGTCTCCTGCGCTCAACGAATGGTGCACTGAGGACTGTAATCTCCGTCTCCCGCACACAATCTGATAATATTACATTTATTGATATACTTATGTTTCTATGTCCAATAATTTTATTTTACAGATTTCAAATAGTGCTGAAGATGAAAAACTTTCACATGGATTAAACATTATTGAAAAATTAAATGAATATATTGACGCAATAGAAATCTTTGATGGCCAAGATATTGATGTAAATAAAGAGAACAGTTATTTAAAAAATTTAATTGAAGAAGGAAAAAAGTTCGACTATGAAAAGAATGCTGAAATAAATTTCCTTCGTGATGTTGTTAAATTTTCTAAATCTCACTTAACCGAGGTGGAAGAAAAAAAAAAATTATCTAGTGTATTAGAAACTATTCAACAGAGAATAAATGCAATTACGACAATTGTTGATTCGCTTCCTGATAATATTTCTGAAAATGATTGCAAAAAACATCAAGAGGATTTGACTCAGCTAATGTTTGAACTGGACGACCTCAATATTCCAATCATCAATGATCTTTACAAAACTAAGAAAAGTCTTCAGAATAACGTACACAAATACATCGAAATATTGGAGAATAAAAAAGGTAAATCATTTTGGAATAAATTTATACGGGCTCTCAAATTTTGGTAGTTCAACTTGAATCAGTAAATTGTTGTATACAATGTTGAACCGACCAAGAATTCACAATTGCGTTCACTTTTTATTAAGATCTTTAATGTAAAACTATCTTTGCTATAGAATATGTATTTAGATTAAATTGTGAAAATAATATAAAGTGAATTATCTATATGTTTACTAAGTTGGTTTAGTGTCATTCAGGGTATTTTATACTGAAATAATTTTCAATAAGCAATGATTGGGGTAAAAAAATAAATTTGGTATATAAAATTTATTTTTATGAAGTAATTATTGATAGGATACATAATTTTCATCTGCACAACAAAATTGAACAACAATGAAATGTACAATGAAAAAAGTTGGTGATGAATGATTAATATCCCGCATTAGATTTCATTCGCTTCCATGCTTTTTCTCAAATTCTGCCCGGGGCTGCTGCTTCTGGCAATAGCTTGGGATTGAAGAAAATACATATTCAATACTTAGCCCCGGCTGTCACATTTAACTAAAAAGCCCTGGCCTTAATTAGGCATTTGAAAACTGAGAATTGAATTTTATCCTAAAACCAGTGTATATAATTATTTTCGCCCATTATTTGTAGATTTATTAATTGATATCGACTCGTTTTAGTCAATATGTATGTTTATGTTATTTAAGGATAGTCAAGTTCTTTAACTCTTAATACCAATCCAAAAATATACCTAAGCAATGAATGCCGAGCCAATTTACTGAGGTTTGAGAAATAATTAATTAAAAAAATGTAGGATTGTAATGGCAAAAAATGTGAAAAAACTTAACGCAATTTACAAAAATATGCTTTCCATATGTAATGTGTTAATAATTGGTTAAAGTATCATCATGTTACTGATAGAATTATTCCCTTAGAACTTTTCTCTACACTGCATTTCTTATTCAGTCGATGATACTAGTTAAGATCTTTCTAATGCGCCTTTTGTGACGACATTTAATTACTCCTTCAAAATATACTTATCTATCCAACAAGAGTTTCATATAACGTGTTATAAAGTTATTTAGAGTTGAAATTCCCTCGCAATGCGAATGTTAGGGCGCCATCACATGCGCAGCAATATATCGTCGTAGGCACTTTACACACGTGTTGCCCAGCGCAATTGCGCTATATCGTTGTCCGGCAATAAGAGTGTTAATGTTAGTTAAAAATATGAGACAACGGACAAGGATTAATTGCATTCATTTTATTTATTATCTTTTAGTCAAAGTAGAAACTAATCAAGGCAGCGAGATTTTGTGCTCAACAAAGATAAACGCAAGTAAAAGCATACGTTCATACTTGAGCACAGTCGAAGATATAATCATCGAACCAAAGCTCGTGAGCTTGCGAGAACTTGCCCAAAGAGAAAACATCATTTTCAATGAGCTCATCAAACATAAACTACAATTAACTAAAATGACCAAAACTAATAATGACAACGAATCAAGACTTCTTTTCGATACAATCCAATTAATTGAAGATTATTCGTCGAAATTTAAGAACAAAGACGAGAATCTCTTTAATAAAACAGTTAAACTATTATCGTTTAATAACGTATTTAAAATGTTTAAGTATGTTTTCCCACCTTTTATGATTATAACCGCACACTATGTATTGAAAAAATTGTTTCATAGGCGTTAATCCAGATTAACGCATAAATTCACAAATTAGTTTACAGAGAGTTGCAAAATATTTTTGAGGAAATGTGCAATTAAAATGAGAATTGTTTAAATTAAATTGCACTCTTAAAATCAAATTCGAACTTATAATTTCACCGTGCTTTCAAATAATTTTTGAAAATTTGTCCGTCGAACTTCTTAAAAGAATCGGATCTCTTTGTCAAGTGAACTGAAATTAAATTCGTTTTAAAGAAAAACAAATATTCCTTTCTTTCAAAACGAAGGTCTTCACATATATTTTGCACCTATGGTAAATATATGATGAGGGCCGTCCGACGAATGTTAATATGCAATCCTGTTTTCTAATTTGAATCACTAATATTAATAGACATCGGTGTGCTGCTTCAACAGCTTGATGAAATCTTACTTGTGTTTATAGATCGTTATTTATTTTAAATCATTGTATATATAGCAAAATGTAATGGAATATTCTAATTTGCAATAAAGCTGTTCAAAATAATATAATTTTTGATTTCGATTGCCCTCATTTTATTTGTTAGGTCGTGATACATTACCAGAGCCGAAACAAGGGGATGGCAAAGCAGGCACCTGCCGCAAGCGGAACTGGGCTAGGGACACAAAAAGCAGAATACCGACCCAGTTGAGAGTTGAACATGGTTTTTATTTTACTTGACCATTTTACTTTTGCGTGAATCAACACTGATTGACTCTGTCCGTTTTTATAATATAATACTAAGTTGTCTAATCCTTCTTTTCATCTTTATCGCTTGAACATTGGACCGACCCAGCCGCCAAAAAATTTAAACAATCCATCCCATCAGTCTTGTTCGGACAACTTCGTTTTGTAATGAGAGTTTGTAATCGTTATGTTGACAGGTTCGGGTATGACGTCCAATCGCGAAGCATTCATTAATTCAATGTCAGCGGTCTGAAAAGCGGACCGGATGAATACACAGACCGCTTGGCCACTCGGTCCTCTTTAAGGGATTTTTACAACATTTTCGGGGACAAATGGTATATCTGGCGTCTTTTTTGATCTATATGATCATGGAAGCTCCCTTAGAAGCTAACTTACATAGGTGGCTCACCTGGAAGGAAAACCTGTGTTTTTCCTTCTTCTTGAGAATCCTGAAACTTAATGTTTATAAGGCGGACAATTTCTATCATAGTATTCTTTTAAAAACAACAACCGCCATCTATACGTTAGGTCGGATAATTTTGTATATTATTTTAAAAAATACATTAAAATAATATTTAATATATTACATTTATAATAGTATTTTTTAAGTAAGAAATTGGATTTCTGGGGGGGGGGGAGGCGCAAGTTAGATACTTGCCACAGGCGCATCATACCCTCGTTACTGCATGTACAGAACATTACTGACAGAATTTTCTTCGTGGACGAACAGGACTTTCCCACCTTTGACGGGCGGCAAATTTGAACTCGGATTAGCCATGAGAAACATATTGAAACTGATAACGATAAAAGCGTTATTTTTCCCGGAATGAAAACCGTAACCAAAACATAAATGAAACCAAAAACTGAAATGAAAAAATACCGATTCAAAGCTATGACCATAAGTGTATTTTTACATAATGTCGTTTTGGACTTCATTTACGCTTAACCACCATCTGAATATTTTTGACCACTTTCCATATATGGATTAGCTTTCAACTAGATGATCTAAAGGATGCAATTGCCAGAAAATGGCCAGAATTAGCGAACAGACGAGGCGTTGTTTTTCATCACGATAACGCCAGGCCTCATGATTCTGTCAGAAATAAATTATTATCATTTGACTGGGATGTTTTACCTCATCCTCCATACTCTCCGGATATTACCCCTTCAGATAATTATTTATTTCTTTAATTGAAAAATTCTTTACGTGGTAAAAATTTTAATTCAAAAAATGATATAAAAATGTACCTTGATCAATATTTTGTCAACAAACCTGGGAAATTTTGGCAAGAAGGCATTATGAGGCTTCCGGAGAGATAGAGAAAGGTAATATAACAGAATGGATCATATATTATTCAATAAATTTTGATGTAATACAAATTATTGTTTATCTTTTTTTAATATGAAAATGAAAGAAACTTATGGGACACCCTAATATTTTTAATTTTTTTATAGAAACTCACAAATGTGCATACTTACTATTCAACAAAAAATCATATTCTAAAAAACCTTTTAATCGTCATAAAATTTAGGTATAATTAACTGAAATAGCTATCGTCGGATAAGCTATTAAGCTTTTTCAACAAAGATAGGACAATTTATGTTCGTGTTGTCTTAAGAGCAGGCGTTTGTTTTGAAAATTACGATTCTCGCATCATTCTTATCATTGACAAATTTTGTTATTCCCCCTTGGCTGTTCTGGAGTGGCGTCATTAGCCGAGTATGACCACTCCTTTGCAAAATCTACTCCTTTAGAAGTAAACTGGCAGGCTTACACGGTAACCCTGTCCTTTTATTTTCGCAACACATTATTAGGCAAAAATAGCAGAACAACAGAAAGCAGATGCATTTATTCATTTATTGAGCCTGGTTCATTATCAAGCTTGTTATACGCTGCGGTGGAGTTGACAGAAAAGTGAATTTACATTAGAGTGTAGCGTGTATGTTCTCCGGTGTAAAAGGGTTAAAGAGTTGTGATATTTTAGAAAATGTAGTTTGTTCAATTCTTAGCGCTATTATTTAGGTTAAAATATAATTTAAATCTATAATGAATCTTCGAATTTTATATGCCTTATAGGTATCAGCAATAATGATGATATATCTAAAGGATCTAAGATAGAAAATAAAATAAATGTTTATGATACAGACAATAAAAATATAAATGATGGATCAGTGCAAGATATCTTGAAGAAGGTATATTTTAATTGTATACATTTTGTTGAAATATTTATCGTTTTTTTTTATTCAATAATTAAATTTTACAGGTTTCAAAGAGTGCTGAAGATGATAATTTTTCACATGGATTAAACATCATTGAAAAATTAAATAAATACATTGACGCAATAGAGACCTTTGATGACCAAGATATTGATGTAAATGAAGAGATCAGTTGCTTAAAAAATATAATTGAAGAAGGAAAAGAGCTCATCTACTATGAAAAGAATGCTGAAATTAATTTCCTTCGTGATGTTGTTAAATTTTCTGAATCGCACTTGCAATTCTTAACCGAGGCGGAAGAAAAAAATAAATTATCTATTGTATTAGAAACTATTCAACAGAGAATAAATACAATTACGAAAAGTGTTGATTCACTTCCTGATAATATTTCTGAAAATGATTGTCAAAAACATCAAGAGGATTTGACTCAGCTAATGTTTGAACTGGACGACATCAAAATTCCAATTATCAACGATCTTTACAAAACTAAGAAAAGACTTCAGAATAATGTACACAAATACATCGCAATATTGGAGGATAAAAAAGGTAAATCATTTTGGAATAAATCTAAACAGTTGACAACAAACAACAAAAATGAGACATGTTTGCAAGCTGTTCTAGCTTATTTAGAAGATTCAGAGCCTCGGCGGTTGGCAAGACGTGTACGTTCTTCTTTGCACGTCTTCACAAATTGCAATGCATCTTTTTATTCATTATTTTAAAAATAGGTTTCACGCTCACTTTTACTACGGATACCAAAATTCAATTGAATATTTTTTAGATGTTTTTGTGTCTCTATTGATCAAATTCAGTCACTATCTAATAAATTATTTTCTGATGGTTTTTCAGTCATACCAAAACAGCCACCGTGTAAGAACACGAATAGGAAAGAAAAAAAGAAACTGGATAACAAGGTAAGAAATTACAACAATTTCTTTATTTCATATATTATAAGAGACCTGTTTGATATTTATCTTAAGAAAGGGGTCACAATCATATCATCTCCGTTCAACATTTAACCCCTCATACGCTCAATATTGTAGGCAAATTGATCTCCAAATTTTATTTTTGAACACTCACCCAGCGGTCAACTGGATAGCATTTCGCAATTGTGAAAACCAAAAATGAACAGCATTCTGTAAATATGCTAAATAAATATCATACGGTGACTGACGTGAATATGAATAAATGAAAAAATTATTACTATAATGCATAATAATAAATACCAAAAAATATATATTTTTTAATCAGGCGTAATTTAAATTTATTTTAAACATTTTTTAAAACCGTTTGTTTGGTTATATTGGTGGTGGTATGCTTGATAAGTATGTAGTTAAAATTATTAAAATGTCTTGAATATTTTTAGCGATATATATAAGTGCATATGTTTTGCACAAAATCTTCATTTTTGCTTGCGGCTGAAATAAATGACATGCGGTGGTCTCCCGATCGAATGCATTAATAGTTCCTATATTACATATTTTTTCTATGTTTGGAATCTGTTTAACAAATTATAGGACGCAATTAAATTTTATGATTAATCCTTAATAAAAGAGCACATCATCTCAATATCATACTTAGATCTCATTGATCACATATTCAGATAAGTCAACATTCTGCTGTGAATTTTAATTTTAATACTTTATTTTTCCAGATCTATCAAGAAGAGAAATTCAGAAGTGAGACTATAAATATACCAGGTTTTCTTGAGTTTTATTTTGTGGATTTAAGTTCATTTTCGCATCTTTTATTTAATTTTTGTATGTATGTTTCAGTTTCAATTTCGATAAAGAGTCCATCAAAGCCAACTGAAAATAAAACGTCCAAAGATTTGTATGGTGAGCTTCAGAAGATCGATAAAAACATCAAAAGCATTGTTAATGCAATCAATAAATTTGAAGGAACATCAAAAAATGACAAACCTTTCCTTTATATTAATGAAAAGATAACACATTTTTTTTTAAAATTGGACAATATGCAGACAGAAGTCGATGAAGAGTTCAAATCGAAAAAGAAAACCGTGTTCTTAAAATTAAATGACCTTACAGATCAATTAGAGAGAAAGTTGAATAATAATGTAAACCATGATTTGGACGGTTCTCGTGGAACTGTAGATGAGAAGCAGAATAAAAAGACCGCAAAGAAAAAAATGCCATCAGTTAAGAATGCCCAAACACCAGAAAAATCTAAGAAAGGAAAAAAGAAACAAGAACAAAAAAAAGACATTGAAAATGATAACAAAAATAAGAAAGAGTTTGAATCAAAGACCGACGTAAAACAATCATTGAACGATTCTCATAAAACTGAAAATTTACCATTAGTTGAGAATACCAATTCACAAAATAAATCGCAGAAAAAAAAAGCAAAACGACTAAAAAGAAAAACTGTCATTGAAAATTATAACAGAAATACAAAATATTATTTGCTAATTTTCATAGTTTGCCTGCTGACAATTTGCTTGACAATTTTTTACTTTTTTTTCTAATTTTTTATTATCTAAACCAGATCAAGAGGTGTCTTTCGAGAGGCACTCTGACAAGGAGCTATAATGAATGATGTGCTCATAAAAGCACAATTTCCTCGATAGTTTTATAAAATTTTATTTATTATCAAAAAGCATACAAAAATATACTCTATTAGTTGCGATTAATACATTATTGCATCATGGCGAAAGATGAAACCCTCAAAATTGATAAGCGAAGCGTCTGCTTACAATGCATTAAGACTTTGATGCATGTCTCTTCTCATTTATCCATCAGAATACTGCAGATATTTTTTCAATGTATTTCTTATTTGATCCAGTTTATAAAGAATATACAAATTGATTGAGCATATTTATAAGCTACTTCCTCGGGAAACTGTGCCTCGAGGCATGATGATGGGTTTTTTGAAAATATTTTATCACTTCAACAACTCTCACCTCTTCCTATTTGTTCAGATCATTCTGGTTAAAAGATATTTCAATTGATTATGCCAATTAAACGTCTTCTTCCCACCATCGGAATATCGCAGCTGGGATCTCTCTGTGTTGTAAATTAAAATTGAAATAGACAATTGAACCAGACCGAGCTACCTTTATATTCGATCTAATATCTTCCACCTTGCAGACTTCTTTTACAGTCTAATTGCGAACGGAGGCAGGATAACCAGGCTCAAAGCACCTTCTGGTGCAACCTAAGGATCGGTCTTCCTCATGGGCTCCCGAGCACTAATGCCATTGAAAGTCACATTATGCAGCTGTATGCAGCCTTTTTGCATTGCAGTTCTGAGGTCTTAATGCTCATTTGACTTATTTCGAAAGCACGTCGATTGTCCTTAAATTAAATCTACTCCAAATGCTCTAGGACTCATTGCATTTCGCCGCACCCATATTGATTTTATGGTTTCAGGAAGAATCAAAATGCACAAATAACCAAAGGCGAAAGTCCGCTAAATTTATTATTCCGAATTTATTATTTTTGTTATTTTATTTTGTACTATTCAAATTAATTGTCATCTGCCGTATGTTAGCTTACCATGCAACAGTCATTTATCTAATTTGTCAATATAATATTATTTCTTTCGAATACTTGTTTTCATTATGAGTTAAATACATTTCAATTACAGGTAAACGTGTCCTGATCGACGAGAGAATGTTAATTGATCACCTGCGCTTCGTGTTGCAAAAATGAATCTAGTATTACTTTTTATGTATGTCTACGTTTATTACGTAGGTTTTCGTTGCAATACCTTCAATTAAGCATTCATATTATATTTGTCGCAATTTGTCTATACAATCTAGACACTTTCTAGAAAAAAATCTCTACAAATAAATTGTAAATTATTAACCCCTACGTAAAGCAAGCAGAAATGATCAATAACCAACATATCATTGATAATTAAAAGGAGTAAATTCGATAATATTATTTATGTGAAGAAGGAATAATATGTTCAAAAGTTTTTTATATTTATTACTACTATAAATGCAATATATTAAATACTATTATATTGTATATTTTAAAATAATATATGAAGATTGTCCCAAAAGTTGGTAGAAAGTATGTATCTACCTAATAAAGCTTAAGTTTCAAGTTTGAGGACGCTACGTTGTTTAGTATTTGTTTGGCAGCCATCAATAGTGAACGTGTTCAGTGAATTTGTTACGACAATACAGTCGAGTCTCGTATAACGGCAGGTTAGGGACCAGAGTATAAGATGACTAAGAAGGCGCGCTCATAAACAGCGCTCGTAAAAATATTGTTTACAAGCTCACTGATTACTAGCGATACGCGTTTTTAGCATCTATTTTTTAAAAAAATAGCGTTTTTATTCTTGAATTTAGCAATTTAGCGTTTTGGAGCAAATAAAATAACAGATTTTAGCATCTATTTCTTAATCACAAATTTGAAATTAACCGTTTCGTGAGTACTCACGGTAATAACCGTTTTGACCTTCACTATTCAGAAAGAGCACTCTTGTGCATTGAAGCTCCGAGGCGGACAGAGACAGAGAGAACTTAGCGCAGTTCGGGAGACTGAGACGGATAGTTCCTCGCATGATTGTATAGATCGTTAAGCCCAAATTTATCGACTTATAATCATTTCGATTTCAAGTGTGTTATTTGTTTACGCAAAGAAATTATCGAAAATTGCGAGCTATCGACAATGCTTGTTTTTTTAACTTCGCTGCGTGTTGAATGAGTCTTTGTTCAATTATCATTTCCTTCTAAAGGAGGAGCAAATGAATCGATTTTTTGTGCATTGTTTATGTAAAGAAATGACGCGATCTTGTATGTTATCAAATGTTTATTTACAATTGACTCTGCCTCGAATTGAAGATTGTCTTACGCTGATTAGGAGCTGACAGAAAGTAATCGGTGTAAAGCGATTATGATATCAACGACTTCATCGATTTTAAATTTGCTCACTAACGAAAAGGTTAAATAGTCTAATTTAAACATAATTTATAAAATATATACATACAAAAATTGTAGAAAATATATAAAATTAATTAAAAATAGGAGAAAAACATCAATTAAATTTAAATAATGATTAAAATTGATCATTGAGCATGTTTCTATTGACGATTGTTTCAATTTAGTACGTCTATCGTTTACAAAGTTTTCTCCATGACTTCTTTCTTCATATCTGCTCCACATAATGGAACATACGTTCTTCTTAATTAGTCTGCACGTGGCAAATCACTCGATCCATGCACATATTCCCGAAAATATTCTTTCACCGCAGGATGGTTCAACTTTTCCAGGGGTATGTTGGCTTTGAGACATGCTAACGGTTTTTTTATGAATGTCGATTTTTCTTGTCTTCTATCTATTATAGTCGATTGACGGGTATTACTTGTGGCAGGTGTTGAAGCTTTCTTCTCGTGTCCATTTGATTGGATATGTTTTATTAAATTGTCTTTCTTTTTCCAATCCAACTGACAATTGCAAGGCCTGCACATTAAAATATTCTTATCGTTTATATGAAACCCATCTCCCTTATAAGATGTAGCTCTCTCTTTAATATCGACATTTACTCGACCCATATTCTTGAAATTATCCAAACGTTGGATAATTTTTTAAACGTGACATTATTTAAATTGTGAAAAAAACTCACCAAGTGGTATATTTAAATAATATTATGAATGATTACGACGCGTGCGTTAATCACGCGAATGACATAAAACAAGTACAGTCAACCCTTCTATAGCGTCGAGATAGGGACCAAGCTGTAGAAAGAAAACGCTATAGAAAATTAGGCACCCATACAAAAATATCGTGTTTAGTTTATTAACAAATGCAAGTGACTAAAAAACGGAAAAGTGCATTGACCTTACGTATTTTACCTGTTGCTCGCGTAAAAGACGTCGTAAACGAAGTGGACGCTATAGGAGGGTTGACTGTACCAACCTAAGTGGGTGGCATCATAGACCATAGACAAGAGTTGAGCATAGAGTCTGGGAGGATTGTCTTAGTCATTCTTAGATAAACGATATTTGGAAAAAATATTTAGCAATTTTAATAAAATTCGCATATTTTAACAATTTCGCATTTATCGCAAAACGCAATAATCACTTATCTCTACTTATAAGATATGACGATTGTAGCAACGATAACACACTTACCATTACCTTCGTGGGCATTGAAGACGCAATAGAGATTACTTCGTGAGTACAAAATTCGTTCGTATTGGTTTAAATCGTGCTAACGCTTTCGCGCGCGGCATCGTAATTTTAATTGGTTTCGTGAATCCGATTGCCGACAACATTCATGAATACCGATTAGTGCTTTAAAGCCATCGCCAGAACACACAATAAGTCAGTTATTCTGTTTCGTGTTTGCCTCTTGACTTCACTAATCGTTGTTAGTGATAACATTCCAGCGATAAGACCAAAGTTTTATCGCCGTCGAACCATTCATCATTAAATTAATTGATCCACACGTTTTTTTTAATGTGTTCTTTACACTTTTCAGTGATTTTCAACCATTGTATTTTCTTTAATAATAAAACTATTTAAACCATCGCTAATACACACAATGAAAGGTCGATCGTTCTGTCTCGTGTTATTGTATTAGAGTAATGGGAGTCGAAGGCACACAAGCAGAGCAGGATTTTTTGGGCAGGTTTGGCATCTCCATGAAGTCTCAGTGCGTTTATTATTTTTTGAACACCACCTGCAGCGCAAATAACATATTTTCTTTTTATAATTTTTTGGAATAGGATTTTTTTCCAAAAAAATGACTAGAGTATTGCCTATTGTTGGAGTAGGTGTGATGGTTACCAATTCTCTACCATCTGTTATATGGGCAATACCTAATAAGGATTCAATTAAATTGTCTCTAAATTGTAGAAAACTTATCACCTTTTCCATTTTAATGCGGTATAAAATCCACGTATTAAATACTGACATGTCTAACAGATGGAATATAATTTTTTTATACCACCGAATTGTTTTTCGGAGGCAAGAATAATATGCTATGAGTTGACCTGACCTGTCAACACCGCCCATAAATTTATTGTATTCCACAATTTACAATGGGCTTTATTTTTATGATTCCATATCTGTTAGTTTTTTCGATGAGCTGAGGGTGATATTTGGTTGTAATGCTTAATACGTCTCTAGTATCGTGCCATTTTGCTCACACTGTCTTAACTTATCGTTTTCCATTTCACTTTTCACACAATGAAAATTGTTGGCTAAATGCACTGCGTTGTGTATTATGTAATATATATAAAAATAGGCACGCTATTGGTGTAGTGGTTGTTTTATGCTACGTATAGACACACACATAGAAGAAGTGGCGCGGTGCATGCGCATAGCATGTTTATGTACGAGGCATATCCCGAAAGTAAGTGTACTAAATTTTTATATTCTTTTAGAAAAAGCGTATTTGAAAAAAATACAGAATATTGTTGCATACGAAGGGGGCGCCGCGCTTCGCGAGCCCCCAACGCAGCACCAACGCCGCTGCCGCCACGGCTGCCAACCGCCGCGGCGTATCTCGGACGGCCCAGACGGCCGCGCCGCGGGCGCAAAGCGCCGGCCGCAACGCCGGCCGCCGGAGCCCGAACAGCGGCGGACGCGCCCCCTAACTAGGCGAGGGGGCGCAGAGTTCTTTGATCCGGTGGATCGACGACGGCTGTCAGGCTGTCGAGCGGCGACGAGGGGAAAACTCCATGACGGGATATGAGGATAATGAATGAAAGTCTTCAGTTATTAAACACGACTTCGAAGATTGCGAGGCACGTGGCCTCCATGCGGGGCGATGCGTGCGGGCCAAAATGTCCGTCGACCGCCTCCCAAGGCTACAACAACGATAAGACTTTTTGGTTGCCCGCCTAACGGTTAGTCCGCGGCGGGTCTTAACAGCAAAAAGTATGGCCAGCTTAAGGCCGACCAAACTGTTGACTACAGAACATTTTGGTCCACGCAACAATATTATTGATACATTTGGTAACTATTTTTCAACCTAATCGCCATCCCGTTAAATGCATCTGGTGAATCGTGGCTCAAGCTTCTTTATGCCATCTTCGAAGAACTCTCCCGCCTTTTAAAATGATACCTTTTTGATCCTAAAAGGCCATGATTTTTTTGACAGATGGGGAATTGGTGTGATACCACTGTGACGACTGTCTTTTTAACTCAGACGTGTAATAAGCCGCCGAACTTTTATTTCGAGTCACAATAGAGCTCAGAAAATCTCCACTTTCCAATTCAAGTCGCGCAAGAAACTCGCGAGCGATATTTATCTGCTCATACTTTGCGGGATTTCTTATCGACATCTTTCATGAAATTGGACACTACAACGTGAATTTACGTACTACCGTGTTCCTACTTTGTTCGCTTTGTCAAGAGATTTCCTTCTACCACTCAGTATGGCCAAACCTTAAAAAAACAAAAAAACACAGCCCGTTATTGTCATAGTACACTTACTTTCGGGATATTTCCCGTATAATACGTATATGTGTGACTGAGAGAGTAGAAACAATTCGGCCACTCATTTCGATCAACTTCAGCATAGAGTTTCACTTTTGTTTCGTTCAGTCCAATTGTCTCACACGAAATCGAAAATTAATTCCGAACATCACTGGATTTGTTAGGCATATATTTGTTATGTATATCAGCAGTGCATCTCACTTCTGACAACAAAAATTTATATTATTATGGATCGTCTTCTTCATCTTCTCTCTTCAAATGTCTTCTGGTCTTCAAATGAAAGCGTATTTATCGGTTCGATGTATCTTTATTTTCACTTTAGTTATACAACAAATACACAATTACGATAGTGACCCGAAGTCTAAGTGCTGTCGCAAATACGGATAGAAGTTGTATGAAATGGTGTTAACTTGGCGAGTGGATGGAGAAGAATCTTAAATGCTAATGCTGCTGCATCGTCGAGGCAACGATTATATATTTTAAGGGTTA
The DNA here is from genome assembly GCA_008973525.1 of Stenopsyche tienmushanensis. Classification (NCBI taxonomy): domain Eukaryota; kingdom Metazoa; phylum Arthropoda; class Insecta; order Trichoptera; family Stenopsychidae; genus Stenopsyche; species Stenopsyche tienmushanensis. The sequence goes on from WACJ01000141.1 coordinate 474,573, forward strand.
AGGGCTTACTGGTGGGGTACCAGCCAATCAATGATCGGTGACTTGACGATGGGAAGCGACTTTTTATGAGGAAATAAAGTTTTCAGTCGTTCAGTACCACGATTATGAACAAACAATAGTGGTCATTTTAAACATCGTGGGACAGGACGCAGCAAGGAATAAAAGTAGACATAAACCGTATTGATTATTAGTAGTAAACTTTTAGGATTAGAATTTTAAGCGTAAGAACAAAGATAATGCTTGTTAATCAATGAACAATACGATTGTAAACGAATATAAGAAATATGCTCTAAAATGGATAGGGGAGCGTGAAATAAGATGCAGTAAAATAAACAATGAGTCGTAAATATTTGACATTAAACAGAAACATGGTCTCAATGATGTACATTTCAATTTTAGATAGATTCATGTGATTAAGTTAGCAATCCAAAGCAATCCATAGCGAGTACATAACATATTGATCAAATTGCACATTTATTTGAAATAATTACTCATCAAAAGTAATATTTTGTTCTCGTGCATAGCAGTTTTGACAATTTTTGATGAAAGCATACCAAACGCGCAAACTTATCGCTTTTCAGTTGTTGACTTCGCTCATTTTTCATATCGTAACTAAATAAAATCTTAACACCCAAAATAAATCTACCCGAAATTTAAATATTATATCCTATGAAAATATTCTTAAATAATGAATTTTAGAGGATGCGTCGCATCCACAGCATCCACGCACGCCATTACCATATACATATCTCAGAAAAAATAGAGTCCATAGTTTTACAAAGAACAATAAAATTGTAAAAAAAAACTGATCATCTAGTGTTAAACATCTGACGACAATAATGTCGCTTAAAAATGTGCATCTTATTTGCAAATAAAATTTAATTGAGATTGGTTTTAGTTTAGCTAATGTGATTTTTTTTCCTTATTTTTGCAGAAATATTTATTAGCGTGTGACAATAAATGAGAGACTGTTTTAACAAGGGAAAGTGTATTGAGAGGAATTTTGTGTGAGGATGATGACTCTTCCTTATTTTTAATAAATTATAGTACTTTGTTAAGTCTGGATGAATCGTTAGACAAACAATAGTATATCAGCTTTCAATTATGGCACACATTCCTAAAAAAAAAGGGACAACCAAACATTTCAAGTCCTCAAACGTCTACAATGGATAATTTAAGCAATCCAGAGCTTAAAATAGATGAAACGAAAGAAGAATATGATAGTACGCCACCGAAAACTAAAGGATATGCAATAATTGAAGATATATCGAAAACAATCAATGATATGGAGGAAAGGATTAAAAACTATCAGGGAGACTCAATTAAGGACAAGGAGTACATTTATATAGATGAAATGCTTATTAAAAATATAATGAAGCTGGGCGATATAGACGTCGAAGACGACAACGAGCTCCGGGAAGGGCGTAGGGTATTGTTGAAAAAGGCTCTCAATCTGATCAGTATTTTGGAAGAAACGTGTGAGCGCAATAAAGCAAAAAACGTACGTGTAACATTTTTTTTAATTCTATAACATATAACGTGGCAGTGGAAGCCACGTGGGTCCGTTCGTTATCGGATCGTGGAAGGGTCAAAAAACATGAAAAGAGGATGTTATTCACCAAGATCTTTATTGCCTCGGACAAAGAGAGAGACCCCGAGCGAGACGGCGGGAATAACACTTCCCGCGGTCAAGGCTCGAATCTCTCACTTTTCGATACTGCGCGCCTGCGACGATTAACAGTGACTTCGAGTCAGAATGTTTTTGCCCGCACTATAAACATTTAAATTATTTTATCGAAACTATGACGATATCTTCTTTACAGGTGATCGAGGGAATGCCAACCATACAAGTATATGTAAAACCAATGTCGGGGCCAATTACTAAAAAGCCTAATGAAGGAAATACTGCGACGTTTGTTACAAATAAAGACTTTTCAAATACAACACCACAATTTAATAAACCTGTCGTATCACAGAATAGCCACGACAGAGCAGAACAGCCAATAATAAAAGCGCAGAATCTAAAACCAATGTCGGATCCAAGTACTAAAATTCCTAATGAAGGAAATCCTACGACGCTTGTTCCAAATAAAGACTTTTCAAATACAACACCACAATTTAATAAACCTGTCGTATCACAGAATAGCCACGACAGAGCAGAACAGCCAATAATAAAAGCGCAGAATCTAAAACCAATGTCGGATCCAAGTACTAAAATTCCTAATGAAGGAAATCCTACGACGCTTGTTCCAAATAAAGACTTTTCAAATACAACACCACAATTTAATAAACCTGTCGTACCACAGAATAGCCACGATAGAGCAGAACAGCCAGTAATAAAAGCGCAGAATCTAAAACCAATGTCGGATCCAAGTACTAAAATTCCTAATGAAGGAAATCCTACGACGTTTGTTACAAATAAAGGCTTTTCAAATACAACACCACAATTTAATAAACCTGTCGTATCACAGAATAGCCACGACAGAGCAGAACAAAATAGTTCTAACGTATCGAATCGGGAACACCAAGTAGTAGTAAATCAACCTAAAGCCGTAAGTATACAGTCTAGTGGAGGTAATCAAACAACTGGCAGTAAAGTCGACAGTGTTACCAGCCCATCTACGGAGAGTGCTAATAAAAACAAACACAATACAGGTAATATTGAACTTTTTTTTCAATTTTTTTAAGTATTCTAGTTTAAATCACATTCCACACTCCCATTTCAAAATTTCTCATTTCGGCGAAATGCAATGAATTTGGCAGCTCTAGACCACTCGGAACAGACCTAATCTAAGGACTATCGACGCATAACTTCGTTTTGGAATGAGATATCGTAATCGTTATTTAGACATGTTCGAGTCCCGATTGCGAGGCGCTCATTCGTCATGTCAGCGATCCGAAAAGCGGACCGGTTGGATACACAGACCTTGTGGCCACTCTTTTTGCGCTCTTTCCGGCATTTTCGGGGATAAATTCGTACCTGGGGCTTTCTATGATCTGTACGATCACGGAAGCCTTTTAGTTTTAATTTATGAAATCTGGCTTATCTAGCCTGGAAATCTTATGAATGTTCTAGTTTAAATCACACTTTTTTTAAGCCCCAACTTAGGTCCTTTTTGAAAATGCAGTTTCTCATTTAATCCATTGTCGCACAATTATCGTCAAATACCGTCATACGTCAGTAGTGGTGTAGTGGGGTGGGAGCGCGTGGGGTCGGCGCTCCCACACTTTTTTCTAGACGATTTGGATTGGACGATTTTGCATAATATAATTGTACAAAATTTGTATGTTTTTAGGACCCAAAAATGTGTTCTCTTGAAAATATTGTTTATTTAAAACGTGCCATAAATTAAATAAAAGACATGATGGGATAAATTTTTGACGTTTTGGATTGGTCGTACCGTTGTTTATTGCGATTTTTTGTTTACTTTGGTCGATCGGCTGGGAAAGTTTAGATGCATCATCGTGGGGCTGTGATTGGTAGGCGAGAGCTGCTTGCTCGTGCATTAGGAACCAAAAATGTGTTCACTTGAAAATATTGTTTATGTAAAACGTGCCATAAATTAAATAAAGGACACGATGGTATAAATTATTACCTTTTTCTTTCCGGCACTAATGAAAAAATGAAGCTTGACCCTCAAGCAATTCTGTGACCACACGGTCTCATACATACTGCGAGTCTCTTTCTTCAAGTTTGCAGAATAACATACGAAAGCAATAAATCAAGCTCATTTTACAGAACGCACTCATTTCACATTTCGGTTTGTTAATATTATTTTGTTTACAAGATTTTAGTCTATTTCTGTCAATTAACATAAACGGACGCTATACCACTTTCTAATTTTTATACCTACATATATAATAATAAGAAAACTTAGCTTACTTTAATTTTCATGTATTTTTTAGCAGGGACTATAATATTTTATTTTTCATTTTAATATAAAAAATTGTGTTGTGTTGTATTGTATTGTGCAATAATTATAAGTTAAAATTAAAATAAAACAATTATATAAATCATATACATTTTTCAGCGTTTTATAAATATACATACATATATAGTTATATATATAAAAGTGTTTTTACAGTTAAAAATGGATGAAAAACGCAAACAAGAGACACTATTTCAATTTTTCACGAAAAAACTCAAAGCGGGTTCGGTGCCGGTTAATAATGTTAGTGATTGCACAAGTGTATTAAATATCTATAATAATGAATGTGCTCAAATAGTATATTCGTCAAAATCAGAAAATGAATCGATAGAAGATAATACGGTATGTTCATCTTCCTGGCCGAGTGTTTGGACCACAGATATGTGGAAAGAAAAGAGAAAACAATATCCTTGGATCATAAGTAAGTCTGGAAAAATCGGTTGTAAATTATGTGCCAATGTGAAAAGTTTTTCGGTCTTAAAAACACAGGGATCAAGTATTTCGAAAGAATGGAGTTCAATTTCCGTATCATCAAACGGACATACTAGATCTAGCCAATTAAAATCTTTACGAAAGAAAATTATTTTGCACATAAAATCAATTTCACATACGAATGCTGAACAAATTTTACAAAGTTTTTACAGAATTAAATTTTTCAGCAAATAATAATTGAAATTAAAAAAATCACAAAAAAAATGTTTTATAAATAATATTACAAATATTTTGTCATATTATAATATTTTAAGGGTATTTTTTATAAACGTTTTTTGCACATGCAAATATTGTTTTATTTTAATAAATATTGATTTTTACATAATTATACAAAAATGATTTTTGTAACTATTTATTGGAAAAACGTTTTGTTGGAAACATGATGCGAAAATTGGATCACGGGGGAAGGGAGGGGGTATTAAAATATTATAATTAATCAGCGCTCCCACACTTTTTTATTTAGCACTACACCACTGTACGTCAGTATATAATATCTGCTTATTGCGCCAAATATGTAAGTCCATGCATACCGTCTTCGCCGACACTTCAAATATTATCTCACATCGACGAAACTCATCAAAACGAAAATAAACTAAAGTAGTTCAAAAACTTTCAAGCTTCTCTAAATAAGATAAATTGATTTTGATAAATAATTTGATTTTTCCGATACACCGACGTGGAGTACATACATATTATAAATATCAACTACTAAAATAGTAAAACGTTTAATGTGCTTAAGTTAAAAAATCGCATTCCACTTCCACTATATTATATTCAATTCGCATATGCGTAAAACGATTCCGAGGTTTAAAAATTATCATACATTATATGTATTCTTATGTAATGTCAGGTAGAAATGTTTGAATTGTAAAACGATCAATAATGATAGGATATCAATAATAAGACTAGTTGTTAAATCGTTGTTTCGAATTTTCAAAATATGTATTCTCCAAGCAAGCCTGTCTGTTTACTTCTGAAGAAGTAGAAAGGGGGAATCACAATATTGGTCAGCGATAAGAATAAAGAATGATGCTCGTATCTTAATTATCAAAAAAACGCCTGTTCTCAAAACGACACAATCAATCGAGCCTCGACTTCTGTGCTCCTTGTGAGCATCCTTCGTCCGCTGCCGTTACTTTATTGGAGATTGTTTGCACTTTAAAATATTTTAGCTGGCCATCGGTGCTTTAATTTTCGGTAAAATTGGTAGCCAAACTCTGGGTATGCTCGTGTCGTCATCTCATCCGTTGATTGCAGAGTTTCTTCGTTTTTTTGATCTCTTGCAATTCTAATGTCGAAGTTTTTGGTGGTTGCTATGGTTTTCATAGCCTAAAATTGATGTGATGATTGTTCTCTGTAACATGCTCGGTTACTGCTGATTTGTAATCTAATTGCAAGACTGCATTCTGATATTCTCTCACTCCGAGGGCGATCTATCTATTGATTTGTTCAATGTACGACATGACGTAGGCTGCGCATTCGATCTCGTAAGCCCCCTGATTTTCATTTTTCACTTTGTTCTTTTTTTTCGGGCAGGAGACTTCCTATCTTTTTCCCGTCCCAAAGATTGGCTCATGCCGTGCCAATGAAGTACTCTTGGATACATAACATTTTTCCGTGTGGTGCGTAACGTCTGGTAATAAATCATTTGGGCGTGAGCAGCCCACATACAGCTGTCCATGTGAGAAGCATGCACGCATACCCTGTGTGTCACTGTGCTTTGTTGATGCTCGCGCCGGAAACTGCACGTGTTTCAATTCGAATGGCATATCAGCCGGAATCATTGGGACATAACATCTTCTTTACATTTCAAACTGTAACTTTGATGATATCGATCATCTTTTTCACAAAAAGTCTGGTACTGTTGCTACATGTCGTGGATTTATGTTTCAGAGAAGAATTATAGGCATCCCTAATTTCAGTGTTAAAATACACAATTCAAATATAATTTTTATATAGAATGATGAACTAACTGAATTTCTTCCTTATGTTTTATTCGTGTGTTTGCGGGACATTTAATAAATGCCTTTTCATATAATTCAAATCAAAAAGTTTCTTTTTGCATTTCATCACGCTGATACATGTACCAGACATTGAAAACCACTTTTTTTTAAAAATATAACGATGCAGCAAGCTCTTTTGTAGCCACCACTAAAATTTCGTTTCAATCTATTAAATGGTTTAAGAATTATATCAATTTTACGAAAAAAGAAGAGTTTCATGAACTTCTTACGAAATCGCCTGAACTTTCAGTGAAGCTTAGCGCGAAATACTCGGACTTCGTTTTCGCCAATATTCATTTCTTCCCTAATATATTTTTTAGACAATAATAGAACAATAATTTTCGTAATTTATGAACATAAAATTTGAATTAAACCATCTCTTAAAACGCACAATTATTATTCCTTCATATTGTTTTGAACCAATGATATTTATTGTTGTTAGTAGCGTTATCTGCCTTATGTCAATTCTCAGAGAAAAAATTTAAAACAACGATGTCAACGAATGGTCTTATTATTGATATTCTGTCATTATCGGTCGTTTTAAAATTCCAACATCTCAATATTTTTTGGAATCCTCTACCTGACCTTACATAAGAATATATTGTATGATAATTTTTAGACCTCGAAATCGTTTTACGTATATGTTAATTAAATATACATAATATAGTGGTAGTGGAATGTGATTTTTTAACTCAAGTACATAAATTTCTACTGGCGAATATCTGTAATTAGCTTTAAGTTGTTTATTGTATTTTGTACTATATGTTAACAGCTGTTGATATTCCTTGTAAAATAAAAATAAAATAAAACTTTTACCACTAAATAGTTGATTTTTATAATATGTATGTACTCCAAGTCAGTGTATCACAAAAATTGAATTATTCGCCAAAATAATTGATCTTATTTGGAGAAGCTAGAGAGGTTTTGAACCACTTTAGTTTATTTTCGTTTTGATGAGTTTCGTCGAAGCGGGATAAGATTTGAAGTGTCCGGAAAGACGGTATGCATATATGTACTTATCTGGCGCAATAAGCAAGTATTATCTGCTGACGCATGACGGGATTTGACGGTTGTGTGCGTCAGTATTAAATTTTTAAAAAAATCATGTTTTTACGAATCAGCTGATTAAAAAACCTTTTGAGTGAAATTTATAGTTGAACTTAGCCATATACAATTTACAAATGATATATCCAAATCTTCAGCTATGGAATCAAAAGCAACTCCATCACCTGAGATACAAGAGAATAAAATGAATGCTTATGATACAGACAATAAAAATATAAATGACGGATCAGTGCAAGATATCTTGAAGAAGGTATATTTTAATTGTATACATTTTGTTGATATTTTTAACGATTTTTTTTATTCAATAATCAAATTTTACAGGTTTCAAATAGTGCTGAAGATGAAAAACTTTCACTTAAATTAAACATCATTGAAAAATTAAATGATTATATTGACGCAATAGAAATCTTGGATGGCCAAGATATTGATGTAAATGAAGAGAACAGTTATTTAAAAAATATAATTGAAGAAGGAAAAGAGCTCATCGACTATGAAAAGAATGCTGAAATAAATTTCCTTCGTGATGTTAAATTTTCTGAATCGCACTTGCAATTCTTAACCGAGGCGGAAGAAAAAAATAAATTATCTATTGTATTAGAAACTATTCAACAGAGAATAAATGCAATTACGACAATTGTTGATTCGCTTCCTGATAATATTTCTGAAAATGATTTCAAAAAACATCAAGAGGATTTGACTCAGCTAATATTTGAACTGGACGACCTCAATATTCCAATTATCAACGATTTTTACAAAACCAAAAAAAGTCTTCAGAATGATGTACACAAATACATCGCAACATTGGAGGATAAAAAAGGTAAATCATTTTGGAATAAATCTAAACAGTTGACAACAAACAACAAAAATGAGACATGTTTGCGAGCTGTTCTAGCTTATTTAGAAGATTCAGAGCCTCGGCGGTTGGCAAGACGTGTACGTTCTTCTTTGCACGTCTTCACAAATTGCAATGCATCTTTTTATTCATTATTTTAAAAATAGGTTTCACGCTTACTTTTACTACGGATACCAAAATTCAATTGAATATTTTTTAGATGTTTTTGTGTCTCTATTGATCAAATTCAGTCACTATCTAATAAATTATTTTCTGATGGTTTTTCAGTCATACCAAAACAGCCACCGTGTAAGAACAAGAATAGGAAAGAAAAAAAGAAACTGGATAACAAGGTAAGAAATTACAACAATTTCTTTATTTCATATATTATAAGAGACCTGTTTGATATTTATCTTAAGAAAGGGGTCACAATCATATCATCTCCGTTCAACATTTAACCCCTCATACGCTCAATATTGTAGGCAAATTGATCTCCAAATTTTATTTTTGAACACTCACCCAGCGGTTCAACTGGATAGCATTTCGCAATTGTGAAAACCAAAAATGAACAGCATTCTGTAAATATGCTAAATAAATATCATACGGTGACTGACGTGAATATGAATAAATGAAAAAATTATTACTATAATGCATAATAATAAATACCAAAAAATATATATTTTTTAATCAGGCGTAATTTAAATTTATTTTAAACATTTTTTAAAACCGTTTGTTTGGTTATATTGGTGGTGGTATGCATGATAAGCATGTAGTTAAAATTATTAAAATGTCTTGAATATTTTTAGCGATATATATAAGTGCATATGTTTTGCACAAAATCTTCATTTTTGCTTGCGGCTGAAATAAATGACATGCGGTGGTCTCCCGATCGAATGCATTAATAGTTCCTATATTACATATTTTTTCTATGTTTGGAATCTGTTTAACAAATTATAGGACGCAATTAAATTTTATGATTAATCCTTAATAAAAGAGCACATCATCTCAATATCATACTTAGATCTCATTGATCACATATTCAGATAAGTCAACATTCTGCTGTGAATTTTAATTTTAATACTTTATTTTTCCAGATCTATCAAGAAGAGAAATTCAGAAGTGAGACTATAAATATACCAGGTTTTCTTGAGTTTTATTTTGTGGATTTAAGTTCATTTTCGCATCTTTTATTTAATTTTTGTATGTATGTTTCAGTTTCAATTTCGATAAAGAGTCCATCAAAGCCAACTGAAAATAAAACGTCCAAAGATTTGTATGGTGAGCTTCAGAAGATCGATAAAAACATCAAAAGCATTGTTAATGCAATCAATAAATTTGAAGGAACATCAAAAAATGACAAACCTTTCCTTTATATTAATGAAAAGATAACACATTTTTTTTTTAAATTGGACAATATGCAGACAGAAGTCGATGAAGAGTTCAAATCGAAAAAGAAAACCGTGTTCTTAAAATTAAATGACCTTACAGATCAATTAGAGAGAAAGTTGAATAATAATGTAAACCATGATTTGGACGGTTCTCGTGGAACTGAAGATGAGAAGCAGAATAGAAAGACCGCAAAGAAAAAAATGCCATCAGCTAAGAATGCCCAAGCACCAGAAAAATCTGAGAAAGGAAAAAAGAAACAAAAACAAAAAAAAGAAATTGAAAATGATAACAGAAATAAGAAAGAGTTTGAATCAAAGAACGATGTAAAACAATCATTGAACGATTCTCATAAAACTGAAAATTTACCATTAGTATACCAATTCACAAAATAAATCGCAGAAAAAAAAAGCAAAACGACTAAAAAGAAAAAATGTCATTGAAAATGATAACAGAAATACATACAAACTATTGTCAATATTCGCTAATTTTCATGATCTTCAGCCTGCTGACAATTTGCTTGATAATTTTTTACTTTCTTATGTCCTCTAATTTTTTATTATCTAAACCAGATCAAGAGGTGTCTTTCGAGAGACACTCAGACAAGGAGCTATAATGGATGACATGCTCCTAAAAGCGCAGTTTCCTCGATAGTTTTATAAAATTTTATGTATTATTAAGAAGCGATTAATACAATTGTTTGATTCGGTTTATAAAGAATATACGAATTGATTGAGCATATTTTTGAAAATATTTTATCACCTCAACAACTCTCACCTCTTCCTATTTGTTCAGATCATTCTGGTTAATAAATATTCAATTGATTATGCCAATTAAACGTCTTCTTTCCACCATCGGAATCTCTCTGTGTTGTAAATTCCAATTGAAATAGACAATTGAACCAGATTGAGCTGCCTTTATATTCGCTCTAATATCTTCCACCTTGCAGGCTTCTTTTACAGTATAATTGTGAATGGAGGCAGGATAACCAGGCTCAAAGCACCTTCTGGTGCAACCTAGGTATTGGTCTCCCTCAGGGGCTCCCAAGCACTAATACCATTGAAAGTCACATGTAGCTATATGCAGACTTTTTGCATTGCAGTTCTAAGAGCTTAATCTTTTTCTTTAATATTTTTTTGTTATGTACACTTTATTACTGGTAGAACCGTTATTTCAGCCAATACGAAAATATCGATTTTTTTCGATTCATTTGATTTATTTCGAAAGCGAGATCTGTCGCTTTCTCCGCGTTGCGTCGATTGTCCTTAAATTAGATCTGTGACGAATGCTCTAGGACTCATTGCATTTCGACGCACGCACATTGATTTTATGGTTTCAGGAAGAATCAAAATGGACAAATAACCTAAGGCGAAAATCCGCTAAAAAGCTTTGAATTTACTATTTTTGTTATTTTATACTATTCAAATTAATTGTCACCTGCCGTGTGTTAGCTAACTTCATCACACTTTTAGAAAATATATTTATTTTATAATGACTTTCCATTGTTGAAAGAATTTAAGAAATCAAAATGTAACAATTACATCAAATATGCAAAAGAAACAATAAAACTTACAGCCGCTGAAAGCCAATTCAGTAATTTACAGGTAGACAAACACAACAACTTTTTTGAAATATGTTCATCTCCTGTTCATGTTGAATTCGAATCGACCCCAGAATATCTCCAAATAGAACTGGTTGACCACCACCCAAAAATAAACTCAAATACCCAAACTGAGATCGATTTGCAAAAGCTAAGTGAGTGCTCATTTTATTCATATATATGTATTTCTTATATTTAATTTTTAGTGTTATATATTTCTTTACAATGTACGTTGAGCAGGCCCGTAACAAGGGGGTGGCAAAGCAGGCGCCCGCCACGGGCGCAACTGGGCTTGGGGCGCAAAGCACAGAACCAATACTGATTGACTGACCGTTTTTATAATATATACTAAGTTATCTAATCCCTATTTTCTTCGTTATCGCTCAAATATTGGGACGACCCAGCCGGCATTAGTTCAAAAAAAAAAAATAAAGACAAAAATATTTTTGACCGTTTGTAAAATTTAAACAACGCATCTGATCAATCTTCTTCGCACAACTTCGTTTTGTAATGAGAGTTCGTAATCACTTTGTAGGCATGTTCGAGTATGGCATCTGATCGCGAGGTGCTCATTCGTCATGTCAGTGGTCCGAAAAGTGGACCGGTTGGACACACAGACCTTATGGCCACTCCGTCCTCTTTCAGGACTTTTTGCGATCGATTTTCTTTGATCAATACGATAACGGATGATCTCTCAGTGGCTGACGTTTTTAAATTGGAGGGAGGGGGGGGGGGGCGCAAGTTAGATACTTGCCACGGGCGCTTCATACCCTCGTTACGGCTCTGACGTCGATATTATCTATGTTTACATTTAAGAATAATAATAAACCCAATTATAACAACTCATTATGTTTCGAAATTTTGGCTCGGGATTGGATTCCCTAACCGTGTTGTTTTGAGAACAGGTGTTTGTTTTGATAATTAAGATACGAATATCATTCTTATCGATGACCAATTTTGTTATTCCCCCTTGACTGTTCTGGAGTGGCGTCATTAGTCGAGTATCACCACTCCTTTGCAAAATATACTTCTTCAAAAGTAAACAGACAGGCTGGCACGGCCATCCATTCCTTTTATTTTCGCAATACATTAATAGGCAAATGATATGCGGTTTTTAAAAATTATGGAACCTATCCCTCTGTTTCCTATACAGTTCAAGTAATTTTTTATGTGATTTTTTCGTATGCGACTCCTCGTGGAACGCATCTATCGCATAAAAACAGACCCAAGTGCAATCAATTAAATTGCCAAGCCTTGGTGTTTATCAAGATCTGAGCAATTTTAATGCGAGTCAGTCGAAATTGGCATTGCAATGTGAGAAGACGTCCGACTCTACTGAGCTGGTAAGTTTTATTCTTTGTATTTAATAAGACACTAATTATGCCTTTATTTTGTACTACTTAAATTGTGGTAGCCATTATGAGTTTGAATCTTGTATTAAGACTCAAGTAATTTTATTCTCAAACATTACAAATGTTTACTATACTATGAGAGATACGTATGTGTGTATTTTGTGTTACTGTTTTTTTATCGATCATGATTTATCTCAAGATTAAACTTCTAAGAAATTTGATAACACTATCGACAATAAGTATTTTTAAGTTTCAAGTCAACCCTGCTACAAAGCGCATTTCTATAATGTATTTTTCCTTATCTTTTGCGGCAGTCTTTTCCTTTAGCGCTTTATGTCTCTTGATTTCGATCGAAAAAATTGAAAGAAAAAAAAAAGTTAAAAGAACGCGTGTTTAAAAATCATGGCATTTCTACGGAAGCTAAGTACGAGTGTTTGCTTTTTCACACTGAAGTCAGGTGGTTATCTAGGGATAAAGTTTTATGTCGATTCATAGAACTTAACAATGAATGGTTGATCTTTTTTCGAAATTAAGATATGGATGATTTTGTAAAACGTCTTAAGAATGACTATTGTGACTGTGATATTATTTTGCTCCATTCAAAAGTGATCATCATTCAATTACAGGGCCCTAAAGAATCGGCTGATTTCAAAAACGCGGTACAATTTACAAATGATATATCCAAATCTCCAGCTATGGAATCAAAATCTTCTTCATTAACTGAAATACCAAAGAATAAAATGAATGATGATATAAGCGAAGGATCAGCGCAGGAAATGTTAAACGAGGTATATTATTATGGGGTGCATTTTGTTCGAATATTTATCTTTTTTTTTTAACACAATAATTCAAATTTACAGGATCCAAATGCTGCTGAAGTAGATGAATTTAAATTTAAATTGAAAGTCATTGAAAAATTAATTGAGTACATCCAAGTAATAGAGACCTCTGACATTCATGATATCAATATACATAAGGAGATTGATTATATAAAGAATATTATTCAAGAAAAAAAAGAACTCAACTATGAAAAGAACATTGAAATAAAGTTCTTTCATGATGTTGTTAAATTATCTGAATCACACTTGCAATGCTTAACCGAGATGGAAGAGAAAGAAAATGTATCTGTTGGATTAAAAACTATTCAACAGAGTATAGATACAATTATATCAAATGTTGATTCACAACTCCATGATCTTTCTCATAATGCTTGTAAGACACGTCAAAAGAAATTGGCTAAACTAATGTTTGAACTGGATGATCTTAACATTCCAAATAACGACGATCTTTACAAAACCAAAAGAAGTCTTCAGGGCAATGTACACAAATACATCGATATATTGGAGAAAAGAAAAGGTAAATAATTTTGGAATAAATTTTAACAGCTTATTAATTGGTAGTTCAACTGGAATCAGCAAATTGTTATTGACATAATTAAATGATTCAGCAATAAACTACTACAATTACGGTTACATTAATATTGGCACTTATATTATTATTTTTCTATATTTATAATATCCACCTAGATTGAGTTGATAAGTGCGCAATGAAATTCCACGAGTTTCTATTTAAAAAGTGAAATCAAGGTATTATAATAATTTAACACTGTATGAAAGTACTAAACCAATAGGGAATTTCCTTCTGAACATTGCCTCTAGAAGCTTTGATAGTTATTCTTGCAACATTTATTGCATTTCAAAATATTTTCTACCTAAAATATGCAAGTGAACACGTTAGTTTACGGTGAAAAGAGCAGGGTTTCGAACCATTATTTTTTCATTTCGATTGCGTTCCCGTTAGAAGCCCCACAAAAGAGCTGTGATGAACTATTAAAACATTTTAGGATGAAAATGAAATGTTTTGTAATTCAACGTAGTTTTTTATAATTTAAAATTTGTTGCAGTCAAAATAAATTACACAACTATAATGTGCTGTTGGAGTTTTTTGTCATGATCTTCTTCAATATATTTTGATTGAAAAAAGGAAACAGTTCACATTAAAATAGATAGTCTGAAAGTCAAGTCCATCATTGCATAGTTGATGGAATGATTTAAAAATATTGTATAGATAAGATCATACAATCGTTATACATTTTTTTTACTTCAAGCTGAAACTTTTCATTTCAAGTTAAAGATTTTTCCCCTTGAAAGTTGGGAAATATACTTTTCTCTAGCAATAAGCTTTCGTTTGAAATGATATTATTTTAATCCATTTCATCATATAATACTTAAAAGACGTGCAAGTCCATGTTTTAGTCAATAATTTTGTTAAAAACGAATAAATTAAAATATTTTTCAGCAGATTCATTCAGATTTTTGATCTTTTAATCGACGATTTATTTAAAATTCTGGAGGGACATTATTTATTTTACATTCATCAAACATGGATTTCCATGTTTTTTTAGGTCGTTCAATATCATAATTCAATATTATTTTTTCCTACATTCAATGTTGCTTAACGAAATTTGATTAGTGTTTTCAGCCAAACTGTATACATTGGAACACATTCAAATTTTGACAAATATTTTTGAAAGCAGAAATATGTGTTTAAGCATCAACGGGAATCTTTCTAAACTTCTGTCGATAGTCTCGCCCTTTGCCAGTACTCTCGACCAAATTAATCCTTTAGAATTCCACGAATGTTTCTTCTTTATAATTATTTACCGAGAATCATACAGAAAAATATATAAAACGAAATGTATGCGAATATTTTTGACACCCCGCTTCCATTTTGAAAAAACTGCACTCCAAAGGAGTACTATCCCAGGGCCTGGGACCCCTCTTCCACTATTCAGAAAGAGCAATTTTGTACATTGAGCTGGGAGACAGAAAGAGAACGTAGCGCAGTTCGGGAGACAGACGAAGAGTTTCCCCGCATACATCGCAAGATTGTATAGATCGTCAGTCCAAATTTATCGACTAATAATGAGTTCGATTTCAAGTTTGTTATTTGTTTACTTGAAGAAATTACCGAATATTGTGTGCTATCGACAGTGCTTATTTGTTTAATTGCTTGCTGTTCGTCGCTGCTTGTTGAATGAGTTTGTCCGATCATCATTTTCTTGTAAAGTAGGAGCAAATGAATCGATTTTTTGTGTATTGTTTATGTAAAAGTGACGTGGTCTTGTGTGCTATCAACAGTGATTATTTACAATTGACTTTGCCTCGAATTGAAGATTGCCTTACGCTGATAGGAGCTGACAGAAAGTAATTGGTGTAAAACGATTATGGCATCAACGACTTCATCGATTTTAAATTTGCTCACTAACGAAAAGGTTAATTGCAGCCAATTCGCAAGCAACATTCGGTGTTTGCTAAAAATGCATACAGAAAGATTCCATTTAGCGTTGTTCCACTGAAGCTATTTCAGTATAACGCAGTAGTAACTGTTATTTCAGCCAATACGAAAATATCGATTTTTTTCGATTCATTTGATTTATTTCGAAAGCGAGATCTGTCGCTTTCTCCGCGTTGCGTCGATTGTCCTTAAATTAGATCTGTGACGAATGCTCTAGGACTCATTGCATTTCGACGCACGCACATTGATTTTATGGTTTCAGGAAGAATCAAAATGGACAAATAACCTAAGGCGAAAATCCGCTAAAAAGCTTTGAATTTACTATTTTTGTTATTTTATACTATTCAAATTAATTGTCACCTGCCGTGTGTTAGCTAACTTCATCACACTTTTAGAAAATATATTTATTTTATAATGACTTTCCATTGTTGAAAGAATTTAAGAAATCAAAATGTAACAATTACATCAAATATGCAAAAGAAACAATAAAACTTACAGCCGCTGAAAGCCAATTCAGTAATTTACAGGTAGACAAACACAATAACTTTTTTGAAATACGTTCATCTCCTGTTCATGTTGAATTCGAATCGCCCCAGAATATCTCCAAATAGAACTGGTTGACCACCACCCAAAAATAAACTCAAATACCCAAACTGAGATCGATTTGCAAAAGCTAAGTGAGTGCTCATTTTATTCATATATATGTATTTCTTATATTTAATTTTTAGTGTTATATATTTCTTTACAATGTACGTTGAGCAGGCCCGTAACAAGGGGGTGGCAAAGCAGGCGCCCGCCACGGGCGCAACTGGGCTTGGGGCGCAAAGCACAGAACCAATACTGATTGACTGACCGTTTTTATAATATATACTAAGTTATCTAATCCCTATT
The DNA here is from genome assembly GCA_008973525.1 of Stenopsyche tienmushanensis. Taxonomy (NCBI): domain Eukaryota; kingdom Metazoa; phylum Arthropoda; class Insecta; order Trichoptera; family Stenopsychidae; genus Stenopsyche; species Stenopsyche tienmushanensis. The sequence goes on from WACJ01000141.1 coordinate 491,420, forward strand.
TTCTTCGTTATCGCTCAAATATTGGGACGACCCAGCCGGCATTAGTTCAAAAAAAAAAAAATAAAGACAAAAATATTTTTGACCGTTTGTAAAATTTAAACAACGCATCTGATCAATCTTCTTCGCACAACTTCGTTTTGTAATGAGAGTTCGTAATCACTTTGTAGGCATGTTCGAGTATGGCATCTGATCGCGAGGTGCTCATTCGTCATGTCAGTGGTCCGAAAAGTGGACCGGTTGGACACACAGACCTTATGGCCACTCCGTCCTCTTTCAGGACTTTTTGCGATCGATTTTCTTTGATCGATACGATAACGGATGATCTCTCAGTGGCTGACGTTTTTAAATTGGAGGCAGGGGGGGGGGGGGCGCAAGTTAGATACTTGCCACGGGCGCTTCATACCCTCGTTACGGCTCTGACGTCGATATTATCTATGTTTACATTTAAGAATAATAGTAAACCCAATTATAACAACTCATTATGTTTCGAAATTTTGGCTCGGGATTGGATTCCCTAACCGTGTTGTTTTGAGAACAGGTGTTTGTTTTGATAATTAAGATACGAATATCATTCTTATCGATGACCAATTTTGTTATTCCCCCTTGACTGTTCTGGATTGGCGTCATTAGTCGAGTATCACCACTCCTTTGCAAAATATACTTCTTCAAAAGTAAACAGACAGGCTGGCACGGCCATCCATTCCTTTTATTTTCGCAATACATTAATAGGCAAAGATAATTAAACAACAGCGAGCAAATGATATGCGGTTTTTAAAAATTATGGAACCTATCCCTCTGTTTCCTATACAGTTCAAGTAATTTTTTATGTGATTTTTTCGTATGCGACTCCTCGTGGAACGCATCTATCGCATAAAAACAGACCCAAGTGCAATCAATTAAGGCCTGATCCACACTATGGTGCCGGTAACGGTTCGATCTCGCTCTCGGTCTCGGTCCGGTCAAATATTCTCATACAAAAAACGGGATTGGAACGATCCGATAGTGTGAATACTCTGATTGTTTCTTGTGTAAGAATATTTGATCTGACCGAGACCGGAGCGAGATCGAACCGTTACTAGCACCATAGTGTGGATCAGGCCTAAATTGCCAAGCCTTGGTGTTTATCAAGATCTGAGCAATTTTAATGCGAGTCAGTCGAAATTGGCATTGCAATGTGAGAAGACGTCCGACTCTACTGAGCTGGTAAGTTTTATTCTTTGTATTTAATAAGACACTAATTATGCCTTTATTTTGTACTACTTAAATTGTGGTAGCCATTATGAGTTTGAATCTTGTATTAAGACTCAAGTAATTTTATTCTCAAACATTACAAATGTTTACTATACTATGAGAGATACGTATGTGTGTATTTTGTGTTACTGTTTTTTTATCGATCATGATTTATCTCAAGATTAAACTTCTAAGAAATTTGATAACACTATCGACAATAAGTATTTTTAAGTTTCAAGTCAACCCTGCTACAAAGCGCATTTCTATAATGTATTTTTCCTTATCTTTTGCGGCAGTCTTTTCCTTTAGCGCTTTATGTCTCTTGATTTTGATCGAAAAAATTGAAAGAAAAAAAAAGTTAAAAGAACGCGTGTTTAAAAATCATGGCATTTCTACGGAAGCTAAGTACGAGTGTTTGCTTTTTCACACTGAAGTCAGGTGGTTATCTAGGGATAAAGTTTTATGTCGATTCATAGAACTTAACAATGAATGGTTGATCTTTTTTCGAAATTAAGATATGGATGATTTTGTAAAACGTCTTAAGAATGACTATTGTGACTGTGATATTATTTTGCTCCATTCAAAAGTGATCATCATTCAATTACAGGGCCCTAAAGAATCGGCTGATTTCAAAAACGCGGTACAATTTACAAATGATATATCCAAATCTCCAGCTATGGAATCAAAATCTTCATTAACTGAAATACCAAAGAATAAAATGAATGATGATATAAGCGAAGGATCAGCGCAGGAAATGTTAAACGAGGTATATTATTATGGGGTGCATTTTGTTCGAATATTTATCTTTTTTTTTTAACACAATAATTCAAATTTACAGGATCCAAATGCTGCTGAAGTAGATGAATTTAAATTTAAATTGAAAGTCATTGAAAAATTAATTGAGTACATCCAAGTAATAGAGACCTCTGACATTCATGATATCAATATACATAAGGAGATTGATTATATAAAGAATATTATTCAAGAAAAAAAAGAACTCAACTATGAAAAGAACATTGAAATAAAGTTCTTTCATGATGTTGTTAAATTATCTGAATCACACTTGCAATGCTTAACCGAGATGGAAGAGAAAGAAAATGTATCTGTTGGATTAAAAACTATTCAACAGAGTATAGATACAATTATATCAAATGTTGATTCACAACTCCATGATCTTTCTCATAATGCTTGTAAGACACGTCAAAAGAAATTGACTAAACTAATGTTTGAACTGGATGATCTTAACATTCCAAATAACGACGATCTTTACAAAACCAAAAGAAGTCTTCAGGGCAATGTACACAAATACATCGATATATTGGAGAAAAGAAAAGGTAAATCATTTTGGAATAAATTTTAACAGCTTATTAATTGGTAGTCCAACTCGAATCAGCAAATTGTTATTGACATAATGAAATGATTCAGCAATCAACTACTACAATTACGGTTACATTTTTTTATTAACATTGTTAATACAACACTCTTTTTGCCATATAACGGGCACTTATATTATTATTTTTCTATATTTATAATATCCACCTAGATTGAGTTGATAAGTGCACAATGAAATTCCACGAGTTTCTATTTAAAAAGTGAAATCAAGGTATTATAATAATTTAACACTGTATGAAAGTACTAAACCAATAGGGAATTTCCTTCTGAACATTGCCTCTAGAAGCTTTGATAGTTATTCTTGCAACATTTATTGCATTTCAAAATATTTTCTACCTAAAATATGCAAGTGAACACGTTAGTTTACAGTGAAAAGAGCAGGGTTTCGAACCATTATTTTTTCATTTCGATTGCGTTCCCGTTAGAAGCCCCACAAAAGAGCTGTGATGAACTATTAAAACATTTTAGGATGAAAATGAAATGTTTTGTAATTCAACGTAGTTTTTTATAATTTAAAATTTGTTGCAGTCAAAATAAATTACACAACTATAATGTGCTGTTGGAGTTTTTTGTCATGATCTTCTTCAATATATTTTGATTGAAAAAAGGAAACAGTTCACATTAAAATAGATAGTCTGAAAGTCAAGTCCATCATTGCATAGTTGATGGAATGATTTAAAAATATTGTATAGATAAGATCATACAATCGTTATACATTTTTTTTACTTCAAGCTGAAACTTTTCATTTCAAGTTAAAGATTTTTCCCCTTGAAAGTTGGGAAATATACTTTTCTCTAGCAATAAGCTTTCGTTTGAAATGATATTATTTTAATCCATTTCATCATATAATACTTAAAAGACGTGCAAGTCCATGTTTTAGTCAATAATTTTGTTAAAAACGAATAAATTAAAATATTTTTCAGCAGATTCATTCAGATTTTTGATCTTTTAATCGACGATTTATTTAAAATTCTGGAGGGACATTATTTATTTTACATTCATCAAACATGGATTTCCATGTTTTTTTAGGTCGTTCAATATCATAATTCAATATTATTTTTTCCTACATTCAATGTTGCTTAACGAAATTTGATTAGTGTTTTCAGCCAAACTGTATACATTGGAACACATTCAAATTTTGACAAATATTTTTGAAAGCAGAAATATGTGTTTGAGCATCAACGGGAATCTTTCTAAACTTCTGTCGATAGTCTCGCCCTTTGCCAGTACTCTCGACCAAATTAATCCTTTAGAATTCCACGAATGTTTCTTCTTTATAATTATTTACCGAGAATCATACAGAAAAATATATAAAACGAAATGTATGCGAATATTTTTGACACCCCGCTTCCATTTTGAAAAAACTGCACTCCAAAGGAGTACTATCCCAGGGCCTGGGACCCCCCTTCCACTATTCAGAAAGAGCAATTTTGTACATTGAGCTGGGAGACAGAAAAAGAACGTAGCGCAGTTCGGGAGACAGACGAAGAGTTTCCCCGCATACATCGCAAGATTGTATAGATCGTCAGTCCAAATTTATCGACTAATAATGATTTCGATTTCAAGTTTGTTATTTGTTTACTTGAAGAAATTACCGAATATTGTGTGCTATCGACAGTGCTTATTTGTTTAATTGCTTGCTGTTCGTCGCTGCTTGTTGAATGAGTTTGTCCGATCATCATTTTCTTGTAAAGTAGGAGCAAATGAATCGATTTTTTGTGTATTGTTTATGTAAAAGTGACGTGGTCTTGTGTGCTATCAACAGTGATTATTTACAATTGACTTTGCCTCGAATTGAAGATTGCCTTACGCTGATAGGAGCTGACAGAAAGTAATTGGTGTAAAACGATTATGGCATCAACGACTTCATCGATTTTAAATTTGCTCACTCCTCAAAAGGTTACGATATGAGAATCGCCACTCAAGAGTATTGTTTACAACCTTGATCGTGGATAGTTCTGGAATAAGTCATTTAGCCGAGTATCATCACTTCTTTGCAAAATCTTTTCTTTCTTTCCTTTCCCTTCTCAAAAGCTCGAAAAAAGACTGCAACCCCGTCCTTTATATTTTGCTAATTTTCCTATAGGTTTTCCTTCCATTTGAGTACATATTTTATATCTTACATATTTCTGACCTTCGTATTTTTGCGGTTAATCATTCATCATTTTTTTATGGGAATTATTGCTTTTTTTAGGTGCAGCCCACAATCCCACGAGGAGAGGTCGCCCAAACATGGATTATAATGCTAAAACCCCTATTCCTGCAAACACAGCTAAATCCACCGTAATACAAAACCCTAATAAAACGACGAAACAAACAAAAAGACTTGCTTCAAATCAGACCGAAATTAATGAAAACAAATCATTATTTAATCCTTCAATAAAAGTGTTGAATTCGTTTTTGGATGCCTTGGAAAAAAGAAATAAATGCGAATACAATTTAAAAAATAATTTAAATAATGTTAGATTAAAAGAACAATATACCAAAGAGTTGAAACAAGCTGAAAAAATGTTTGATATGAAATTAAATGATTGTAAACACGCAATGAAACCGGAAATCGGAAAATCGGATAATATATACATCCGTGTCATTTTTGACATTTTGCAGCTTATTGTATCTAAAAGCCATTGAAAGTTCTGTAAAATCAAGACCTCTGCCAAAGAAAGATGACTAATAAAAAAATCAGCAAGATAGAAAAACACTGCAATGAGCTGGTCGTTTACGCTGGAGGGCCAAAAGTGGCTTTAGAGAAGGGGTCAACATTATTTTTGAGAAATGGGTTGTATTGACTTTTTTAAAAGCAATAAAAATGTTCTCATTGAAGTCCTATTTTTAAATTTATGTACATTACATGCGCAAACAAATATAGTTCATATTGCAGTTTATAATGGAAAATATCTATTATTACTAAACCTACCGACACTTCCTACCGCCTCAGGTCAAAATGAATGATTTCTGTGAAAAAAAATGTGTTACTCGCATACATCTTAACTAGGGAATCCAAACCCGGGATCCGGACAGTTTTAGGTGCTCATAAATCCCGGGATTAGTAAACGTAATCCCGAAAAAATCGGGATTGAAATTTTTATCTAACAGAAATCGTACACTTCACCAGCATGATGAAAGCTACTAAATCGAGACATTCCCGCCAAAATCTGGACGCTTGGAAACTGTCTAATCTATGCATACATATATACAGTACATGTACAGTTCAAATTGTTATATTACGCTTTCCATACCGGTGATGTATTTACTACACCTCGACTCTAATAATGGCAATATAATAAATACGAGGCTCAGAATTTTTGTATTCTTCCGTAATGTAATTACGAATCACATCAAAGTATTATAGTATATAGGAACTAGCAATGATACAGGACGTCCTTTAAATAATACCAAAAATGTTATATTTAATTGCCTTATTGTTTTCCTATTCTTTGATTAACTTTTTTATGCGATTTTGGTTATATTTTATATAGCTGTTTCAAAGTTGTGCGGTTTTGTAAATCCATGGAACGCATATTCACTTTTTCTATGTAAGTCATAGTTTTTTTTGTGCGATTTTTTTTGTACGATTTTCAATTCATTTACATTTTTAAAAAAAGTTTTAAGTGTATAAAAAAATGTGTAGGATATCATTGGACTGGAGATGAATGCCTCTTTCATTTTTTCGATGGTACGTCGTAAGATACTGTAGATTAAGGAATCCAATTCCGAGCCAAAATTTCGGTCTCGGGATTTCGGGATCCCATTAGACAATCCCGGAACCAGTCCCGGGATCCCGGGATTAGGATTTCTAATATTTTAAGAAATTACATTGATAAATTTGATCAAAAATTACTAATAAGTCCATTTGTTCAATATAAAAAAATCACTTGAAGGCCAAAGAATTTTATTTATTTAAGAAAAGATAAAAATACAATTCAAAAATAGATAAATTAAACACTTAAAGATTCAAATATTGTTTTGAAATATTGCTGCTGAAAATGCACGCTCAGCTTCCACACTCGTTGGAAGTATCGTCATCAGATATTTAAATGCTAGTTCGAATTGATGATCGCGTGAGCCCTCATTTTCGTACAACACCATCAATGTGACTGATAAAATTCTTTTCTGCTGAAACGCGGACTAAAAATCGCAAAATTCCCGATTTCCCGACAAATTATTTATTTCCGTCGCTGCAGATGAATACTCATATACTATAATACTTTGATGTGATTCGTGATTATATTACGGAGGAATACAAAAATTCTGAACCCCGTATCTATTATATTTCATATCGATATTCCCATTGTTCGTCGAGGTGTAGTAAATACATCACCGGTGGGGAAGGTAAATATAACAATTTGAAAAACATATATGTACGCTATATGTTTTTCAAAATGTACGTTTTCTAATCCCGGGATTCTTTAGTACCTAAAACTGTCCGGGATCCCGGGATCGGATTCCCTACTATAGATCGAGCTATGGATAATAATAAAAGTTCCGCCATAGATTGCCATGGATTTGCTTCAGAATCGTTAATATCGGCCTGGGATATTTTATGTATTTTGATAAAACGAAAAAAAAAATGCGTTGATGAGTTAATTTTAAATTGACGTACATGTGGATATTCGTATGCGCATCGCTTATCGTCCGCATAGATCCACTTTTCTCTCAGGACCGCGCAGCGTGAGTCAATCTTGTAAATCAATAAATGAACCTTAACACTGTTGATAGCATACAGTATTCGTTCATTTTTCGCGTAAACATAAACAATACACATGTATGTCTTCACTTTTAGTAACAAAACGATGCATTTGTCGATGCTTGATAGCGATACATTTGAGTTATCGTTATCGATCGATGCAATCGAACGAGGTACGAGCGTATGATGAGATATGAGACTGCTGCAAATATGCCAGATTCCTCAAATAAATTTGCAGAGATCAACAAAAATAGCTTGTTCATTGCTATCTTGCTAACAGTTAATATTTCGTATTGCGAAAACGACATATACTCGTGTATAATCGCAATTGGATATAATTTAGAGAAAAATAATCAATATTTAAAACCCCTGGTCTGGTATCTTCATAAGCTATGGAGATTGTAAGCAATAACGCTTCATTCGTCATACATATTTCGTTTGTGGACGTTGGAGACGCAATAGACGACGCTGTAAGTTCAAACTTCACTCGTATTTGTTTAAATTGTGCTAATATACAAGTAATGTATTGCTTGCCAGCAATTTATCTAATCTCATTGCTTCAGATAAACCACCAGATAAATGCTGAAAGTAAATGTCTTTAGTTGATTTCGAAATACATACAGTAAGACCCCGCTAATGCGGTGGGCGACCAAAGCAAAACGATCTTGCGCGATATCGGGGAATACCAATAGTGCGAACGATTCTGAGAATCCCAATACTACTGCGTTATACTGAAATAGCTTCAGTGGAGCAACGCTAAATGGAATCTTTCTGTATGCATTTTTAGCAAACACCGAATGTTGCTTGCGAATTGGCTGCAATTAACCTTTTCGTTAGTGAGCAAATTTAAAATCGACGAAGTCGTTGATGTCATAATCGCTTTACACCGATTACTTTCTGTCAGCTCCTATCAGCGTAAGACAATCTTCAATTCGGGGCAGAGTCAATTGTAAATAAAAACTGTTGATAGCATACAAGATCACGTCATTTCTTTACATAAACAAGACACAAAAAATCGATTCATTTGCTCCTGCTTTAGAAGGAAATGATAATTGGACAAAGACTCATTCAACAAGCAGCGAAGCGTAAACAAATAAACTTGAAATCGAAATCATTATTAGTCGATAAATTTGAGCTAACGATCTATACAATCGTGCGATGTATGCGGGGAAGCTCTCCGTCTCAGTCTCCCGAACTGCGCTAAGTTATCTTTCTGTCTCTGTCTACGAGCTCAATGTGCAAAAGTGCTCTTTCTGAATAGTGGAAGGGGGGTCCCAGGCCCTGGGATAGTACTCCTTTGGGGGTTGATAATGTTTGTTAGACTTTAATTCGCGGCATTTTCGGCTTTGAAGTGTCTGAAAACGAGAAAAAACCACACGTTGTTTATTTGACAAAAATTCTTTGGGTATCTCTTTCTAAGAGTACCGGTCAGGGTTAATTTTTTTCCCCATAGTTGAGCTGATAATGCGCCGATGTAAAAAAAAATGTCTGTCGTTATTCCTCTATTGGTGCCGTATTGTGGTCGAACCATATCCATGATCACTCGATTTCCTTGACCGATTTCTCTCCGATTATCATCAGTCCGGAGTAGGGAATCCAATCCCGGGATCCCGGACAGTTTTAGGTGCTTGTGAATCCCGGGACTAGTAAACGTAATCCCGAAAAATTCGCGATTGAAATTTTTATCTAACAGAAATCGTACACCTCACTAGCATGTTGAAGGCTACTAAATTGAGACATTCTCGCCGAAATTTGGACGCTTGGAAACAGTGGCGCAACTACTGATTGGCGAGCTTAGGCGATGCCTAGGGCCAGTAACTGTCTAATCTATCTATACATATATACAGTACATATATGTTTTTCAAATTATTATTTTAATCTTTCCCTACCGGTGATGTATTTACTACACCTCGACTCTAATAATGGGAATATCGATATGAAATATAATAGATACGGGGTTCAGATTTTTTGTTTTCCTCCGTAATATAATTACGAATCACATCAAAGTATTATAGTACATAAGTATTCATCTGGAGCGACGGAAATAAATATTTTTTCGGGAAATTGGGAATTTTGCGAGTTTTAATTTTCCGTGTGCAAAATAACCTGTATAATAAACGTTGCTTTAATTTATATCCGACTACATTATCACCTAACAAAGGGGTCAAACGGTCTTTAGATACATTAAATCCGGGCATGCATTTAGTTACGACTAGGGAATCCAATCCCGGGATCCCGGATTCCGGGATTGGAATATATATAATAAATATATAATAAAAATCAATGTGTGTTTGTCCGTATTTAATGCGTTTCCATACCGTTGATCCGATTGCAATAAAACTTTGTCAACTTACTGTTTATATCAGCGGGAATAACATAGACATAAAAATATTGTACGGATGCACCGTGTTGGCGCATATTGATCTGGTCAAATAAAGTCGGGTCTGGTCAATACGGTGGTTAAGTCGGTCTTCGAGACGAGAGCGAGTGTGTATATGCTTTTGGATCGTACTGCGTATCTTTTCAATATATTTTAAAGGGCTTATGGCATTTCAACGCATATCGGGTATTTGCTAGTACGAAATAAAAATATATGCCAATAAAAGATGCACATTAATGTTGATATTTCTGGATAGAATAGAAGTCTATTTGAATGACAGGATCAAGCCATCTTCCATTTACATCATTTATCGTATGCTGATCTCATGTGATTCAGTACTTTTTATATATTTGTTGAAATTAATGATATTATCTTAGCATGATTGACCTGTTATAGTTTATTAATTAAATTTTCAGTGTGTACATAATCCTCAGTTTTGCCGATATGTCGAAATCATCTAATCATCAAAAATCGGATCCATTGAATGAAGGTTTGAAGCAATTTGCTATTGATTTAACGCTATTCTTCAAACTACTAATTTATCTTGATGAATTGTTTTAGCTGAATTAAATGGCGGAGAAAATATATCCAAATTACATCGTGAAGAAGCAGATGAAGTCGATGAAAATAATACTATCAAGATGATAACGGCTATCGAATCCGACGTGGACAAGTTAGAGGAGAAAATTTCAAAATTCAATGGCACATCCAAAACTGAAAAGGAATATATTTATATTGACGAAATGCTAATTCGAAATATGATGAAGTTGGACGATATCGATGTTAGCATGGCGGAAGATATCCGAAATATTAGAAGAGCTGTTTTAAAACGGATACAAAAGATGATCGATCTGTTGGAAAATAAAGTGAAAATCAACGAAGATGCTTCGAAAAGTTCAATGGAAAACGTGGATGAAATTAAAGATAATCAAAGCGTTAAACAGGAACAGAAAGGTAATGAAATAAAAATATCATCCCAGCATGATTATGAACAGTCTGGTCAGAAATCTTCTAAAAATGATAATAAATTAATAATTTATCCTTTTCAAAATAATTACAATTGTATGCCACTAGATCTGACGAAGCGTACTCGTTTAATTAAAAATTCAAATTCTAAAAATAACAAGTATCAGCCAAACAACATAACTAAGCGAATTTCTTCGAGGAAATCTTTAATACAAAATCAAGAGGTAATTATTACAATTGATGAAAACACAAACGACTCTGAAAGTCGAACAATTGAAGCAATCGCCAATTTTATATCGATAGAAAATAAACCAAAGAACTCCTGTGAAAAAGACCAAGCCCGTGAAAAATACGAAGGCTATTTGACAATTATTGACAAGCTTCAAACTAAAAATGAAAATATTTCCCACGAGAAAAATACGCTGAAACAAAGAATAAAAAAATTGATAGCCGAATTAACCATCGAGTCCAGACACCAAACAAAATTGTGCACTAAAAGGAGATGGGTTTTTCTTGTTGCTTTTTCATTAGTCATAATTTTCATGATCGTTCAATTCAACTACTCCCGAAGTCTTTGAATGGATATGAGAATGAAGAGAATGCATTCAATTGTAATTGCATTTGTAAGTGCATTTGGCTCGACTTGCACGATAAAAAGAACGGGGTATTAATATTTGCAAGCAAACACAGAATAGCATCAGTAATTTATTTGAGTGGGTATTCTAGACTAGAAGCCCAAACTTAAGGAATTTTTTGAAATTCCTTTGGAGGATATATTCTTAAAGGTCTAAACTTTGAAAATATGCAAATTTCCAGATTAAAATACCTCTTAAATTTACAATATCAGTATTAAAATAATAAGCATCGTCTGTATGACAGGTAAATGACACAATATGTGCGTATAATTTTGTTCAAAGTTCAAAAAAACCGTCTTATTGACTGATTCGGTTTATTTTTTTAAAATAGAAATTAGCATATATATCTCATTAATGAAATGAAAAATCTATTTTATTATTTAAGTTATTAAAAAGGTTCCAATTTCACATCGTAATTGCCATGAGACGAAGTACACTCAGCGGCATGGAATATGGCCCAAACATAAACATAGCGATATGAAGCAACTATATTTCATTTAGTTAAATTTTTAGGTGAAGGTACGTAAAAAATCTTGTGTTTATTGAAAGTGGGTATTCGATAAGTAATTGTGTTTTAACAGTGTTAGCTGCTCTATGAATACAGTGTGTTAAATATGGTTTATTGACAGTTTATTTTTTATAAGGTGCAATTAATTTGGATTTCAGGAAGATGCCCATTACTGTAGCTCAAGCCAAACAGGCAGTGTTGCTTATTGAACAAGTCTGAATTAGTCCTGCGAAATCGGTTCCTCACCACCACCGTTATGATTAAGCAGCATCTCCAATTGGTAAGAGGTGTCAATGTGAGTGAGTCGACGATAAGAAGAAGCATGAAAGATAGAGATTTACATGCTAGAAGACAGGCACAAGGGCTAAAATTCCTCTGGCAGTATCGTGTTGCTCGATTAAGATTTTCCTGCAAACATGCTGATTGGACGAATGACCAATAGAACAAAGTTTTATTTATATACGAGTCCAGAGTAGATTTGAGGACTTCTGATGGTCGTGAGCAAAACTACAGAAGAAGTGGAGAACGCTTTCTTACCATAACTACCAGACAAACTGTGAACTTTCACGGGGATGATTGTATGGATTCATTGGCAATATATTTTTACTAATGCAAGACAATGCCCGACCTCATACTGCTAGTTGTGATGATGCGTACCTTGCAGAAATTGGCATTCGCAAAATGCAGGGGCCAGCCCGAAGCCCTGATATGAGCAAGTTTGGGACATGCCCGAGAGACGAGTTAGAGCAAACTTAAATACACCACAGACTCTGATTGATCTCAAAATCGCTATTGTTGAGATGAAATTTCTCAAGTTAACGTCAAAAGCATAATATTCAAAGCAAGTTTGACCATATGTAAGCAGTGATCCAAGCAAGAGGAGGCAAGATCTTATATATAAAAATGAATCTGTCTTTGTTCATATGTAATGCACTGCCATAGCGTTCATCAGATTGCGATGGAACTTTGTCCACTTATTGCTAAGGATTGCGCGAGTAACACAAGCATAGTCTAATATATAAAAATCGATGTTTGTTTGTTCGTATTTAATGCGCTGCCATACCGTTCATCCGATTGCAATAAAACTGTGTCAGCTTATTATTTACACTTGCGGGAATCACATAGGCATAGTAAAAATATTGTTTGTGCATGCAGTTTGTTGTGCGAGACGTTCTGTAATATGATTACTCAAATCCAATTAAACTCTGTTTTCATTGAGCAATTAAATAACTTAAAATGCATCCAGATATCAATATAATGCCCTTTTTTCATAAAACTTGTACGGTTTTCACATATGTTTGATTCAAGCTAAATATTAAGTTTGGGCCACTTTCCGTGCCGCTGAGTGTATGTACATACTTGTAAAACGAAATTACCAAAGGTAAATTATTGTACATATTTTTATATTAATCATTTGCGATTCGTAAACGTCAGCAACGTTTTTTAAGCAAAAATGACAAATATTGTAATTATAATTTAATAAAACACTATTTTGATAGCAAAATTATTTTATTTCACTAAAATATATGGAGGCAGTATGATTTCTCAAACGCGTTACGCCAGTTACGTTCGTTTCCATTCTTACTCCCGGAATTTTCCTATTGAAGTAATCTAGACCAGCGGTTCTTAAACTGGGATCCGCGTTTATATAAAAGAAAACATTTATCTTTACTTGAACAAGATATTTTCGTGCAAAATTTATATGCTTGATTTTTTTCACCATTCTTATGCAGAATTTATTTGATTTGTATTCATCTGAAAATACTGTAGTCTTTACTCGTTTATCCTGTTAATTATCTTTTTAAATCAATACTTCAGATAATATTGTTATCGACCCAAATTCCAGCTTATTATGTATTTTCTTCCTCCTATATATATTTACTTGTACCCAGGCTGGGACTCCCACATTTAAGATAAATTTATTCCATAATCTTACATACTTCATCTGGGACTCGCAAACTTCCAGTTAAGTCAATATCCTTTCGTTTAATAAATTATATTTTTATTTATATCATAAATAATTTATATAACTTTAAAAAATCTTGACATTTTCAAGAATTTTCGTAAGTCAAAAGCATAATTCAAAGCAAGTTTGACTGCATGTGAGCAGTGATCATACCGTTTATCAGATTGCAATAAAACTTCGTCCACTTATTGCTAAGAATTACGCGAGTAACAAGCATAGTCTAATATATAAAAATCAATAATTGTTTGTCCGTATTTAATGCGCTTTTATACCGTTCATCCGATTGCGATAAAACTTTGTCAACTTACTGTTTATATCTGCGGGAATAACATAGGCATAATAAAAATATTATATGTTGGCGCATATTGGTCTGGTGAAATAAAGCTTGGGCTGTGGGGACTGGGAGAGAAAGCATGCACGCGCAATATGGTGGTTAAGTTGGTCTTCGGGACGAGAACAAGTGTGCATATGTTTTTGGATCCCAGCTCTTCGGCTCGTGCTACACGTGACCTGAAGCAATAAACCACGTACTGCGTTTCTTTTCAAATAATTATTAAGCGCTTATGGCATTGCACCGCATGCCGAGTATTCGCTAGTATTCAATAAAAGTTGTGAAGTGTTAAAGCTGAAGTTGATAATATAACATAACAAGACAATACATACACCATCCTCATACAACTTATTTTTTTTAGATAACCCAACGAAATACGAATTTTCAAAAACCAATCCGATAGACAAGGGCGATAATACAAATCCACGTAAGCGTAGAAACGACAATGTGAATGATATCTCAGGTATGGATATCAAAATTGTTTATTACAATGATTTTTTAAATGCATATGTCTGATCAAATATATTTTCTTAAAGGCTTAACACATAGTCCAAAGAAAAGAAAAGTTCATCCTAGCTCTAACGAAGGTATAATAACACATGTCGCATGCGAAAACCAGTCTCAATCCAATAAATCAAATGTTATATCCAATGAAGTTGACGTTGCACCAAATTCGAACGAACAAGGCAAAAAGAACGCAATGAAACAAATAAATGACATCAGACTTGAAGTCGCTGAATTGATGCAAAAAACTAAAAAGGGAAATTCTAAACAAAAGATCTACGTTAATGAAATGTTGACCAGGAACTTAATAAAACTCGACGACATCAATGTAGAGCTGTGGCCAGACATCAGAGAAAATCGAAGAAGTGTGATTAAATATATACATAAGTGGACAGCAAAATTAGATGAGCATACATAAAAGAAATACTGTAGTTCATAACTTTTAACACTAATCGTGCCGATCGCACCTAATCTATACTACCATTTGTAATACCGTGTAAAAAATGTTTGTGAAAAATATACATTTTATTTTTTTTACAAGTTCTTTGTATCTTATCACTTGCATGAATTGGCTTATTAACAACCGGTCGTTTTTACCTGGTTGTTAGCGTAACATAACGGGGACCTTTGGCCGACTTCTAGAGCACCCTGCGTTGTCTTCGTCGCTGCATCAATCTCCGATTGTCGCGTTGTTCGATTGCGGAGACCGCAACGGGTGGTGGGGGTCACTCGGAGCACGGAGCGCTCCGTATCATCAGCGTCGATGATAATTCCGGTGATGATGACACTCCGTTTTGAAGGGGGCGTGGTTCTTAATCCTCGACGATGATTCATCTCTTCGGGGCGACGTCGAAAAGGAGAACTCAAAAGACGGAAAGGGGAAACAATTAAAATATTGAATTTTCTATTATATCATTTATGTACTTTTTTGATACTGACCGACGATTACGTCGGTATTTTTAGTGATAGTTTATACTTTCACATGCCGAGTGTCCCAGTCTGGATACATAAAAAAGGGAAGAGATAAGTTAAACTGTGTAATAATTACATAAGATCTGCGTTTTGCGCCCCAAGCCTAGTTGCGTCCGTGGTAGGCGCCTGTTTTGCCACGCCCTAGTTACGGCCCTGCAGCTTCGGCTCACCTCCGTGTATGCTTCGAGTCAACTTTGGCTCAGCTTTGAGTGAGCTTCGAATCTTGTTCTAAGTCTCGGCTTGAGTTTGGATTCACTTATAAGCTCGAGTTTGGGTCTTCTACGCATCGCAGCCGCACCCTGTTCAAAGTGAGGTGAATAAACGTAGTGTGGATAAGCAATAGTCTTTGGAATCAATCACCATCCAATACTTGTGGAGTCCTTCTCGCCGATGTTTTTTTTTTCTGACGGGGAAAATCTTCAAAAGACACCACTATTTTGTGGTGGTGTGGAATATCTACCCACTAAAACCCCCCTCCTCTTCTGCTGCCACCTGGCTACTAGTTAAGTATTGCACTAGGATGGCAGCGATGTGTCCCTCCTGGGCTCTTCAGTTATTCAGCTAAAATGATGCTGTCTGTTCAGAGGGAGATGCTTCAGAAGCTCTGCACCACGCATTCCATTCCTTAGCATCCATGAGCATTGAAGGGATCACGTTGTTGGGATCAGCTCCTCGCATAGGGTATCCCTTTCAACGCTCCACGCTGGCAGACGAATGCTGTGTACGCAGTATCATCATTGCCAGCTCCACAGTGATGGCATTCTGGGTTTATATCTTTACCCATTCACTTGAGGTAGCTGCCATGCCCGGTGAGAATCTGGGTCAGGTGGTAGCCCATTTCGTCATGTTGCCTAGCTATCCACAATTCCAGGGTTGGTATTAGTTCATATGCCCATTGACCTTTATGGAGCTGTCCCATTGATGGTTTATCTGGCCGTCTTCTTTGTTTCTCATTTTTGTACTGCCAGTCTCTCCTGGGCGAGCAGGTAAATTGGCAGTATGACAGTCAGTGCCAGGATAGCATCCTCTAACACTATGTCGGAATGCAGCAGCCACCCTGCAAGCTCAAATGTATCTATTAATATTTTGCATTTAAATAAAACCTTTTTTAAATTGAAGAAGCGGAAAAATCTTCATATAAGAATCATATTAGAAGTCATCTCGAGAAAATTTTAAATTGAAAGGTAGCTCCCAAGACTAAAAAGGTTGAGCACCCTTGCCCTAAGCCTTGTTGCGCCCGTGGTAGGCGCCTGCTTTGCCACCCCCTTGTTAGGGCCCTGATTTCGACTTACGTCCAGTGTGGTGGAACTGACTGTATATCAACATAAAAATCAATCAAACTCTCTCTCTCCCGCGTAAGAGGTGTACCTAACCGAAAAAAACTATATTTTTGGACCGGTTCAATTCCGGTTTTCGTTCTGACAAAACGGGGTTTCCGATGTTCGGATCAGTTCCGGCACGAATCTCCAGCTAAAATATGTTACATAGTAATAAAATAATTAAATTTACTTGTCAGACTCTGGTGTTTATCAAGATCCGAGCGACTTTTGATTAGTCAGTCGAAGTTAGCATTGCTACGTGTAAAGATGTCTGTTTCTACTGAGCTGGTAAGTTTTATTCTTTGTTTTATTTATACGCTGATTATTTCTTCATTTGGTGCCACTAAAACTATGGCAGTAAATGTATTTTGGATTTCTACATTAAAAATTTCCTATCTAGCGATTTTATTCACAAATATCATAACAAGAAAAAAAATCTTATCTACAATAGGATACGAATTCATTTTAATTGCTATTTATTTTATCGATTATGATTTGATTCACGATAATCTTTTTATACTGTTAAGTAATTAGATAATGAGGTTTTTTTTTTCAATTTTCAATCATGCGATGAAAATATATATTATACAAATGATTTATCAGGCACAGAAACGTTTGAAAACAATTTATTGAAAAATTATACTTATGTATTTTTATCCAATGATTAAATTTTACAGGATCCAAATGCATTTAAAGATGGTGAATTTTCATTTAAATTAAATATCATTGAAAAATTAAATAATTACATTGACGCGATGGAGAACTTTGATACTCATGATGTCCTGGAGAGCGATTATATAAAAAATATAATAAAAGAAGAGAAGGAGCTCAAACACTTTGAAAATAGTGCTGAAATAAATTTTCTTCATGATGTTGCAAAATTTTCTGAATCACACTTGCAGTACGTATTGCAGGAGGAAGAAGAAAAAAGTAAATCTGTAAAATTACACACCATTGATCAGACAATAAATTCGATTATGAATATGGTCGATTCACTTCCCCATAAAACTTCTGATGAAGATATCATGAAACATCAAGAGGATTTGACTATGTTAATGTTTGAACTGGATGACTTCAATATTCCAATTGTCGACGATCTTTACAAGCGCAAGAAACGTATTCAAGAAAATATTCATAAATACATCAGCTTATTGGAGAAGAAAAAAGGTAAATTTTGTCAGGCCAAAAGTAATCTTAAACGATCTCTTAATCGGTTGTTTATCTTGAATCAGTATATTATCACAGACAATGATCTTGATGTGACAAGGAATTTACGGACAACAATGCGCTTAATTTTTTATTAAAATTTAAGCAATATAACGAGGACTTTTTATGCGAAAATGACACACAGTTGACCTCACTATCAGATCAGTCCAAAAGTTCGTGCGCATTTTTGAGAATTTTTAAATAGTTAAATAGTACAACCTCCACTATCTACAATTTCTCGCCATCATACAGGAAGCTTTTTAATTCAATTTCTGTATAAAGACACTGGTTTTGATGCAAAAAAATGTTTCATTCAAAGTTCATTTTGTATATTCTGTTCAAAATTTAACTTTTTTTTAGTAAAAAAAAAATCTAAAGCACAAAATAAATAAAAATAATTTGGAGTAATACCCAAGGAGTAAGCAGGGTGCGGCAATAGCTCCCAATTAAATTCACTTATTTTCATTTAACCCCTTAAGTGGATATGACGTATATATACGTCAAGACCAAAGTCCATGCAAAGTGGGTATGACGGATATATCCGCATTGTGAAAGTTGAGTAAACCTCGATAGAAAATGACGGATATGTCCAATTGCAGTGTTGTGTAGGTTAAATGTAAGAATGATTCATCTCGGGAACTGACTTGTTCGAACTTGATAATATACTATTTTCGTATACTGGATATGACGCGAAAAAATCGAAAAGGCGAAAAGATTGCGTCACTACGGATGAAACTTTTGACAGTGAATCAAAACGTTGAAGGAGTTAAAAAATTCCCAAAATGCGCACGAACTTTTGGACTGACCTGATAAAATCTCTTCAAGCCGTCCATAAAAACAAGTGGGTAGTCGGATTCTAATCTTTACTTTCATAACAGAATGTGTAGTTTCATATAGGTAACTAATTGAAATAATAATCTTATAACTTAACACTTTTGAGTCCGGGCGATTCTCGCAAGAAATTCATAAAATTGATATAATTCTTAAACCTGCAAATATATTGAAGCGAAATTTCAGTTGTGTCTATAAAAACTTTTATTGCATCGATTGCAAACATAACAATGGTTCTCAATGTGTGGTGTCGACGTGATAAAATGCAATAAGTGATCTTTTTTGACGACTTGAATTGTATATAAACACATGAACAAAACATCAGAACAACATTCAATCGTTCTGTATACAAATTATATTTGAATTGTAGACTGCAGCGGTTCTTAAACTTATGTAGTTCTTGGATCCCTCTTGAGCAATTTTTTTTCTGTTAAAAATATCTTGTTCAAGTATATATATGATGATAGGGGGCAATATTCAATATTGCTGAAAAAATTAAACATGGTCCAAAGAATCGTCTCCATCTTGAATACTAATATAAAATCGAATAATTTCTGGTTTGACGCTCTGTGTCCGCAGATATCAGGCCGTAACTAGGGGGTGGTAAAGCAGGCGCCTGCCACGGGCGCAACTGCGCTTGGGGCGCAAAACGCAGGATACCGACCCGATTGAGAGTTGCGCGCGGTTTTTATTTTACTTTAACCTGTTGAGGAGCGAGCAAATTTAAAATCGATGAATTCGTTGATGTCATAATCGCTTTACGCCGATTACTTTCTGTCAGCTCCTAATCAGCCTAAGACAATCTTCAATTCGAGGCAGAATCAATTGTAAATAAACATTTGATAACATACAAGATCGCGTCATTTCTTTACATAAACAATGCACAAAAAATCGATTAATTTGCTCCTCCTTTAGAAGGAAATGATAATTGAACAAAGACTCATTCAACACGCAGCGAAGAACGGCAAGCAGTTAAATAGATAACACATAATATTCGGTCGTTTCTTTGCGTAAACAAATAACACACTTGAAATCGAAATCATTATAAGTCGATAAATTTGGGCTTAACGATCTATACAATCATGCGAGGAACTATCCGTCTCAGTCTCCCGAACTGCGCTAAGTTCTCTCTGTCTCTGTCTGTCTCCGAGCTTCAATGTGCAAGAGTGCTCTTTCTGGGGCATAAGAATTAGGACGTACATGTACGTCGAAGCTCCCTGACAGCTTAAATGCATTATCGCATTGATTGCAGTATTATGCAGTCATTTTTCGTATCTTGCATGAGGTAAACCCGCATCTTCGTTTGCAGATACTACTTGCTTATTCCGCCAGATAAGTCTGCATATCGTCTTCGCAGCACTTCAAATCTTATCTTATCCAAATATAATACAAGAAAAATTAAATACGATCCTCTGTCAAACAAAAATTTTAAGTGTCGACCCGATTAGTCTCTTCGGACACCCGAAAAGACTACGCCCCTTGGCCAGTGCGCCCCCGCCTTATTTTCGTCCATACAAAAAAATACACGAGAAACACTAATAAGTAAGTAAATATTAGATGTTCTTACAATCTATATCATTTTTTCCAATGTAATTCGTCAATTTCGTAATATGTGGTCGCGCGTTATCGTGCTGGTAAGTAATGATGCATATATTCACCAAAGCTGGCTTCTCTTGATGTGAAGCATCGGAGCGGTGCTCTCGGGGTAGTCCCCGGGCGGTGCCCCGCTCCCGCGCGCTTGTCGCGGGTTCATTCTTCTCTCAGGCCGTTATTTTACCCGTCCGGATGGGATGAAGTTGATGGATATCGAACATCGAACAGAAAGACTACTTTGATAGGCTCTTTATTATACACGAGAGAAAGATCTGGCTGCGAGAAGGACACTCTCCCGCAGTCAAGGCTATTCGACGACTCCTCCCGACTCCCGCTTTCTACGCGTCGCCACCTAACCGGCAGCGGTGCACTCGCATGAAGCGATCCTGTCGTTTTTGCAAATGCAATTTGCTCTTGTTAAAATTAAAACATTGCGCCTAAAAAGAGACGATAATCTGGTGAATTAAATCTATCCAGATTAACCTTTTTGTATAATTCAAATAAAAAAATCACTTTTTGAATTTTATCACGCTGATAAACGTACCACATATTGAAAACCACTGTTTTGTCGGCGCAGTAAGCTCTTTTGTAGGCATCACTAAAATTTGGTTTCAATCTAATAACTGGTTTAAGAATTATATAGCTCTACGAAAAAATCAGAGTTTAATGAATTTCTTACGAAGTCGCCCAGACTTTCGGCGAAGCTTAGCGCAAAACACCTGGACTGTGAAGTTAATGTTTTGTAAATTTTAATCTTCATTTTCGCCGAAAGTGATTTCTTCCCTAATATATTTTTCAGAAAAGGATAGCATCGATTATCGTGTTGAATCCTAAAGTTTATTTCGTTATTCATAAATTTATTGTGTGAGGATAATTCCAAGATATTTGAACTCTTGGACTCTTGCAATATTGAGGTCATGACTTTCATTAGGATTTTGGGTATGGCTACCAAAATTATTATTTCCCAGATTAACGCGACTGTTTGGCGATTAGCTCCAAAACTTTAAAATGTCAGCCTGCATTGCTGTTGGGGTATTTAATGAAGGCTACAGCTCCACGATGAACGCATTGGATTTAATTGTTGGCACATAATGCAAAGTCTTTGCCGATAAAGGTATCTATCTAAAAGATCTTTCTGATATAAATGTAGCTTACACAGCCCAAAAACAGCAGTTACTTGAAGATAATCAGAAAATTGATAATTTTAGCGTATTGATACTTTAATGAGATTATCTCAAAATTGCATTCTCAAAAACGGTTTAATATTTTTGATTAAATATACCTCAAGTTGTAATGTTTTCGCGTAAATAAATGACTTTTTTGGGGTAAAATTTGTCAAGAATGTATGAAAGTTTAACTAAAAGGTCTACTTAGTATATTCTTCTCCTGCACGGATCATAAATGAGCGATCCCATTTCCTGCCCTGTTGTATATGTTCCGGGTTACCCCGGAGTAGCCACACAAAGAGGGTCTTCCACTGATCTTTTAACTCCGCTAGAAACGCTACGCGGCGCCCACCCCTTTTGCTCCGTGCCCTCCAAAGGAGTTTAGGTTTCTGCAGGAAAACCAGCTTCAGACTATTGCACCCGAGGGTACGGCGGAGGAGGAAGGACAAAGGTTCAAGCTAAAGTTCAAAGGAATACTACCGCGGGTTCACTGCCACCGTGAGTCCAACCTCAGTTTGAAGGGGGTTGCAGCAGATGACGGATTGCAGGGGCTACCCTTTCCCCATGGTACTCGTATCGGTTCGGTCATTTATAGTACCTAGCCACGGAGACGTATCGCCGTTCGAATAGCCTAAAACTGTCCTCCCCTGTATGCCTAGGCTGTTGAGGATAGTGGTGAGCCTTTGACACAGTCTCCCACAACTACTGTAATCGGCTGTTCCACACACTCCTTTATGGGTGCGCAGCATAGGGTAACCTGTGCACCCAACTCATGTTAGCTGGGCTACCCCAGCTGCGTTTGATGATGAAACCGACGAGGCTACTTTCACGCACTTCTATTCCACATCATTACCTCAGGGGTTCAACCGTTGCCCACGAGCGTAGAGTTGGCTCCCCCCCCCCTCCCGGGGTTTTATGGGGGGCATCGTGGAGTCCATCGCCCACCCGAAGGCAATGAAACAGTTTTAACTGTGGATTAACTTCTATTATTCTTTCACTCCCTAATGCGCTCCAAACACTGATGGTCTACCATCAATACAGATTTTCTTTCGAAAAAAGAGTCCACCATATTGTGAATTGGTTTGGAATTTTAAAAATATTTGATAAGTCCAACGTAGCGTCCACGGACAAGAGTGAGTAATTCATTCTTCAATCTACTCGACAACTAAATAATTCAATCTTTCGTTTTCTATTGTACACCACCGGTATTTTTTATGATTTGTCATCGAGCATTAAGAACATTAAGCATTTTCCAATTCTTTCGAATATTACATTAATATTATTCTTTATCACCCAATAATTTTATACGAATGCTTAATATAATACAATTTGTTTTATAATACTTAGTAATGAATCAGTTACAAAGAGAGGAGGAATCCAGGCTGAAGAGTCACCAAGATGTACCCCACCCTACTATTTTACCTCAAGATGGATGGTCTACGCAGGTTCATTCGCAATCGTCGGGGGTTGAGAAACAACTTCAAATAGAAGGTAGGTCATTATCAAGTGGTGGTCAGAGAAGCCAGCGGGAAGAATTCATCTTCCGACGATCAAGGCTATCTTCTTCTGCGCGTCCGCACCCCTACTCATGCATGGCCACGCGCAGAAGAAGAATCTGAGGAATTATGTGCCTATATTTCTTCCACGCCACAAACTAAAACAATAAATAAATTATCAACAATAAAACATTGAAAATATATTGTGCAAACTGGGTATCATATAAAATGAATGATTAACATTTAAAGAAAAATAATTAAATTTAATACTTTTATGTAGCATTTTTTTCTTATTTGAACCCACAATTATTTTGGTTTTTTTCAAGTGAAATTTAAGAGCATTGACATGGATGGAAAAAATGATGATAGAGGAAGAAAAAATAGATTGAAAAGAAAACAAATCTAAGAAGAATTCATTCTCAAATAATTTAGTCATATATAACACAATTATTTATTCTCGAATCTTCATATTACAAATTTTATAAAGGAACTCGTTGGAGACATTCCCACATAACGCTAATTCTCTCAATTCAATTCAAGCTCTCGGTTTTTAATTTCTGAACTAAAACTAAAACTCGGTCAAAACATTTTTGAACTAAACATGAGGAGATATCAGTTGATAAAACAAAAAATAATAGCTTAAAAAATTAAATAAGTAACTTCGAAACCAAAGCATAACTCTCAGCATCTGTGTTTTGGAAAAATGTCAGAAATCAATTGAATATTTTTATGCCCATTAATTTGTGGATTAAATAACACTCGGACTATAAGAGGTTGTGAATGTATCTAAATTGAAAATTACGCTTCTCAATCTTTCCTTCTTTGTGATGTATTTACTACAACTCGACGCTAATAATGTTGTGGTTTATAAATCACTCTTTCATATGGTGTACCAAATACATATCATCGGAACGTGCGGGTGTTTTTAGCATAGTAAAGGAAAGTTTAAAAAATATATGTTTTATAGGTTTCTAATAAATTATTTTTTCGTGGTTCTTCAGATAAACCAAAGCAGCCACTGTTTAAGGACGCCAATCAGTATGAGGCAATGGGTGACAAGGTAAAAAATCCAACAAATGTTCAATAGTTTAGTTTAGTTTAATAATCGAGTACTCTTCAACAAGACAAGGGGTCGTCTTGCGAAATTATCTCCGTCAAACATACACCTCCTCATGCGCTCAATGTTGAAGGTAGTATGACTTCTAAATTTTATTTATGAATTGCTGTATCTACCAGCTAAAGTATTACCGCATTTCCTTGTGCATGCCGTATCCCAATACTAGTACGTCGATGAGTTCATATGATTATGCAAAATGAGAAAAAAAAACAAAGACGCAAAAAGGGATTTGGATCAAAAGAAGAGTGTTTTTAAGTTCACACAGAAGATGCATAGATCGGAGAAGAAGCCATCAAAAATATATACTAATGCAGATCATCATGTTATTGTTGGCAGAGAGCGCTGAAGAACTATGTACTTATAACTATCGTCAAGTCAAAAATGCTCCTTATTGATTGTCCTTCACACGTTTTACTGTGTTCTATATACAAGAGAAGAACTTTAAAAGTCTAATGAACCGATTTACCGTACTCCAAGCTTTTATCCAAACCATAAAGGGCTTAAAAATTAAGCACTCAATACACAATAAAGTCTCGTATTCGGAGGTATTAACACAAAGTCTCCTAAATGTTGATCGAAAGAAGATGCTCAATCGGATTGAATTGGTTAATTGAAATTGACGCTTACGCTTCTAAATGGACGGCCTCTTCGGGTTCGTTCACTGTCGGTTCGTAGAAGAGGTCTACATTGGAGAGAAATGGGGGCGGAAAACTATAATTCTTCCAGATCTTTATTATTCCACCAAGATACTAGGTTTTTTCGCAACAAAGACGGTCGGTTGGATCCCAAGACTTAACTAAGACTTTTTGACGACTTGCTCCAAATTGACTTACGACTGAGACTGACTGCAACTCAAATTAAACTGACTCACTCTAGCTATCAGCACTTCTTTTATACATGAATTATTTAAATATTTTTTTAGATTGCTCTCGAAATTTTACATCTTACCAATGTTCGATTGTCGTGAGCAGAGCCGTAACGAGGGTATGAAGCGCCCGTGACAAGTATCTAAATTGCGCCCTCCCCCCAGAAATCTTCTTATATATAAAAATGATTATCTGTTTGTTTATATGCAATGTGCTGACAAACCGTTCATTAGATTGTGATAAAACTTTTTCCAATTATTGCCAAGGACTGCGCGAGTAACATAGGCATATCTACTAATATATAAAAATCAATGTTTGTTTGTCCGTACTTAATGCGCTGCCATACCATTCATTCGATTGTGATAAAACTTTGTCAACTTACCGTGTACACTTGTGGGAATAACATGCGCATAGTAAAAATATTGTATGGATGCCACCATATTGGCGCCCAACCTAACATATAAATGGCGGTTGTTGTTTTTAAAGAAATATTATGATAGAACTTTTAAGTTTCAAGTATCAAGATGCTACGTTGTTATGTTTGGCAGACATCAATATTGAACGTTCTCAGTGAATTTGTAAACATGGAAAAAAATGGTAATCGTTAAGTGATACAATACTTTTATTTGAAAGATCACCAGTCACCTATGTAAATTAAGTTCTGACGGGGCTTCTGTAATCTTACAGATCATAGAAAGCCTTGGGTATGCATTTATTCCCGTAAATGCCGCAAAAAAGTTATAAAAGAGGACGGAGCGGCTACAAGGTCTATGTGTTCAACCGGTCCGCTTTTCGGAGCGCTGACATGACGAATGAACGCTTCGCGGTCGGACGCCATAGCCGAACATGTCTACCGAACGATTACGAACTCTCATTACAAAACGAATGAATGAATGGATTATGACAGCTGGATCAGCCCAATGTTTAAGCAATAACGAAGAAAAGAGGGATTATACAACTTAGTATGTATTATAAAAACGGACAGAGTCAATCAGTGTTGATTCATGTAAAGTAGAATGGTTGAGTAAAATAAAATTAATGTGCGACTCTCAGCTGGGTCTGTATTCTACGTTTTGCGCCCCTAGCCTAGTTGCGCCCGTGGCGGGCGCCTGCTTTGCCACTCTCTTGTTACGGCCCTGGTCGTGAGAGCCGAAACTCCGTTTAGGTAATTGCGCATTTGTCGTATGAATCTTCGATTATTCTGGAAACCAACCACGAAATCTCCCGCACTTTAGGCGAAGCATAACGCGGAACACCCGAACTGTAAATTGTTAATGTTTTTTAAGTTTTAATGTTCGTTTTCGTCGGTAGTGATTTCTTCCTTAACATTTTTGAAATTAATATTAGGAAATTAAAATTAGAAAGTTTAAATACTCAACAGCATTATCATACATCGTTAATATATTCTTATTTCCTAATTGCAAAATCGAGTCACGATCGGATGTAATTTATAAGAAGAAAATCATATGAATGATCTCTTTAAAACCCCTGACTTGGAATGCTTAAAAGATATAACGATCGTAGTATTGATAACACATTTACCATTTCCTTCGTGGGCGTTGAAGACGCAATAGAGATTACTTCGTGAGTACATAATTCGTTCGTATTTGTTTAAATCGTGCTAATATATGTACGAGTAATGTATTGCTTGCTTCCAATCTATCTTATCTCATTGCTCTAAATAAATCATTCCAATCATATCAAAAGTGATTAACACCAGGTATACCATGAAATAATATGTACTTATTACTACAGTTTTTGAAAATTCTCTTGTGTCTTGATAATGCCTGAATTTGCTTGATGGCATTCGCAAGTTGAATTCGATAATATCTATTGTTTGCGTTTATTGTGCACGGTAGAAGTGAAACTTTTTAGCTCCTAGGAAAGGGTGATTTTATATATTGCTTTTGTTCCATTTGTTAAAGGTTTTTCCCTCTTTGCCTGGATACTTTCCAGAGTACTTGTTGGTAGGGCCGTAACAAGGGCGTGGTAAAGCTGGCGCCCGCCACGGGCGCAACTGGGCTTGGGGCGCAAACGGCAGAATAACGACCCGGTCGAGAATTGCACATGCTTATTATTTTACTCAACTATTCAACTTTACATGAACCAACACTGATGGACTCTGTTCGTTTTTATAATATATACGTACTAAGTTGTGTTTCGCGGCAAAGCTAAGAATCCCCACCACCTACTCCAATAGTCCGATCCCACTCCGACCAATAGGAGCGGCGAATTCAATTGCATTACTTTCGGAACGCACCCTGTATAATAAAATAGGCACGCTATTGGTGTAGCTATTGCTTTATGCTACGCATAAACACACACATAGAAGAAGTGACGCGGTGCATGCGCGTAGCGTGTTTATGTACAAGGCATATCCCGAAAGTAAGTGTACTAATTTTTTATATTCTTTTAGAAAAAGCGTATCTGAAAAAAATATTATAACAGAATATTATTGATACCCTTGGTAACTATTTGTCAACCTAATCGCCATCCCGTTAAATGCATTTGGTGAGTCGTGGCTCAAGCTTCATTATGCCCTCTTCAAAGAACTCTCCCGCCAGCTGCGTCCCCATTTTTAAACCTCTTTTTGCACCCGCTCGTCGGTTTAAAATTTAATTTTAAACATGTATTCTTTCAGGGGAGAAAAAAATATAATAATTTGAAAGCGCTAAGTCAGGGGAATACGGAGGATGGTTCATAACATATCTATAAAATAAATCCAAGAGAGCCTTGGTGGCTAATGCTGTGTGAGGACAGACGTTGTCATGCAACAGGCACATTCCTCGTCAGTTTTTTAGTGTCTCTCAATATCGTTGTGCATTGATGGTCTCTCTCTCTCTCTCTCTCTCTGAGGCAGAAATTCGATTAAATTGATACATTTTCGGTCCCAAGACACTGAGGCCATGATTTTTTTTGGGAGATGTGGAGTTGGTGTGACACCACTGTGACGACTGTCTTTTAAACTCAAACGTGTACTAAGCCACCGAACTTTTATCTACAGTCACAATAGAGCTCAGAAAATCTCCACCTTCCAATTCAAGTCGCGCAAGAAACTCACGAGCGATATTGATCTGCTCATACTTGGTGGGATTTCTTATCGACATCTTTCATGCAATTGGACACTACAACGTGAATTTACGTACTACCGTGTTCCTACTTTGTTCGCTTTGTCAAGAGATTTCCTTCTACCACTCAGTATGGCCAAACCTTAAAAAAAAAAAACAAAAAACCACAGCCCGTTATTGTCACAGTACACTTACTTTCGGGATATGTCCCGTACAATACGTATATGTGCGTGAGAGACTAGAAATAATTCTTCCACTCATTTCGATTTTAATTTAGCTAAGGTGATTTTTTTTCCTTATTTTTTGCAGAAATATTTATTAGCGTATGACAATAAATGGGAGACTGTTTTAACAAGGGAAGTGTATTGAGTTGAATTTTGTGTGAGGATGATGACTCTTCCTTATTTTTAATAAATCATAGTACTTTGTTAAGTCTGGATGAATCGTTAGACAAACATTAGTATATCAGCTTTCAATTATGGCACACATTCCTAAAACAAGGGGACAACCAAACATTTCAAGTCCTCAAACGTCTACAATGGACAATTTAAGCAATCCAGAGCTTAAAATAGATGAAACGAAAGAAGTATATGATAGTACGCCACCGAAAACTAAAGGATATGCAATAGTTGAAGATATATCGAAAACAATCAATGATATGGAGGAAAGGATTAAAAACTATCAGGGAGACTCAATTAAGGACAAGGAGTACATTTATATAGATGAAATGCTTATTAAAAATATGATGAAGCTGGACGATATAGATGTCGAAGACGACAACGAGCTCCGGGAAAAGTCGTAGGGTATTGTTGAAAAAGGCTCACAATCTGATCAGTATTTTGGAAGAAACGTGTGAGCGCAATAAATCAAAAAACGTAAGTGTAACATTTTTTTTAATTCTATAACATATAACTTGGCAGTGGAAGCCACGTGGGTCCGTTCGTTATCGGATCGTGGAAGGGTAAAAAAACATGAAAAGAGGATGTTATTCACCAAGATCTTTATTGCCTCGGACAAAGAGAGAGACCCCGAGCGAGACGGCGGGAATAACACATCTTCCCGCGGTCAAGACTCGAATCTCTCACTTTTCAATACTGTGCGCCTGCGACGATTAACTTTGAGTCAAAGTGTTTTTGCCCGCACTATAAACATTTAAATTATTTTATCGAAACTATGACGATATCTTCTTTACAGGTGATCGAGGGAATGCCAGTCATACAAGTATATGTAAAACCAATGTCGGATCCAAGTAAAGCGCAGAATCTAAAACCAATGTCGGATCCAAGTACTAAAATTCCTAATGAAGGAAATCGTACGACGCTTGTTCCAAATAAAGACTTTTCAAATACAACACCACAATTTAATAAACCTGTCGTACCACAGAATAGCCACGATAGAGCAGAACAGCCAGTAATAAAAGCGCAGAATTTAAAACCAATGTCGGATCCAAGTACTAAAATTCCTAATGAAGGAAATCCTACGACACTTGTTCCAAATAAAGACTTTTCAAATACAACACCACAATTTAATAAACCTGTCGTATCACAGAATAGCCACGACAGAGCAGAACAAAATAGTTCTAACGTATCGAATGTATCGAATCGGGAACACCAAGTAGTAGTAAATCAACCTAAAGCCGTAAATATACAGTCTAGTGGAGGTAATCAACCAACTGGCAGTAAAGTTGACAGTGTTACCAGCCCATCTACGGCGAGTGCTAATAAAAACAAACACAATACAGGTAATATTGAACTTTTTTTCAATTTTTTTAAGTGTTCTAGTTTAAATCACATTCCACACTCCCATTTCAAAATGTCTCATTTCGGCGAAATGCAATGAATTTGGCAGCTCTAGACCATTCGGAACAGACCTAATCTAAGGACGATCGACGCATAACTTCGTTTTGGAATGAGAGATCGTAATCGTTATTTAGACATGTTCGAGTCCCGATTGCGAGGCGCTCATTCGTCATGTCAGCGATCCGAAAAGCGGACCGGTTGGATACACAGACCTTGTGGCCACTCTTTTTGCGCTCTTTCCGGCATTTTCGGGGATAAATTCGTACCTGGGGCTTTCTATGATCTGTACGATCACGGAAGCCTTTTAGTTTTAATTTATGAAATCTGGCTAGTTTCTACCCCGCGCTCAGATCGTCTCCAGAAGTGGCCACTCGAATTTAAGAATGAGCGTGTCCTCGCGGACATGGATATTGAATTCAGATTTCGCACCTTGTTGTGCACTTTTATTGAGCGAATTGGCATAGTCAATGGAGGATCCCCGTGTTCTTTTGTCTCATATATGAAGTTATAGATCCATGCTTCATTCTGAATTGGCTATTGTTTACAAATTCACTATTGGTGGTTTCCAATTAATACACTCTCTATCATAGTATTTTTTTTTAAATCACAACCACCATCTATACGTTAGGTCTGGTACTTTTGGGACTATCTTCGTATATTATTTTAAAATATACATTAGTGGGGAGGGGGGAGGTTAGATACTTGCCACGGGCGCTTCATACCCTCGTTACGGCTTTGCAAAATTTGTACGTGTTTAGTTTGTTAACTAGCGCAAGTGACTAACACGCGCGACAGGGCATTAATCTTACGTATTTTACCCTTTGCTTACGTAAAAGATGCCGCAAACGCTATAGGATTAACTCTATATAAGTGGACGCTATAAGAGGATTGACTGTATTTACAATTGACAATGTATTAGGAACGACTAAATGGACTAGCAATACTCAAAATTCATTACTTGATAGTGGGTATATTAAACTATTTTCAAATAGCCAGTCAATTTACCAATATTAAAGCGCGTAAAGCTTCTGAAAAATAATTAATTGTAACGGTACAAAAAGTATTAAATATTAAGGCCAGAAGATTATTAAATTACCAACCAAGGATAGTTCTAATGCTACTGTTCTACACAACGATCCATTATTGTACATTCAAATATTTTACATGAATTTCGTAAAATTTTGGAACGAATTATGTTCGCTAAACGAGATTCCACTGTACAAGATATGATAGTCCACTGTAGAAGATGGAATCGAACAAATAGTTGATAACAGATCCTGTGCTACGCTATTCACCAATAACTAGCGTTCGTCCAACTTTTCAACTTTTATTATTCACAGTTTTTTTTTTCAGGTCCAACGGGAACTACCAGTACTGTACCTCCTAAAGATGCTAAAAAACAAAAAGGCAAAGTCCAAAAAAAGAAAAAAAAATCAAAGGGTTGTTGTTTTATGTGATTTTATACTATGTAATACTTTTATCAAATTAATTAGCTATTTTTAGCTGAAGAATATTTATTCATTAAATGTTTGTTTTAATGCATGTCAAATTAAATATATATTTTATTTTTTTGTTGTTAATACATTTTTAAAGCGGTGGAATTGTGATTTTGGGCTAAAAGTATTCGCCCTCGGAACGGATTGCGCATCGAGAACTTGCTCGATGCAAAGATTGCGCTCAGCTTCGAGATTTCAATAAAAACTCCTCAAACACAAGCAAGATCAGATTAAAGAAAGGTAGAGTCAATTCTAGCTTTAGCCTTTCCCGGCAGCTCTAACGTGAGACTCCGTGGTCGAATCTCCCTTGGCTTTCAATACACGCAAGAGGTTAACCATCTCTATATGACTGTAACTCTACAGCGGAATTATCATTTCGAGAAGTATGTTAACGTTGACTCGGCTTATAGCAAGACAAGGTTGATTACAATACAATTGATTTGTTTCAAAACTGGCAGCAGCTATGAGAGCGCCGTTGTCATGTGGAATGCTGTGTCGCCCATCCTATGTGGCTGACCTTGTTCCAGGTCAGCTCCTCTTGAGTCCTGCTGTCAGCTCGTCCAGGCAGCTCATTCTCCGCCCTGTCCATAAAGTTCCTCAACATTCCTCTGTCTGCAAGGTCTAATAATTAACTTGTCGATAGAAAGCCTGACGAGCACTCGCAGAATTGAAAAAAGTTCAGTCGTGAAAGATGATTTTTTTCTCCTTTTCGTTCAGCACAACTTAACAAGAATTGACGCATACTCATCGAGGGCTTAAACTATGAAAGTATCTTAATAAAGCAATTAATTTTAAAACTGAAATGAAAAACTTCATAAAATTATAAAATCCATTTCATCTATTTTTTTCTAAGAATAATCGCAAATGAAACTATTACACATAAATAAAATATATGCAGATACAACACAAAACGTGCCACAGCATCAAGTACACATTATCTGACTAGTTCAACGTCTATATATCGCCACGCCGCACCTTTGTGAGAAATTTTTCGCAAAGATATAACGCTGCTTTGAACTCAAACGGTTAAATCAGTTGATCATTTTGTATACTCCCCATGTTCAGATAGAGATATTTATACGATCCTTCACAATATTCAATTTGTAATATTTTTGTTCAAAAGTGTTGGCTACTAAAAAATATTAAACATTTTGTGAAAAAACTGATATAAATGCGTTTGAAAGTAATGACGACAGTGATTATATGCATAAACTACGATGCCTACCTATGAAAGCCATGAGGGGGGGGGGAGAGCAACCCAACCCTACGTTGAACTCCTGGGGTAATGATGTGGAGTAGAGGTGCGCGAAAGCAGCCTCGTTTGTCTATTAAACGCTGCTGGAGTAGCCCAGCTTATATGAATTAGGTGCGTAGCTTACCCTGTGTTGCGTATCCGTAAAGTGGAATGTGGAACTGCTGATTACAGAAATAGATGGAATCTTTGCAAAAGGCGTCACCACTATCCTCAACAGCCTATTGCATATAGGGGAGAACGGCGTTAGGTTGCTCGAACGGCTACTCGCATACTCGCATTTTCGCACCTTTGGGTGTACATTGCTAGTAGCTAATATTTTACGGGAACTACCTCGATTTCTCTGGAGGGCACGATTTGAAAGAGCAAATACCTAACCAGTATTTCCAGTACGAGTACTACGGATAGGCTTATTTTGAACGTAAACTATTGTGAATTTAACGACGATATTCATCTATTCATTCGTTACCTACTTGTAATAAAATCCAAAAAAGCGATATTAAATCGCCTTGTTCATCGACAGCCATCAGTGACAATCTTTTCCCAGTTTTTCTGACACATTAACTCCTAAAGGAGTACCATGCCAGGGCTTGGGACCCCCCACTTCATTTATTCGAAAGAGCACTCTTGTACATTGAGCTCGGAGACAGACAGAGAAAGAACGTAGCGCAGTTCGAGAAACAGAGACGGAGAGCTTCCCCGCATACATCGCACGATTGTATAGATCGTTAGCCCAAATCCCGCGCTACTACGGTTTTGTCCCACATCGCCGTCGAATAAATCGAAGATAAGAGAACGATCATGTTCAATCGCACCGTGGAGCGAAATTAAAATATTACAACATGAACTCTAGTGCTTGTATTTATAATTATTTATTGTAAATAATTTGAAGCGACCAAATCTTGACAATTTTTGTGACCATTTTGGTATTGGAATACGTTTCTACCTTGTTGGTTTAAAAAAATATTTTTTTTTCTTCGTGTATTGGAAAGAACCAATGTTTAAGATTACGTTTAAATTAAATTTCTAGTCGATATAAATGAAATTTGCAAAGCTATAGGCCGAAGAGGAGAAGCCGCGCTTCGCGAAGCTGAGGAGAAATTTTATATTTTTATTAATATTTTTAACGCGTTTTTCTCCAAGCTCATGGAAGTGCTCCCACACTCCCTAGATGAGCGTTATTTATGAAATTTGGCAGGCACGTGTATAATAAACGTCTTTATTGTATAGACTACAATTATCCAAAAATATTAAAAAGTTTTTATTTAATGAACAAAAAACTACAAAAAATGTTGGTAAAAACACAAACTTTTCTTCGATCACTCACTATTTTTTTATTTTCCAATATTTCTTCTTCATTCTAGTCTAAGCTATGCACAATATTATACAGAATTAAAATATGTTTATTTTTTTTGCTGCAAATCCTCTGTTCAGAACTTGGGACTTCCATGGTGAAGAATGTCATTTGACACTGACATATGTGATTCCCCCTACTCCCACCACCATACTTTGTCAAACATTTAAAAATTATTTTATATTCAATACAGATCGCCCAGTCAGCACACTAAATATCAACATTCTATGTTTAATACTTTTCGCATAAAAAAATGTTAAAAAATCAATAATTTTTAGGCTAAACTCATTTGCTAAAATTAGCTATTCGAATTACATTGGGCAGGTCATGTGGCATGACAAACGGACGGAAGATTGACAAAGGCCATCTTAGAACGACAATGAATAGATGTATTGCATATCCATCAAGTAAAATGGAGCTTAAATTCAAGATGGAAGCAGATAGGAGTGAATTGACGATACGTTTATTTTGCAGCGAATTTATCCGATAATTATAAAATGCGATAGCAAAAAAAGTGAAAAACAATTCTTATCGCATTGTAAATAAAAGTCATCGATAACGTCAACAAATTTTAATGCTTTTATCGAATGACATCATACATCTAATATATTTTTATTATCGAGACGTGATTGATTAACATGCCGACGATCTTGAGATTTTTCCTGTGTGCTTGAATAACACTGAGGATCTCTTTTATTTTTCAAATAGTTTTCAATAATTTAAAATGCCTTGAAACTCTTTAAAATATATTCAAAATAGCGAACCGCAATATTTTATTGAAGGCCTCACATTGATTGATGTGCAAAATCATCGACTTACTGTCGTTGATCGGAATTTACAATTTCATATTATATATTCGAGCATTCAAATAAATTTTATTAGGTCGATGTATGTCAATTGATATCACCTGTCAAATGTGTCAATAATTTTGATAAGAACGACGACGAGTTGAATATGTTCTAACTATTTCAGTCGTCGTCTCTTTTCTTTGAAAACATAAGTGTTACTCTATGATTTCCTACAATGTGAGTATATTTCATATTTAAAAAAATAGTTTTGAAAAAGACAAAAATACATATAATTACTAAGCCGATATGGGAATAGCGTTAAGTATGTGTATGAAATACAAGATATCTTATCGATGGTGTGGGGATAATCTAATTCGGCGATCAATTCGGTGATTCAATCATTTTCATGTTAAAAATAATTAAAAATAAATCTATATAATCCATACAATATTATCATATCAAGCAAAACGTCTTTTAAGAAAATAACTTTCGTGAAGATTGAATAATAAAACACTTTACGATCCGAACTCGCGTTTTCGCGTGATCGCAGAATTAGTTTTTAGCATTAATTTTTTCCAATCTTATGTCTCGTACATCGTACATTTTGTCGCACATTTTAAAGCGATCCGATAAGTCTCACAACTAGGAAATCCAATTCCGAGCCAAAATTTCGATTCCGGGATTGAATATAATATAATATTATTTATTTCCGTCGCTGCAGATGAATACTTACATACTATAATACTATGATGTAATTCGTAATTATATTACGGAGGAATACAAAAAATCTGAACCCCGTATCTATAATATTTCATATCTATATTCCCATTAATAGAGTCGAGGTGTAGTAAATACATCACCGGTAGGGAAAGCTTAATATAACAATTTGAAAAACATATATGTACTGAATATATGAATACATATATTAGACAGTTACTGCCGCTAGGCATCGCCTAAGCTCGCCAATCAGTAGTTACGCCACTGTTTCCAAGCGTCCAGATTTCGGCGAGAATGTCTCGATTTAGTAGCCTTCAAAATGCTGGTGAGGTGTACGATTTCTGTCGGGTAAAAATTTCAATCCCGATTTATTCGGGATTGTGTTTATTAATCCCGGGATTCAAGAGCACCTAAAACTGTCCGGGATCCCTGAATTGGATTCCCTACTCACAACGAATACTGAGTGTGTATTGGTATATTTATATTTAGTATAGATTGTAACCATTTGAGTGCTATGCCAAAAATCGCAAATTCTTATCAAAAATTACAAAAAAAACTACAACGAGCAAATTTGGTAAAACGTGAAATAAAAATCTTTATGAAATATAAACCGATTTCAAACATTTTTTATGAAAAAAATTATATGAGACTATTATACAAAAAAAAAATATATATATGCAGACACATTAAACATCAGTCTTATTTCCGTCAATCAACGCTAATATTTTTAATTCAACGCCTATTTCATGCATACGATGGTTATCCACGCACCTGGCATGTAGAGGGGATCCTAACGGTCAATTGGTTTGGTCCCGCATGTTTGTCGGCCATTTTGTTCAATGACAGTAAATTCTTCCGATGTAGAGGTCGTCGCGCGCTCCCGCCACCTCCCGTCCGTTTTATGATAGTGGTGGAATAGAAGATGCTGTACTGATGCTCACGGCAAAGCAAAGAGTGGGAGACCATCAGTTATTTCTGACGAATTTATGCAAAAAAATTGAAGAAGACGTGCAAAATGACGCTTGATGACTTTCGCGAAGAATTTCCTGACATTTCTCGAAGTCTCCTTGGTGATATTGTGTCGGAAAAATTCGATTACAAGAAATTGTATGTGAGATGGGTGCCCAGAATGCTAACACCATCTTCAAAATCGCAAACATCAGGACGGACGTTTTCAGTAATGGTTCATAGCATCAGTGCAAGCCTCATATGAAGTCGCAAAGAGAAGGTTTTGAATGAAATCAAGGTTTCTTCCATTGTCTTCTTTTCAAGTTGATAAATCAATAGACGTAATCTCGTGTGCTCAGTTGCTTGTCTTCGTGAAATATATTCATATTCAGATGAAATCAAAGAAGAGTTCCTATTTTGTAGTGAACTTGAAACTACTACAAAGCGTGAAGATATAGAGAAGATAAATACCATTTATGAGACTGGAAGATTAAAGTGGAAAAAAACGTGTGTGGATTTTGTACGGATGGTGCACCATCTATGCTAGGGTCAAAATCGGGCTTTCAGAAAAAAGTAAAAGAAGTAGCTCCCCAAGCAAACTGTATGGTTCACCAGTACGCCCTTTTTAATAAGACTCTTCTAACTCTTCTGCAAGGGGTACATCATTCGTTAATAAAAATCGTAAATTACATCAAATCTAGAACTCTTAACACCCGCCAAGAGCTGTGCAAAGACATGGATTCTGATCACGATTTTATTCTTTCCTATACTGCAGTATGCTGCTTGTCGAAAGGTTGTGAATCGGGTCTGAATTGAAAGATGAAATCGAGTTGTTCCTGGAAGTGCAAGAGAAACATGACATTTTGGTAAACTTTATCGACAAAGCATGGCTGAAAAGTGTAGCATATCTAGCAGATATATTAGAACAGCAAAATAGGCTTAACCTGGAACTTCAGGGAAAGGTAACGTATATTATCGCATGTCACGATAATCTCAGGGCATTTTTATCCAAACTGCAAAACTGGCGAAGAAAATATGAACTATTTTCCATTGAGGTTTGCTTAAATTTCACAATGCGGATATATTCGTCATACCCATTTTGCATAGACTTTGGTCTTGACGGATATATACGTCATATCCACTTAAAGGGTTAAAAAGACAGAATATTAGGATCTGTTTTTTGTTGTTTTTTTAATTTCATGATCTGGTCCAATGACACAACGCCTTCTTGACTCTTGATCTGAGGCCTGATGCGACGAGCGTGCTTTTGCATTTGTTGTTTTTCCACCCGAAAAGGGTTGGGAGCGTATGGTTTAAACAATTTAAAAGTGAAAATGTTTAGATAAAAAAGTCAGATAAGCCGATAAGAACAGATACTTAAAAATTATATAATCGGTTTTTATTTCATTTTTTTTTTAATTTTAATTTTTGGTAAAAATTTGCGCAATACACTCAAACGGTTACAATCTATGCTAAATATAAACATATACATATACACTCTACATCGGAAAAGTCGATGTCTTAACAGGTGAGACATAGGACCGGAAAGAGATTAGAAATGAATCTTATCTACTCTAGCATCTCTAAAAATTTATCTAATCTCATCTTAAAAATTGGAATTTACTGCGATGTGATGATGATATGAAGCTGTATGGATGTTTTTTACGTTCTATAAAATATTGTATAATTATTTGGAAAAGTATACGCAGACTTATTGAGACTATTGTTTATAAACATCTATCAACGAGCAATTTGATTTGATAATTCAACCCAGAAGTCCAGATGGACTGGATAAATATAATCTGATAAACACGAGAATATTTAAACAATCCAAAATTCCTTCAGAGTGAGGATGACAACGATCATCTGTTTTCATTGCTTATAATTTTCAAATACATCAATGTAAATATCTTAGTACTTGTTTCACAAAGCAGAGAAGACAGTCTTAGTTAGAATCTAGTCTGTCTTTTTAATACAAAATTGTGATAGAAAAATCATTATCATAAGCTGTTACTGTTGCGTTTCAGACTGAATCAAATGGTAAATACTGATTATTTTCTTGAAAATATCTAAAAACTGCAATGTATTGTTATTATATCACTTGCATTTTAAAATGCACCCATACCTCGTTCTACGGCCTAGATAGGTTCCGGCCATGGTTAAATAAGGGCGTTAGAGCGAAATGCCGTATAAAGAGCGGCCGTATAGCGAGGTATAGGTGTATCTATAAATATGGAAATTCTGCTGCGTCGATAGAAACATTTAAATTTGCCCATGTTCACGAATTAACTGCTCTATTTAAAAATAACTCGCATACATCT
The DNA here is from genome assembly GCA_008973525.1 of Stenopsyche tienmushanensis. Taxonomy (NCBI): domain Eukaryota; kingdom Metazoa; phylum Arthropoda; class Insecta; order Trichoptera; family Stenopsychidae; genus Stenopsyche; species Stenopsyche tienmushanensis. Next base: position 530,328 of record WACJ01000141.1, read on the forward strand.
TTATTATTTACAGTTAACCCTTCTATATTATCGAGATAAGGATAGAAGGATGGGCACCCGTAAAAAACTATTTTACATTAATCAACACTGATTGACTCTATCCGTTTTTATAATATGTACTAAGTTGCCTAATATCCATTCATCGTGTCAGCGGTCCGAAAAGTGGACCGGTTGGATACACAGACCTTGTGGCCACTCCGTCCGCTTTTAGGGCTTTTTATGGCATTTTCGGGGATAAATGCGTATCCATGATCTGTACGATATCGGAAGCCTTCTATTTTTAAGTTATAAAATCTGGCTAGTTTCTATCCCGAGCTTATAGCGCAAGTGGGCACTCGAATTTGAATTTGAGAATAAGTGTGTCCTTGCGGATATGGATATTAAATACAGATTTTGCACCTTCTGCACCTTTTGCATATGCTGCATAAATAAAAGACGCCGCAAACGCCATAGAAAAAAAACTCTATAGAAGTGGACGCTATAGTAGGCTTGTCTGTACTTGAATTTTAAGATTATTTGAGTGTTTCTATGACAGGTTTTTGTTTTTTGTGCTATTCATTTTTTCTTAAAATGTTTCAGATAAATTCGAGAGGTGGAAACTGTTCATGCTGGAATTATTTCAATGCACACGTAACTGGAGCTATTTGATGGACAATAATTTGATCTCTATCTTATTTAATATTTTGGAATCGTAATAAAATGGACGGAGCAAATATTTCAAATGATGATCTTAAAGCGGCACCCGAAAACATTATTGGAAAAATAATGATGGTTGAGAAGCGAAAGGTTGAATTTCCAAAGCCCCAGACAACGACTGAACGAACGATCGATGAAATCAACAAGACAGGCGACGAAATCCAACTACTTTTTATGCCAAATAATGAAGATCAGAGTTATATGTATGATTTTAAAAAAGAACTGCCAAAAAATGAAACAATTTTAAGCAATATGCCAGTAATCGATTTCAGAAATAAAGCACCAATGAACCACAATAATGTAGTTGATAATCGAAGCCATCGACAATTATCACTTGAAGTGCCGAAGATGCAAGATGAACTATTCAACGATGGATATAAATCGTCCAGAGCTTCAAGACCAAGTTCAGATTCTACAATACCATATTATAAGCCTTTAAATAGGTTGTCCAAATTTCATGAAAATCCAGATCTCAATGTATCGCTGAAGCAAATCAGTCGCGTCAATTTGGACAATAAAATTAACAAGGGCTCAGTGAACAGGGTTAAGAATTTATTCGAAAATGACAAAGATGCCCTACATCAAAACTCTTATGAGAAACAACTTTCGCTAAAAGCCGAGAGAGAAAACAACATGAGGAGATCCTTCACGAAAAAAGAATTTCATCCAGGGTCTTTACAAGTAAATCGCTCAAATTCCGATGATGCAAGATCATCAACCGGAACATCGAATTTACAACTCCCTGATATTCTCTCAAATAATCCCGATGATAACAAACAACTATCTGAGGAATCGGCTGACGACATCATGCTACGTAAAAGCGTTGAGAAACTCCGAACTACAAGCAACGACATAAGAAAACTGATCAACGACGTTAAACGACGCTCTAATTTCGAATACAGCATTGTAAACGAGAACGAAGGTCTTCCTTTGTCTGTTTCTAAAATACCAGCAATTCCGATTGACGATCTACCACCAACAATCCACAGCCCGAAGGACAAAGTTTCATCACCGAATTCATCGAAACTTTACCCGAAAGTCCCTCCAAAGCCCAAGCAATCTATGAAAATATTTTCCTCGATTAGTAATGATGCAACTGTCGCAAAAGCATATGAAGTTCATCCAGATCAAGGCGTTCCCACAGCAAAACCGACCGAGCATCAAACAACAGATTTGACGAAGAAGTTCGATTATCCATACTATATCAAGCAAACCATGATGGCGTTGGACAAAACATCGATGGACTTGAACAAAATACCCCAACGAGCAATCCGATCATCGTCAGAGAGCGAAGACGTTTTCCAATCCGATGATCGAAATAATTCACAATGGAGTTTCCCAACCCCCAAACCGAGACACCAACAAACAGAAAACCCGATCCAAATTGATAAATATTTGCCAGACGATCAATCTCCATCGGCACCCCAGCCTCCTCCACGATATCCAAGAACAAAATATTCCAACCATCCAATAAAACAGCTTCCAATACATTCGAATGATCTCACAAGGAATAACAATATGATTGACACATCACCAAAACCGAAGCCTAGGGACTCTCAAGCCCTCACAGTCTCAAATCCTTCATCTTCATCGTTCCACGTTTCAAGCGACCAATCTTCATACGCGCCCATACCGCCGATTCGAAATCCAAACAAAATTCTTAAATTCATCCCTACGGTAGAAGACATGGATTTGGTCCAAACTAACGAAGAAAATATATCAGACAACTCAAAAATACCATTGCAGAATATTGTCACTGAGGACGCATACAATGGAAGCGATCCAAACATACCCAGTCTTCCATCAAGCAGCCCCCCCAAAATGGACCGTCGATTCGCTCCTCAGCCCCCAATCCGAAAACGATGGATCGATTCGACGGACCGAGACAATATATCCCGCGAAATCGGAAATTCGGCACTCGATTCGTTGGAAATTTATAAAAAAACCGCTTCGCCATCTGACGAAGTCATTCCAATCGAAGACATGCCGAGCTCAAATCCAATTATCGATGTTTTAGACGTAAACCCACAGCCAACAGTCGTCAATCCGGTCGAACAATCGAGCACGCCGATAAACATACCCAAAGAAGAATTCGTACCAAAGATAAATATAACAAGCGACGAAATTAAATCGCATGAACGTAGTGTTGAGCCCGAGGAAAATGATGACAAATCTGAAGAAAACGATGATAAAGCAAATGAAAGCGTGGAGTCCAACGTCGATTTGCATTCAAAAAATAGAACTTTGTCACCTCCAAAGGTTACAAGATCGAACTCCTTTTTGGGTCCGATGTCTCCACAGCCGTATAACAATCTTTCAAACCAATCACTGTTTCCCTCGAATGGCAAATTCACGTCAATCGCCAAAAAATACGGCTATCTTTAATCAACGAATATTCAAATCTTTAGTGATTTCTACCTTTGCAGATATTGCCTTGTGTTTCAACCATTTGCATTGTTAATCTATTAGTGTTTTCAAACCTGTTCACGGTACGAATCGATTGCTGAAAAATTAGCTAAAATGTTTCACAGCAATCGAGATTAGATTGATTATTTCGAATATATGTTAAATAGCCGTTGAGTCGTTGCTTAGTTTAATAGTTGTTTGTTAAATGAATCAATTAAATTATTTAATTCTGATTTACTCATTGTAATTAGGAGTGCGCATGCGCAGTGCGCAATCTCTACATGAATATGTTTTTGAATATTTATATATATTTTAAGCCTTTGGAAAGATAAACTAAACCATCGTTCAAAGCCAAGCTTTGGATTTTTAATAATTATTATTGTAAATCAAATATATGTTATTTCGTGTTATTAAAAAGAGCATTTTTTTTATTTATTTTGTTTTATTTGATCCCGTTAACATCCTTTATATTATTCATATGTTCCTTTTAACATCAAGTTTCCATTATTGCTGACTATCCGATTCTTACTGTGGCGAATCTCATTTCTCATACTTCAGATCAATTAAAACTCATTTAATGACCAACATGTATTATGTTAATTTAGAAATTATGTTTTACTATTGTATCAAACTGTTACCCAATCTCTTTCTAATAAAACAAACACAAAAGTATCACTGACCCACTCCATGCCAGGATTTATTATATTTCTGTCAGCTTGTGTGCAACTTGACTGAGCGTTACATTCTACCCTATAAACCCCTGGTAAGAGACTACTACAAGAAGAGATTGGATAGTCGATGTCCACTCAAAAATGCCTTATTCGAATGTATCTATCCTATAGTGCAGGGGTCGGCAACCTTTTGAGTCGGAAGAGCCAAAAATTACAATTTACAAATTTCAAGTGTTTAAAGAGCCACAATTTTTTTTCTTGCCAACAATAAATAGTACTCGCATAAATAAAGTTTTTTGGTAAAAATAATCTATTTATTCATATATAAGTAGTATTTTTTAACAACAAATTAGATAATATATATATGGTATTATTAGATAATCACCTATTAAGTTAAAAAAATCAAAATAATTAAACATTTACTTACAACACTAACTTGTACTTCAATGACAAACAATTGAGCAAACAAATTCAATGGAAGCGATGGTTTTGCATGGTTATTCAAGTAGAATTTTTTTTAAGCAATGTAATTTGTACTTAGAAATAAATAAAACAATAACATACATTTGAGCAAATAAATTTAATGGGAGCGATGGTTTTGCATGGTTTTAGAAAGTTTGGATAAATTTGGCTCATAACTTGTTTTAAGTTTCAAACACGACTCTAAATTTTCATTTGTTAGTTGGCTAAGAAGCCAACTAACAAATGACTTTTAATTACTTTTAATTATATTCATGCAAGAGAACGCTTAGGCCCGATCCACAATGTGGTGCCGTTGACGGTTCGATCTCGCTCCGATCCCGGTCCGATCTAATGTTCTTACACAGGAAACAGTCAGAGTATTCACACTATCGGATCGTTCCGATTCCGTTTCTTGTGTGAAAGTGTTTGACCGGACCGAGACCGAGAGCGGGATCGAGCCGTTAGCGGCACCGTGGTGTGAATCGGGCCTTACTCTTGCAAATATGTCGATCCGAAGATAGTCAGGACTCCAAATGCCAAATTCTTCACCTCACTATAGCAATCTGGAAGACTATTCCATGCGTCGAATATAAGTGCCTCAACTCGCGGCATTTCTTTTAAAGCTGTCCATTTTTATTGCGTTACGTACATACATTTCTGGACCTCCAACTCTTCCAACTTGCTTTTCAACTCTGTAAATTTTCCACTCCACAAAGCTTTACTTTTTAAATCGATCAATTGCGTTTCTAGAGATTCAGTATCAACTCCAAATGGCTCAATGTAGATTTCGTTACTATTTGTGTTGAGAGGACTTACTATGAATGCTAGAATGGCTTTGTTGGTTTTGAATTGCTGAAATCTGACAGAAAATTCACTTCAAACTGTGCTGAAGTAATTTGTGTCAACAATCGCACTGGTTTTAGTGCGATATTGCTTTAGAAAATGAAAATGAAGTAATTAACCGCTCTGAATATCTTCTGCAAAAATAATTATTTTTTCACCAAAACAACTCAACTCTTCTATTAAAACATAGGTTGGGTTTTCCTTTCCTTGCAGTTTTAGATTCAGATCATTTAATTTCGCCGTGATATCTACTACAAAGAAAAAAAAATTGTCGTTTGTCGTTCTCTAATTTAGGGTGATTAATATATTTTTCTTTGAGGAATGTGTTTATTTCATCCAAGCACAAAGTAAAACGTTTCAACACCTTTCCTTTGGAAAGCTATGGCATTTTATTCTGAAGAAGGAGGTCGGAATACTGAGTATTCATTTCGTTCTAGAATTCTTTAAACTGACGAAGGTAGAGTGCTTTTGACAAGATGCTGTTAACAATCTAGATTACCAAAGTCATGACCTGAACTATTTTGGCCGGAAATTTTTGGGCACAAAGCGCTTCTTGGTGTATTGTGCAGTGAAACGTAAGTATTTTGTGGTTTATTTTGCTCTGAAGAATCGTTGTCCCTATATTTCCTGTCATACTTCTGGCTCCATCAGTTGCTATCGAAAAGATTTTATTTAAATTGATCTTATTATCTTCGAGTCATTTTTGCACGTTATTCTCTATATCTTCCCCTCTAGTTTGTCCCGAGAGCGGTAGCAATCCTAGAAGTTTTTCTTTTTACCTGACAAAAAGAGCCACGTTTGCTGTGTCTTTTATGTCGCAATACTCATTTATAGCAAGTGAAAAAGCAGAAGCCAGTTGAATGTCTTCCACCTGCAAATATGTTACATTTGAAGACATTTTAGCTATTCTATCTTGTACTGTTTTAGCGGATTCACGTCCAAAGAGCCGCATGTGGCTCGCGAGCCGCAGGTTGCCGACCCCTGCTATAGTGGACAATAGCCAAATCGTCATGGCAATCGTTGTAGAAGAAAGCCGCGGAAAGTCTCAGCAAATGGGCAAGTTATTGTGGTTGTATTGTAGCGTTGGCGATTTATCATCCCCACGTAGTAGCTACATCTTCCATTTCTCTTCAGGTGCAATGTGTTATTTTAACAGCGCCATCTCTTGTGGCCCTGCGGAGACATTGCACCTGCTCACCGACCGATCGCTTCTTGCGCGTGAACCGTTACCGGTTGGGTAGTGACGCGCAGGAAGCGGAGTCGTCGGTTGGCCTTGGCTGCGGGAAGTTGTCCCTCCTGCAGCCAGACCTTTCTCTCTCTATCTGTAGTGCGGAATAAATAGTTATCTTGCTAAGAGAGTCTTTCCATTCGACGCCCTTCGTATTCCCATCCATTCGTCCAGCCACATCACAGCCCGATAGAAGAACGGACCCGAGCAGTAGCGCAGCCATCCCGACGAGCGCATGGAGGCGGGGAGCCGCCCGGGGACTCTGCCCCCGAGAGCGCCCCCGCCTCAAACGTTACAGTATCATATCAATTTCTGACCTACTCCCCTCCTGTAAAGCTGTGTGTTCTGCTGATTCTAGGAGATGATGACAAGATAAAAAATAATGACATTTTAGAAGAGCTGATATGTTCATTTCTGTAGCATGAATCACTGTTTCCGTTTTGATTATCTTTGAGAGTCAAATCGTAAATTAATCTATCATATTGTTCGAAAATATTAGGGTGTCCCATAAGTTTCTTTCGTTTTCATATTAAGAAAAAAATAAAAAATAATTTGTATTACATCAAAATTTATTGAATAATATATTATCCATTCTGTTTTATTACCTTTCTTCATTTCTCCGGAAGCCTCATAATGCCTTCTTGCCAAAATTTTTATCAAATATTTCTGACGAGCAAAGACACATGAGGCCTGGCGTTATCGTGATGAAAAACAACGCTTAGCCTGTTCGCTAATTCTGGCCGTTTTCTGGCAATTGCATCCTTAAGATTGTCAAGTTGGAAACAATATTTTGTTGAATTGATCGTTTCACCTTGCTGAAGTAGCTCATAATAAACTACCCCCTTCCAGTCCCACCAAATGCATAGCGAAACTTTTTTTGGATGTAGGCCAGGTTTAGCTACAGTTAAAGCTTCTGTACCCTTTGTCCAAGACCGTTTATGTTGGATGTTCTCATAAAGTATCCAACTTTCATATCCAGTGACAAGTCTCTTCAAAAAAGGTTGGCTATTATGCCGTTGGAGAAGGAGATTGCATGTTGAAATACGCTGAAGTTTATTTGAGTCAGTCAGTTCACGGGGAAGCCACATATCTGAACGATTGATGTAGCTCAATTTTGTCAGATGATTATGGACGGATGTTCGTGGAATTTCTAACATGTTAGCTATTTCGCGAACAGTATATCGCGGGTTTTCTTCAACCATGGCTATGATAAGATCTGTGTTCTTTTGCGAAAGAGACTTATGGGACAACCCAATATGTAGAAAACAATTTCATGTGTGATGTGATGATTTTTTTTTTAAATAAAAATAGGGTTTTGGTTTTTTTTTAGTAAAAAATGGGGTAGCATCCATTCCCCTCTTCGGGACAACCGCACCGGACCGGTCAAAGATGAAGCCCTTCGACGCTACTACTCGAAATATGTATTTTTATCGTACAGATTTCCTAATCAGATTAGATTATTGCTTGAATGTTACTATATTTTATGTGTCATTAACGATAGAGTTTCAATTGAAGTTGTGTTATTTAAGTATTCATGACATTTGATACCGTAGAAAAGGTATTGTGGTTTAAGAACTGACAATCGATTTAAGCGTACAATATTTGGTGACCATAAACAGGTAAGATTAAGTTGTATATTATGAATTTAAGAATGATTAAGTTTCATAATGGATTTTGAATGCAATAAAGTTGCGGTATTCATAGCAAAACTAACGAAACCGCCAATAATTGTTTGTAAACAGAATTAAGACTTTTTTCGTTGTTTCGAATTAAGAGACGTTTTTGCCTTGTTGGACCTAAAAGTGATTGATTTTTTAACATTTTTCCATGCGAGTGTGTTTATTAGGCGAACCTTATTGAACATAAAAATATTTTTACAGTTTGACGAAGTATGTTAGTGGGAGTGGGAGGAGTCATGTATGTCGGTGCGCGAGCGATGATATTCTTCATCACGGAAGTCCCAAGTCTTGAACAGATTATTATAAGCAAAAAAAAATCACATATTTTTACTTTGTACAATATTATGTATAGTTTGACCTATAATTACAAAGAAATATAGAAAAATATAAAAATAGTGAGCAACAGAAGAAAAGTGTGTGTTTTTAACAACGTTTTTTGTTGGTTAAATAATTTTTTTTGAATATTTATAGATAATTATAGGTCAAAAGATGAAGACGTTTATTGTACACGTGCTTGCCAAATTTCATAAAGAATACTTATCTAGGGCGTGTGAGAGTACTTCCGTGAGCTTGGAAGAAGTAGTTGCAAGAAAAACGCATTTAACACAGCTTCTTTTCGTCGGTCTATAACTTTATGAATTTCATTTAAATCGACTTGAATTTTATTGATGGCGTTCTTAAACATCGGTTCTTTTATATGAAAATAAATATTTTGAACCAACAAGACAGAAACGTCCCTCAAATTTCCATAGTATTGGACAGAAATATCATCGATGACTGTTTTAGAGCCAGCATACATTTTTTTAAATAACTATCTATTTTTATTCAAAACAGAGTGACTTAAAGTTCTAATACAAGGCTATTATCAATTTAAGTTACAAGGTATTTTTATGTAACATAAGTAGCCAAAGTAAATAGCCAGAGAAATATTTACGTCTTTGTCTACCAAATTTTTCTACATTTGATCGGTACATTATTAATAAGATTTTTTAAATGCTAATCTATCTTTTTATCAATAGAAGTTCATATCATATTAGAATCTCTAATCGCCAATAAACACTCCCAAACCATAATACCATCATCACCATGTTTTTAGTCTTTCTTTCATTGGCAAATATAACGTCTTTCTAAAATTAACACAAAATCGCTTTTTCGCGCGAGCGCGCGACGACCTTTTCATTCGAAGAATTTACTGTGACTGAGCAAAATGGCCGACAAACACACGGGATCAAACAAACTGGCCATTAACCCCTTCAACGTTTTGATTCACTGTCAAAAGTGTCATCCGTAGTGACGCGATCTTTTCGCCTTTTCGATCTTTTCGCGTCATATCCAGTATACGAAAATAGTATATTATCAAGTTCGAACAAGTCAGTTCCCGAGATGAATCATTCTTACATTTAACCTACACAACACTGCAATTGGACATATACGTCATTTTCTATTGAGGTTTGCTTAACTTTCACAATGCGGATATATCCGTCATACCCACTTTGTATGAACTTTGGTCTTGACGGATATATACGTCATATCCACTTAAGGGTTTAAGATTCAAAACAAAAAAATCCACCGGTCACAGAGCCCTTGTAACCTTGACTTTTAGATAACCTTATGTTATAAAATTCTCTACGACTGTTCGATTAGTTATGGTGGTGGTTGGTGTTCATGGTGAGTAACGCAATTAAAAAAATATTAAAATATCTTTAAAGCTTTAATTTTTTTGCAGTCGTAATTGCGTTAGGCATTTTGTGCGAAATTCCCAACGTAGAAAAAAGCGACACGCGGTATTCTCCCCGGCTGAAATGTATTATTTGTCTTATTCGTCACTTGTATCATTCGTCATTTATCGTCACGTAAAATTAGAGGGGTTAACACGTTTTTTAGAAAAACTTCGGCGAAGACAAGAGCACTCATTACTTCTTAGCCATACCTGAATAATTATGCGTTGCGCAACAGAGAATATTACTTCTCGCCTTCTTTCTTCAGTGGCGGGAACAAGAAGTTTCGATTCGATTAGATTCTATTTTGCAATTTGTAATTATCAATGCTTCTTAATGTTTGATTTCAGATTTTTTTTAATTAATACAAATAAATTGACACAATGACCACTGCAGAAAGACAAACTACAAATTTAGGTATAAAATTTGTATATCTATTTAAATATATAATTCGATTTTATATGTACTCAGTTAATGCTTGATCATTGTTTTTAGATACTTCTCACATATCAATTGAAGAAAAATTATCTTTCTCTTCCTCTTTAAGTCGAGATGGATACAAAGAAGAAGTTGAGGAAAGTCTCACAGAAATCGAAAAGAAAATTAAGGATATTTCGTCGAAAGTGTTGCTGTTCACAGGAAAATCGAAAGATGATAAAACATATATATGTTTGAATGAAATGTTATTAAAATGTCGGATATGCTTGGATGATTTAATTCTTGATGGCGAAGATAATCTTCAATCTAGAAACCGCTTGATCAAAGAGATATTAAGAATACAAGAATGTCTAGATAAGATGATACATACAGAACCGGAGTACGAAGAACAAAGTGCATTTACTGAGATAACATCTATGGAAAATATGGAAAACGAAACTGTTCAAAACATAGATAAAGCAATAAACGATGATGAGAAAAGATATGATTCAGCATCTGAAGGAGAAGATAATTATGTCGATGTTGAGTCTGAAATTTATGAAAATGTATGTCCATCAGCAGAAAATATTAAGGAAAACGAGGACTTTAAAACTGATCATACTAATATTGCAGAATCAAATTCTATTGAATGCCTGAATCGATCCGTATCTGAAAGATTAAGTGACAATGGCAATGAACTTTCTAAAAATTTGCTTGAAAAGCAAGACAAGGAATGCGATGCGCCACCTTACGAAACTGGTAAAAGCAATGGAAATGAACTTCGATCATCACATTCGTTAGAAGATGCAAATTTAAAAACAAATACTCGCATGGAATTTTTGAGGTCACAGTCGATCCCAAGTCCAGACTTTCAGCAAGAACCAGCGGCGAAAACTAATGATACTATTCCGATAATTCAAAAGAAAGCTGTTGCCAATCCTTTCAACTTTGACCAAAGTCCATCAAAGACTTTAGAACGGAGGAAACCATTTTCCAGCGCCGACGTTTCCGCACTAACTTCGAAATTCAACAGTGGAAAGATGGATAAAAAAAGTTATTCAGCAAAATCTATAGGGACGACATCAGATGGAAACAAACCGACATCATCCGCGAATCTGAACTCCGTTACTAACATCATAGAAAACAAAGCGAACTACGAAGAAGTCGCATCAAAAAAATCCACGGAAAATAAATTATCAAGATTATCGTCGTTTATGGAAACGTCATCTCCACAGCCCTACAATCAAGACGTAAAACGTACCATACCTAGATCTCCGGGGAAATTTACTGATATTCTTAAGCAATATGGATTTTAATGGCGGAAAGGCCTGCCACAATGATTGTTTCGAAATAATATAATAGAACTTCATGCTCAATTCCAAAAGTATGCGCTAAGACCATAAATCTTACAAGAACTACTGCGAAATTCATATTTGTATCAATCTAAGAAAGTAATTATTTTTTATGAGTCTTTTTGCCTTTAAAATGTTGAATTAGATTTATATATTTTTTGTATTTAAAATTCAACCTAAAGATGGACGCATTTCAGCGCCCGAAACTGGTTGACAAGATTTGAATAAATTGGTGTAAAAAAAGTGTTTTATTTTCAAATTAATATGATCTCTAAGAACTACCTAATTTATAAAAATTAATTTCTGTTTGTTCGTATGTAATGCGCTGCCATACCGATCATCCGATTGCAATAAAACGTTGTCCACTTACTGTATACACCTGTGGAAATAACATAGGCATAGTAAAAATATTTTATGAACCCCAGTTCTTCGGCTCGCGCTACACGTGATTTGAAACTATAAACCACGTTACTGCATTTATTTTCAAATAAATATTAAGCGCTTATGGCATTGCAACGCATGCCGGGTATTCGCTAGTAGTTTATATATTTACGAGGCGTACCAGAATAGATTTTATTAATTAAATGACAACTGTGCAGATTCTTGCTTTTCCTTGGTTATTTGGTTAGGTCATTCTTAGTACGTAGCCACGAAGACGAGTCGTCATTCAAACAGCAATCTGCTATTAATTTGTGCAGCATCGCCTGTTGAAGATAGTGGAGTCCCCTTTCGCATAGATTCCTCTTTATCCTCCTTTAATCAGCAGTTCCACATTCGATTTTTCGGGTGCGCGGCAACAGAGTAATTAGCATATCACAACTCATTGCTGTCGGGGCTTCCCGGTATACGGATAAAAGTCGTGAAATCGACCCTATACTTAGGAATCACTCTGGACAAGTCACAGAACTTCCGAAAGAAAGCCGCGGATGCCTTCGGAAAGATGTCGCAAATCGCGGCAAGCAACTGGGGCGTTAGATGATGCTCTCTTCTGATGGCCTACAAGGGCATCTTCATAAGCGTCGTAGCATATGCTGCAGGAGCGTGGACGTATCGTATGATAGTCCAGCTGATACAGGGTATCCTGCTGAGTAGTCAGCGCTTTAGCGATTTAGGGCCTTGATTTGGACTTCTGGGTGTCCATGTGCAGATATGGAGATAGAGGAGGTAACAATTAGTGAACTCGCACTCCTTTTTGAAGTCGCGAGTGAGACGCAAAACTCTATTTATATATATGTTAAATTAGAATATTTAGCTAGCCCCCCCCCACCCCCATCGCGCTTAGAGCGCAAGTGGCCGCAAGAAGTGGATGGGCAAGTGGGCTAGCATGGCTCCGAATAACGGGATCAACACAGGTCGGGTTAGAAGAGAGTTCCCATGTTGTTGTTGTTGTTGTATCACAACTCATGTTAGCTGGACTACCCCAGAATCGCTTGATGAGCCGACCGACGAAGTTACGAAAGAGTGGGACTTTTACCCACTAGACCCCTCTCCTCTTTAGCTGCTACCCGGCTACTAGTTAGATATTGCACTAGGGTGGCAGCCATATATGCCCCCAGGGCTCATGGTTACGTTGGCTCTTTGCGTCTTTCACGCTCGGCCTCCTTCTTTTGCTGCATAACGCACGTTATGTATGTGCTCCATGCATTTCATGTCCCAGCATCTTTGAACATTGAAGAGATCGTACTGTCGGGCAAAAACGTATTTACTGCTTGTGTATACGGCATCGTCGTTGGTTGCTCCACAATGATGGCATTGCGCATTTGTCACCTTGGCTATTTTGTGGAGATATACTCCAAAGCAGCCACGCTCGAAGAGTACCTTTTTTCCTGTGGAAGGAGAATCTTGCATTAGACACACTGGGTTTGATCCCAGGGTAGTGTTAGTGTCCTTCTCTGCCCCCCTGGTATTGTTTCACATTGCTTCAGGAGGGCAGGTAGTCTGGCCTTAAGTAGCTGGCCCTATTCTAGTGTTGGAGAGCCACTCTGCGTCTCTCTCTTTCACTGTCTTCTTTGGCGTTCATGATTTATTCAACGAAATCTCGCCAATGGTCCCAATTTTTCTTGCTCACCATTATGCGAGTGCTTGTTTCAGCGTGTTTTTCTGGGGTGTCCAAACCATTGATCCAAATTATTGATGGTATATTCGACAAGTTGGTAACACAGCTGACCGTGTTTTCTTCTGTTCCATCTTTCCAGGTTTGTAATCAGTCGATGTATCCACCGACCTTTTTTGGAGCTGTTCTATCGTAATTGCCACACCATCATGAATCATGATGTCTCTCTTATGCGAGCAGATCGATAGCCGGTATGGCAGTTAGTACCAGAATGGCTTCTAATATTTTGCAGCATGCAGTAGCTACCCTGATTGCACTTCAAGCGTGGGGGAACGAGTTACCTGTGTCTTATAAAGAAGATGGCTTCAGTTTTGTAGAATAAGAGCCATTTGCTAGCTCTTCTGAAGGCATCTTCGCAGTTTGCGCACAGTGTCTTCGGAGATTTAGAGCTAACGAGAAGAGCCACATCGTCAACGAAGGTAACCATTTTGGCCTCTTTGGTCAGGGATAAGCGCAGCAGATCATCGTACATGACATTCCACAGTGTGGGTTCAAATGTCCTGTGGAACGCCCGATTAACTAATTAAATTTACTCCGTGAACATTTCATTAACCTGGTGATGCAACATTGTATTAAGCGCACATTCGTCTGATGGATTTATTATATTTTTTTAAATTAATTTATCAACAAGATAAAATTTTGCAGGACGTCTCCCACAAACGAGCACACAATACAGTCAACCCTCCTATAGTGTCCACTTCGTTTGCGGTGTCTTTTACGTAAGCAACGATAATAATAGGTAAAATCAAAGTCCCTTCGCGTGTGTTAGTCACTTGCACTTGTTAACCAATTTTGTATGGGTGCTTTACTTTTTGTGACGCTTTGCTCATATAGCGTGATCCCTATCTCGGCGCTATAGAAGGGTTGACTGTATTTCCTTGCTCCAGTTTAAATATGACACATGTATGAAAAATGGCTGCGAAGCACATTTCTAAAGATATCCCATTTTATGGTGATAGATTAACGATCACATTCTTTACACACAATTTTTATTAATCTTATCCGAACATCTTTCTTATCAGCGATAATGCAGAGCATTCAATAGGCACATGATTTATCACGATTATATTGTTAAGTCCTCTCAGAACATGAATTTGAACGATATCTACAATACAGATAAATTATTTTATATTGGGTTTCTCATAGTAGGAGATCGCTTATAAATAACGAAAGTGCATTTTTGTTGCCACAGCATGTCGATCGAGAACGCCGTAAGTAATGATAATCTTGCTGACTAAAGCTGATGATGCATTATGCTTGTATGTTCGTTATCTTAATGTATGTTACACGCCATTGTTCGCGCTTTAATTTCAGTCTACAATTACGGTAAATCATCGGTTTTGAATTCTTGGCGGCTATTTTACGTATCATATCAGTTTCAAATCGTTCTGTGCAGATATGGTTACATAAATAGTTCTGCATTTGTGTTTCATTTTGAAACATGACCAATGCAGTGGCGTAGCTACCAAGGGGCTAGGCGGGGCAGTGCCCCGGGGCCCTCAAGCTCAGGGGGCCCTCGAATCCTTACCAGAAATCTCGATCGAACTGAACTTTTGGAAATTTCTCCTATTTTCAAAATAAATTTGACAGGTTGCAACCCCACTTTAATCATGACAACTCAGTTGAGAGAAATTCTTAAGTTATGCCTAGGGAATTCCCCTAAATTATTTCTGTAGGTTAGCAGTGTTGTCAATCACAAAAAAGAGCTTAAACGCTTTCGCGCGCGGCATCGTCATTTTAGCTCGTTTCCGTGAATCCGATTGTCGACGACATTCATGAATACGTATTAGTGCTTAAGCCATCGCCAAAACACACAATGAGTCAGTTATTCTCTCTCATGCTTGCCTCTTCACTTCACTAATCGTTTTTGGTGATAACATTCCAGCGATAAGACCGAACTTTTATTGCCGTCGAAACATTTATCATCAAGTAAATCGATCTACACGTTTTTTTTTAATGTATTCTTTACACTTTTCAGTGACTTTCAACCATTGTATTTTTTTAATAATAAAACTATTTAAACCATCGCTAATACACACAATGAAAGGTCGATCATTCTGTATTAGAGTAATGGGAGTCGAAAGCACTTGTTCTCAACATTTTTATTTTTTTTAACAACAATTTCATAAATTTATTTAAAAAAATACAAAAAAATTTAAATTTTCAAAAGAAAAATTCACAAAAAATAGTATAACAAAAAAAAAAGATTCATTATGAAATCCGACGCTGAGTAAAATGACTAATCCGGCGCGAGGTTTAGGTTGAGCGAGGTTTATTTGCACTCATGTGCTGCAGCGACGAAGGGATTGACGATGTGCGCGCGCGAAAGCGTTAAGTAGCTTAGCATTTTTAAAGTATTTGTATATTTCATATTTTTATTTGATAAAACCTAATCAGTTTACATAGCAGTGGGGCCCCATTTTTTAATTTGCCCCAGGGCCCTTGGTTACCTAGCTACGCCACTGGACCAATGATAACAACGAGATAGCAAATATATATAATTTTATTGGATATAAAGAAAACATACAACAAATTTGTCATCCTGGTTTCTGTATGGACGTTTCTAAGTAAGCTGCACAAGTCCTCATAAGAACGTTGTCCAGACCACTTTTTTGCTTGTTTACTATTTTCCTTCACACCGGAGAACATACACGCTATGCTCTAATGTGAATTCACCTTTCTGTCAGCTCCGTCGCAGCGTGTAACAAGCTGATAATGAAACAAGCTCAATAAATGAACTTTAGCACTATTGATAGCACACAATATTCCTTCGATTCTTCCGAATATTTCTTAATGTTCAACTTGCATGATATCTGCTTTATTTTGTTCAGCTATTTTTGCATATTAATGTGTTACGAAAATAAAAGGACAGGGTTACCGTGCAAGTCTACCAGCTTACTTCTGAATGAGTAGATTTTGCAAAGGAGTGGTGATACTCGGCTAATGACGCCACCCCAGAACAGTCTAGGAGAAATAACAAATTTGGTCAACGATAAGAATTATGCGAGCATCTAAATTGTCAAAACAAACGCCAGCTCTCAAGACAACACGAACGAAAGTCATCTTATCTTTGTTGAAAGAGCTAAACAGCTTATCTGACGATAGCGATTTCTGTTAATTATACCTAAATTTTATGACGTGTAAAAGATTCTTTAGAATTGAGAGTATTGAGAATGTTTAGACGTGTAGGGGTATCTTTACGCCATCGATGCACAAGTGTATGATGAGACGCAAAAATATTTCCATTGCTTTGGGATATATTAACCCCTATGGGAGTACTAGCCCAGACCCTGTGTTCCCCCCTCCACTTTTTCGAAAGAGCACTCTTGTACATTGAAGCTCGGAAACAGACAGAGATAGAGAGAACTTAGCGCAGTTCTGGAGACCGAGACAGAGAGCTTCCCCGCATACATCGCACGATTGTATAGATCGTTAACCCAAATTTATCGACTAATAATGATATCGATTTCAAGTCTCTTATTTGTTTACGCAAAGAAATGACAGAATATTTTCTGCTATCGACAGTGTTTGTTTATTTACATGCTTGCTGTTCTTCGCTCCGTGTTGAATGAGTCTTTGTCCAATTATTATTTCCTTCTAAGGGAACAGCAAATGAATCAATTTTTTGTGTATTGTTTATGTAAAGAAATGACGTAGTCTTGTATGCTATCAGTGTTTATTTACAATTGTCTCTACCTCGAATTATTTGTTGTTGCGTTATGTTCTCTCTGTCTTTGTCTGTCTCCGAGCTCAATGTACAAGAGTGCTCTAACTGAATAAGTGGAGGGGGACCGCAGGGTCTCCGATAGTACTCTTTTTGGGGTTAATTAACTCCGTGTATTTTCTCCTGAACCGTGTCTCAAGCTGAGTGTGTAATTCTCAAAATTTGGATTATTTTATAGTCGATTGTATTGCATGCTTAATTTTAATAGGAGAGAAGTTGGCAGACACTTTCAAACGACGATGGTTTTTCCAACATACATTTGAATGAAACACGAGAAAATCTACAGAATAAAGGTGAGTGCTTAAATCGTCATTATCATAGTTGAAAAATCGCCGCTTTAAATCCTCCTTATCCAGAAAAGTATCTCCCCTATCAATGGTTACGATATAAAAGCACCACTGAACTTGGGGCGCAAAATGCAGAATAACGACCCAGTCGAGAGTTGCACATGGTTTTTATTTTACTTAACCATTCTACTTTACGTTAATCAACACTGATTGACTGTCCGTTTTTATAATATATATATATATACTAAGTTCTCTAATCCTTATTTTCTTCGTTATCGCTCAAACATTCGGCCGACTCATAAGCCCACAATAAAATGAAAAATATTTTTGATCGATTGTAAAATTTAAATAACACACTCGATCAGTATTTTTCAGACAACTTCGGTTTATAATGAGAGTTCGTAATCGCTCTGTAGGCATGTTTAGGTATAGCGTCCGATCGCGAGGCGCTCATTCGTCATGTCAGCGGCCCGAAAAGCGGTCCGGTTGGACACACAGATCTTGTGGCCACTCCGTCCTCTTTTAGGGCTCTTTATAGCATTTTCGGGGATAATTAACCGTTTTATTATTTTTGCAGATAACTTTGCACGAGACCAATCCAGGTGCCGGGACATTTTTAAAGCACTCTACGAATTTATAGAAAAAATTATTTTATTAATATATGGAATTATTTTAGCAATTTCTCTATGCAATCATAGCTTGAAGACTGATAACTCTGAAATAATTAAGGAAATCGGTATTGAAGTTACCGAATTGATCAACCGTCTTAAGGACGTATCCGAGAGCTCCGAAAACAATAATGAATTTATTGTTGTTACGAGAGATCTCATACAGAGCATGATCAAATTGCAAGACGTTGGAGATGAGGCAGATGAACACAGCAAAGCTGCTATAAAATTATTATGGAAAGATGTATACGTAGCCATGGATGATATTTGCGAAAAGAAAAAAAGTAATCCCTCCAAGACACACTGTGAAGGGCCTCATATATCATTCATGGATAATTCGCAAATCTATAGTAATGAAGATCGTCAAAGATGGAGGAATTCATTAGGCGCTGTTAGTTCGGACGTTAATAGTAATGAAAATGTCTGGGCTTGTAAAATTTCGCTGGTAAAAGTTATCAAATCTGAGAAAGCCAACAATATCGGTATTCAACAGTGATCATTTAAATTCTTCTTTCATCGCTATTGAGAAGATTTTGGCCGAACTAACAGGTGAGTATTGAAATGTATTGTAATTAAAGAATCAGCTCGACGACCTTATAAACGGTGATATTTCATATTTTTAAGGGTTCTTCAATTAAAATGCTTTTGTAAGACATGAACTTGCATTCGTTGGATGGCAGCGCGTCGCACATCAGCTGGGGAATTCATCAGCATTGACACTTAACAGAGGCTCACGATGGTTTTCTGCATTCGGTCTATAAGGTGTTAAGACATTATGAAAATTCGAATGAATTCTAGGAGCAAAATACACGGATACTGTAAAAGTTGATCAATTAAGCAATTTTGAAAATAATATTGTTTTAAAATAAAGAAAATTAGATATTGAGTATTTGTATTTTATTAGCGTTCAACCTTGTTCCAAACTAAAAATTTAGTCTTTAACACTAGGTTTACGGGCGTTTCTTGTATAC
This sequence comes from Stenopsyche tienmushanensis, assembly GCA_008973525.1. Lineage (NCBI taxonomy): Eukaryota > Metazoa > Arthropoda > Insecta > Trichoptera > Stenopsychidae > Stenopsyche > Stenopsyche tienmushanensis. The sequence continues at coordinate 549,563 of WACJ01000141.1, forward strand.
CTATTTCTACAATCACCTCGTCTACACGGCTTAGCCATTTGATTAGTGAGTTAATTTAAAATTTCATAGTCTTATGTTTTTAACCTTTTAACTGCCACTGACTCATCAGCGCGTACAAATGCGACGCGCCGGTGAGACATTGGCATTTAACAGGTTAATGAGGTTCAGGGACTTTCAAGCATTCTATTTTTTTTTTATAATAAAAGTATTTAATTGTGTAATATGTATATGCAAATCTTTTAATCTTAATAATAATATTATCAAATATCGAATAACATAATAAGGTCTCTGTTACAATTATTCCCGCAAGCTTCGATTTCTTTCATTTGTAATTCAATACTTTATGGTTTTTAAATTACACTGAATTTATGTATATCCTTTACAACTGTGAAAGAAAACTATCAAATTACATATTCATGGATTTATTATTATTTCTTAAGCATGTTGTCTAATGAACCCGAACGTATTTCGCTAGATCAAAGAGCACAAATTTTGGAACCTATAAAATGCAGATAAATAATGCGGCGAATTTAATAAAATATTCAAATTTCTAGGATTCAAAAAAGGGAATATAAAATACGAAAAAGGATTTACATTGGATCATCAGTTAATACAAATCAAATTGCTAGTGTAAAAATAATTTATCAGCTAGAAGAAAAAACTGTTTAATAATATGGATTAAAGATTATCGTCAAAAAAATGTACCCCTGGAAAGACATCTGATTAAAAGAAAAGCAATCGAATTATTTGAGTATTTAAAAGAAAAAGAACGTGACTTAAAGGAAATATTTACCGCTAGTGGTGGATAGTTTGAAGGATTTAAAAGACGATTTTCTTTAAAAAAAAACATCAAAATACAAGATGAACGTTCTTCAGCCGACGTAGATGCTGCTAATATTTTTATAAATCAATTTAAGACAATTATACAAACGGAAGGTTATACAGCAGACCAAGTGTTTATCGCTGATGAGACGGGTCCAAATTGGAAAAAGATGCCAGAACGATCGTTCATATCTAAAACAGAGAAATCTGCTCCCGGCTTCAAAGTTTCAAAAGATCTTATATTGGATCTTATAATTTAGAAAATCTTTCTGTATATTGGAGGGCTAATAGAAAAGCATGGGTGACACAAGTTATATTTAAATATTGCCACAAAAGCCATTCGATCAAGGTATAATCAAAGCTTTTAAAGCGTATTATATACGCCATACATTTAAATGAATTGTGGACATATTAGATGTGTTATTGAAAGCATAGAAAGATATTTCGATATTAAATTGCATTGAAATTATGGATTCCTGTGTCAAAGAGATGAAATTCTCTACTCTAAATGCATGCCGGAGATGTATTTGGTCTGAAGTTGTGTTAAAAGAATCCAAATCAATTTCATTATTTAATGAAAACGACCGAATAACTAATATAGCTCGATCTTTGGGCGGGGAAGGACTCGAAGACATGAACGAAAACGATAGAAGAAATGCAGACAAAAGCTATTTTTGACAATAAAGAAACTACAAATACAGCTAATCTAATCAGAACGATAAAGAAATTAAAAAAAGTCTCGATGTAACATGATATTAGATGACACTGATAGTAATTGAATGCATAATTACATAATTTAAGATGTTTACCTTTTTTTCGTTTTCTACGATTATTGTTTGTTTTTAATATTTTTTTTATTAATATGTGTCCTAAAATAAAACATATTCCCGAAAAAGTTTTGTAGTTTATATTTACTTATTTATTCATCGTATGCTAACGCATTAAAAAAATAAGTCGCGTTTAAGTCCCCTGACTGCTGTGGCCCGGTGAGATAAGTCATCAGTGCGCTCTTAAACATTTATTTTATAAGCGCGCCTTTTTATTCTGCGGTCCCTATCCCGTGATTATAGGAGGGTCAACTGTATCTGTGTTTATCCTCTCCGGCACTCTCCCGCAGGGTCGTAACTAGGGCGTGGCAAAGCAGGCGCCTGCCACGGGCGCAACTGGACTTGGGGCGCAAAACGTAGGATACCGACCCGATTGAGAGAGTTGCACGTGGTTTTTATTTTACTTGACCATTCTACTTTAAATAATACGCGTTAATTGACATATCAGTATTACGGAGTCATTTTCGGTATCTTTCGTGGGGTTCCCCTGCGTCTTCGTTTGCAGATAATACTTATTGTGCCAGATAAGTCTGCATATTTTCTTCGCAGCACTTCAAATCTTATCTTATCCAAATATAATATAAGAAAAATTAAACAGGATCCTCTGTCACAATAAAAAAGGTTGAAAACAAGTACTTTTCATTCTCATTACTCTGAAAATTGACTCGAAGTAGATAAAGCCACTGGACAGATAATCGATGTCAAGCTAGAGAGTCTTTGATTTAAAGTGTCGGCGAAGATGGTATGTAGAGACTTATTTGGCGTAATAAGCAGGTATTATCTGCTGACTCATGACGGTATTTGACGGTAACTGTGCGTCAATGGGTTAAATGAGATTATCTCGAATCTGTATTTTCAAAAACGACTTAAGTTGGGGCTTAAAAAGTTTTAAATCGAACTGGCTGAATTTTTGGGAGTTTTTTTCAGTATAATATTGTTGATTGGATATACTTAAAGTTTTAAGGTTTTCGCGTTAATAAATTACTTTTTTGGGGTAAAATTTGTCAAGAATATATGAAAATTTAACTAAAAAGCCGACTTAGTTTTTAATTTTATACATTAATAGGTTATTATATTCTTCTCTTGCATATATTAAAAATCAAAAATTTATTTTCAGATCTATAGAAAAAAATTGACAAATGAACAACTTCTTGATATCACGAAAAAATGGGGGAGGGGGGGGGGGGGCGCAATTTAGATTTTTGCCACGGGCGCATCATACCCTAGTTACGGCTCTGCTCTCCCGGATAAACGAGAGTCTACTGTATGAACACGACTTATATTATGATCATGATTGATAAGTGTACATTTTATCTTAACAACGATTCGATGTAATACTCTTGATAGCAACTATCCCTGTAAAGTGGTACTACTATACTACTTTACACGTTTTGCTATTTATCCGACTATACGTTATATATTAAAAACGCAAAACAAAAATATGATAATATTAGGGTGTCCCATTAGTTTCTTTCGTTTTCATATTAAGAAAAAAATAAACAATAATTTATATTACATCAAAATTTATTGAATAATATATGATCCATTCAGTTCTATTACCTTTCTCCATCTTTCCGGAAGCCTCATATTGTCTTTTTGCCAAAATTTCCCAGGTCTGTTGGAAAAATATTGATCAAGATACATTTTTATATCATTTTTGGAAAATATTTTTTTACCACGTACAGAATTTTTCTATTAAATAAATAAATAATATTCTGTAGGGGTCAATATCTGGATAGTATGGAGGATGAGGTAAAACATCCCAGTCAAATGATAATAATTTATTTCTGACGAGCAAAGACACATGATGCCTGGCGTTATCGTCATGAATAACAACGCCTCGTCTTTTCGCTAATTCTGGTCGTTTTCTTGCAATTGCATCGCTTAGATTGTCTAGTTGGAAACAATATTTTGTTGAATTGATCGTTTCACCTTGCTGAAGTAGCTCATAATAAACTACTCCCTTCCAGTCCCACCAAATGCATAGCGAAACTTTTTTTGGATGTAGGCCAGGTTTAGCCACAGTCAAAGCTTCTGTACCCTTGGTCCAAGACCGTTTACGTTGGATATTCTCATAGAGTATCCAACGTTCATCTCCAGTGACAAGTCTCTTCAAAAAATGTTGGCTATTATGTCGTTGGAGAAGAAGATCGCATTTTGAAATACGCTAAAGTTTATTTGAGTCAGTCAGTTCATGAGGAAGCCACACATCTGAACGATTGATGTAGCCCAATTTTGTCAGATGATTATGGACAGATGTTCGTGGAATTTCTAACTTGTTAGCTATTTCGCGAATAGTATATCGCGGGTTTTATTCAACCATGGCTATGATTAGATCTGTGTTCATTTGCGAAAGAAACTTATGGGATAACTTAATATATTATGTGCATCAATATTTCGTTTTACACAGCCATATACAAATTATTTGGAATGTCAATTTTTAAAGTGTTATATAGGAACGGGAGCGCTTTCAGGGCAGTCTCCGGGCACGGATGGGGATGGACAGGCATCGGACAAAAAGACTCTCTTCGCTAGATAACTTTATATTCAGCACGAGAGAGAGAGAGATTTGGCTGCGAGAAGGACGTATTCCCGCAACAAAGGCAAACAGACGACTATCATTGACTCTCGCTACAAAAGCTTAAAAGTTTTATTCTACACTTTTAACTCTTAACTAATATTGTGGGTCAGATTTGATCCAGGAGCATACAATTTCGGTTCGGATTTGATCGGATACGCTCGGACATATGCATCAGGCATAGAATGTGCTTAAGTTTACTGTTGATGAATTGAAAAAAAATCAATGTTTACTGTTGATGAATTGACGTGATCTCCATATATTTGGCTTTATTGCTCAGCAGAATAGTTGGAAGTCTCTGGCTTTTTATCTTTAATTCGATAACGTGATGATTCTTACTTTATCGCTTAGCTTGCCACTCTGAAGTGGAATTTCATACAGTCCAGTAGGTAAATTAGTGTTCAATTTCTAAAGATCGTTTAGGATTAGATAAAAAAACCAGCGTTTCCCAAATGTTATTTTCGTAGTCTCCTACACATTTTGTTACGTTCCGTAAATATTCATGAAAATTGCAGATCTAGAAAAGAAACTAAGGCCCGATCCACACTGTGGTGCCGTAAATGGTTCGATCTCGGTCGAGAAACGGAATTGGAACTAACCAATAGTGTGAATACTCTGAGGCCCGATCCACACTATGGTGCCGTTGACGGTTCGATCTCGCTCCGATCCCGGTCCGATCAAATATTCTTACACAAGAAACAATCAGAGTATTCACACTATCGGATCGTTCCAATCCCGTTTTTTGTATGAGAATATTTGACCGGAGCGAGACCAGGAGCGAGATCGAACCGTTACCAGCACCATAGTGTGGATCGGGCCTGATTGTTTCTTGTGTAAGAATATTTGATCGGACCGGGATCGGAGCGAGATCGAACCGTCAACGGCACCATAGTGTGGATCGGGCCTAAATCGAACCTCGGAATCATTGTTAGTATTGGGATTTTCCGTAATCACACGTTATAATGGTATTCCCCGAAATCGCAAACCATTTTGTTTGATGCTCGCATGCAATCTCGCGGTGCGATTTAGGCCTGATCCACACTATGGTGCCAGTAACGGTTCGATCTCGCTCCGGTCTCGGTCCGATCAAATATTCTTACACAAGAAACAATCAGAGTGTTCACACTATCGGATCGTTCCAATCCCGTTTTTTGTATGAGAATATTTGACCGGACCGAGACCGAGAGCGAGATCGAACCGTTACCGGCACCATAGTGTGGATCAGGCCTTAGTATTACAGCACGAACGCATACATTTTTCGTCACTGTTGATTAGGATCGATTATGTTAACGCTTTCGCGCGCGGCCACAGTCAATTCCTTGTAATTTGATTGTAATTTGTTATGTACTTCAATTTGGGATTTCCAAACTTTCAGCCATTAAGTGTTAATACCCTGTGTTGGATCTTCTATCGCCTTCTGTATATGTTATACTTTATTCACCTCCATCATAAGCATTTAATTTTGTATAGTTTGACATTCCAATGAACATGAAAATATGAGAACAGGCGTTTGTTTTGTTAAAGTTAAGATAGAAGCATCATCTTTATCGCTTTGTATATAATATCTCGGTACTATTCAGGAATTGCCTTATTATCTGAGTATCAAAAATTAAAAGAGAAAATCATTTTGAAAAAACAAAAATTTTCAGGCACGGATAATCCGCACCCAGATAATTGAGAGTCCATTTTAACTGTCATAAAATTTAGGTATAACTTACTGAAATTGCTATCGTCGAATAAGCTATTTTAAACTCTTTCAACAAAGATAAGATGACTTTCGTTCGTGTTGTCTTGAGAGCAGGCGTTTGTTTTGACAATTGAAATGCTCGCATCATTCTTATCGTTGACCAAATTTGTTATTCCCTCTAAACTGTTCTGGAGTATCGTTATTAGCCGAGTATCACCACTCCTTTGCAAAATCTACTCCTTCAGAAGTAAATTGGCAGGCTTGCGCGGTAATCTTGTTTTTTTTTTATTTTCGTAACACATTAATAGGCAAAAATAGCTGAACAACAGAAAGCAGATACTATGCAAGTTGAACATTAAGAAATATTCGGAAGAATCGAAGGAATATTGTGTGCTATCAATAGTGTTAAGGTTAATTTATTGAGCCTGGTTCAATATCAAGCTTGTTACATGCTGCGGCGGAGCTGACAGAAAAGTGGATTTACATTAGAGCATAGCATGTATGTTCTCCGGTGTGAAGGGTTAATAAGATTTTATCAATATATGTATAAGTAAGACAGCGTTAAACGAGGCTCAGGTGTATGTACAAATTAATTTTACATATTTATAGAAATATATTGTTGTTATAAGACGTAATCTTTATTAGGTTTGTGTATTTTTAAATGCAATACAATTTTTCTTTTTTTTTCTCTAAAACTAGATTAGTGTAAAATAAATCACAAAAATCCCGAAGAGATAATGGCAGATTCCAAAGAGCAAAGAGCAACAAATAAAGGTGGAAATGAGGGTAAGCGTTTAGATTTTTCATTATTATTTTTTTTTTAATAGATTTGTTTCCATTTTTCATGTGTGCATTAAAAGTTTCGTAACGAGGCGATTGGTCTATATGACCCTATTTTCCTATCAGATCAGAAAGATCCCATTTGACTAAATAGATTCTACCGGACCAGATATCAGAATGTTCGTCTAGATCAGGGGTGGCCAATGTGTACACATCTCTGATGCCCGACCTAAATAGTCTGTGAAAAGAGATCATTATTTTCTCGAATCAAAATAACTCGATATTGAATGAGTATTATCTATTCTTATTTCAAATTTAAACTTATTTTTGCTTTTAAATTACTACTTTTAATTTAATCACTTAATGCATGCGAGAAAGCTAAGTTCTCTTTATATCTGTCTGTCTCCGAGATTCAATGTGCAAGAGTGGTCTTTCTGAATAATGGAGGGGGTTACGGAGGGTCTCCGATAGTACTCCCGCAGGGGTTAAAAATGCCTTTCAACTAAGCGTGAGGGTTTAGGTGTAATGCTGTTTTTTGATGGTATAGGTTGGCTTTTTACTATGTTGTCTTTTTGGTCCTTCTATCTTAAAACTATAAGTTTGCCTTTGAATCTTACCTTATGCTACTAGTCACCGCTTACTAAGTACACATCCAGCCCAACACAATAGCGAAGTGCAACCAGCTTGCTACCTATCTTAAACTCATGTCAAAACGTGTATCGACAGCGCATACATTCGTTAAACAAAAAAAGGTCCGCCTGCTTTAGGACTCAACATATATTTCGAGGACGTATATATACGTCCAAACCAATTTCGATGTAGTTTACGTTGGATGCATATATACGTCATGCCCAATTAACAGGCTAAGAATAGCCACGCACATGTGGTAGCCTTGTCCCTGAGCAAATAAGAATGTATAATCGAAATGCTGATGATGGCTGGTTCGCTCCCAGTATTTGATCTTTGCTGAAACTGCTTCGCATGGAATGGGTTAAATTTTGAACAGCGTTATGGGATCAATCGTCAGAATATTTTTTCAAAAAACTAGTAACAACCCAGCGGTAAATATGACCGCCTTGGCAGAGGCAGTTCTTAGAAATGAAATAAGTGAGTTAGAAATTATTGTTTGGAAGTATATATGTACTGAATTACTCTTTACTTGTGTTTGTTTGTGTTTCAAAATTAAAATATCGATAAACATATTCAACACTCTACGTGAATGCAATAGATCTTAGATAATTCTAACCATCATTCATTAACACTTTCGCCGCCAAAACAAAATTCGCAAATTTCATTTTTTATTATTTTAGTTATATTTTGCTATGTTTAAGTGCTATTATAATATTGTGAGTGTTTTTAGCTTAATTTTATGATAAATAAGAGTGTACCATGTCAGCCGTATGTGGGTGACACGGCTCTCCATTAATGAAGCACAGTGTCAGCCACATATGGCTGACACGGCGGTCAAAGTGTAAAATTATTATAGAAAGTATTATTTTTTTAGGTACAGTTCACACTCCAAAGAAAAGAGGTGCACCGAATATAGAATGGACCATGAATAAGAATGTTAATAACTCTACTACTCCTGCAAACACAACTAAATTCACTGCAATACAAAACCAAAATATAAGACCTGGAAAAAATATCGACGAAAGACGTACTTCAAATACGATTAAAGGTGAAGGTAATAGATACAAAAAATTATTTGAATCTTCAATAAATGCGTTGAGAAATTTCTTGAAAGCCATGGAAAAAAAAATGAACTGTGAGTACAATTTGAAACATACAAATGTTACAAATAATATACAATTAAAAGAAAAATATGCCACTGAATTAAAAGAAGCTGAAGAATCCTTTAATTCGAAATTAATTGATTGTAGAAAGGAAATAAAATCAATAAAAGAGGAAAATTTGGAGAATACACGTATTAAATTCCTTCTTGGAGTTTTAACTATAATTGAAAAACATTTCGACCCAAAATCTATTGAAAGTTCTGAAAAATCTAAACCTAAGCAAAAAAAAGAAGATTGTAAGACAACGTATGACAAGATAGAAAAAGATGTCAATGGGCTGATAGTTCGCGTTGATTGCTACGCCGAGGGATCAAAAAATGATCGAGAATATGCCATATTAGATGAACTACTCATTCAAAACATGCTCAAATTGGATGACATCGAAGTGGAAGACAAGGAAGAAATTCGACTCGCTAGAAAAGTATTGCTTAAACAAATACATGCAGCTGTCGATAAATTGGAAAAAGCAAAAAAAACACACAACAATAAAAATTTGAATAATGAGAACGAGTTGGATAAGAATAACATAGAAGAAAGTAACACCGATAAAGAACAAAACACTGGAAATATAAATGGGAAAAATCAAATTGCTGAACAAAATTCAAACCTTGAACACGATGATAAGGACAAGTCTACGAATTCTGAAGAAACGTCTGAAACAAATGAGAGTAACGTCGATAAGGAACGAAACACTGAAAATGACGGTGATGACGGCAATTCAAAATTAGCTAATTTAGCAACAGGAAAAGCTGAACCAAAACCAACCGAGGATTCGAATAGTAATGGGAAAAATCAAATTGCTGAACAAAATTCAAACCTTGAACACGATGATAAGGACAAGTCTACGAATTCTGAAGAAAAGTCTGAAACAAATGAGAGTAACGTCGATAAGGAACGAAACACTGAAAATGACGGTGATGACGGCAATTCAAAATTAGCTAATTTAGCAACAGGAAAAGCTGAACCAAAACCAACCGAGGATTCGAATAGTAATGGGAAAAATCAAATTGCTGAACAAAATTCAAACCTTGAACACGATGATAAGGACAAGTCTACGAATTCTGAAGAAACGTCTGAAACAAATGAGAGTAACGTCGATAAGGAACGAAACACTGAAAATGACGGTGATGACGGCAATTCAAAATTAGCTAATTTAGCAACAGAAAAAGCTGAACCAAAACCAACAGAGGATTCGAATAGTAATGGGAAAAATCAAATTGCTGAACAAAATTCAAACCTTGAACACGACGATAAGGGTAAGTCTACGAATTCTGAGGAAACATCTGAAACAAATGAGAGTAAAGTCGATAAGGAACGAAACACTGAAAATGACGGTGATGACGGCAATTCAAAATTAGCTAATTTAGCAACAGGAAAAGCTGAACCAAAATCAACCGAGGATTCGAATAGTAATGGGAAAAATCAAATTGCTGAACAAAATTCAAACCTTGAACACGATGATAAGGACAAGTCTACGAATTCTGAAGAAACGTCTGAAACAAATGAGAGTAACGTCGATAAGGAACGAAACACTGAAAATGACGGTGATGACGGCAATTCAAAATTAGCTAATTTAGCAACAGGAAAAGCTGAACCAAAACCAACCGAGGATTCGAATAGTAATGGGAAAAATCAAATTGCTGAACAAAATTCAAACCTTGAACACGATGATAAGGACAAGTCTACGAATTCTGAAGAAAAGTCTGAAACAAATGAGAGTAACGTCGATAAGGAACGAAACACTGAAAATGACGGTGATGACGGCAATTCAAAATTAGCTAATTTAGCAACAGGAAAAGCTGAACCAAAACCAACCGAGGATTCGAATAGTAATGGGAAAAATCAAATTGCTGAACAAAATTCAAACCTTGAACACGATGATAAGGACAAGTCTACGAATTCTGAAGAAACGTCTGAAACAAATGAGAGTAACGTCGATAAGGAACGAAACACTGAAAATGACGGTGATGACGGCAATTCAAAATTAGCTAATTTAGCAACAGAAAAAGCTGAACCAAAACCAACAGAGGATTCGAATAGTAATGGGAAAAATCAAATTGCTGAACAAAATTCAAACCTTGAACACGACGATAAGGGTAAGTCTACGAATTCTGAGGAAACATCTGAAACAAATGAGAGTAAAGTCGATAAGGAACGAAACACTGAAAATGACGGTGATGACGGCAATTCAAAATTAGCTAATTTAGCAACAGGAAAAGCTGAACCAAAACCAACCGAGGATTCGAATAGTAATGGGAAAAATCAAATTGCTGAACAAAATTCAAACCATGAACGCGATGATAAGGACAAGTCTACGAATTCTGAAGAAACGTCTGAAACAAATGAGAGTAACGTCGATAAGGAACGAAACACTGAAAATGACGGTGATGACGGCAATTCAAAATTAGCTAATTTAGCAACAGAAAAAGCTGAACCAAAACCAACCGAGGATTCGAATAGTAATGGGAAAAATCAAATTGCTGAACAAAATTCAAACCTTGAACACGATGATAAGGACAAGTCTACGAATTCTGAAGAAACGTCTGAAACAAATGAGAGTAACGTCGATAAGGAACGAAACACTGAAAATGAAGGTGATGACGGCAATTCAAAATTAGCTAATTTAGCAACAGAAAAAGCTGAACCAAAACCAACCGAGGATTCGAATAGTAATGGGAAAAATCAAATTGCTGAACAAAATTCAAACCATGAACGCGATGATAAGGACAAGTCTACGAATTCTGAAGAAACGTCTGAAACAAATGAGAGTAACGTCGATAAGGAACGAAACACTGAAAATGACGGTGATGACGGCAATTCAAAATTAGCTAATTTAGCAACAGGAAAAGCTGAACCAAAATCAACCGAGGATTCGAATAGTAATGGGGAAAATCAAATTGCTGGACAAAGTTCAAGCCCTGAACACGATAGAAAGACTGAATATACGAATTCGGAGATATCTCCAACAAATGAGAGTAACGCCGATAAAGAAAAAATCACTGGAAATGACGGTGATGGCGGCAATTCAAAATTAGCTGATTTAACAACAGGAAACGCTGAACCAAAATTAACCGAGGATTCGAATAGTAATGGGGAAAATCAAATTGCTGAACAAAATTCAAACCATGAACGCGATGATAAGAATAAGTCTACGAATTCTAAGGAGGAAACAAATGAGAATTACGTCGATAAGGAACAGAAAAACACTGGAAATAACGGTGATGGTGTTAATTCAAGCCACCAAATAAACTAATTCAAATTTATTTCTTACGATGAAAATGTAAAATCTTCGATCGACTTCTGTCAATGTCCTCGCTGTCAATAAACACCATATAATAGAAGATTGTTTTATTATGTGATGCTTCTACACATGTTCATAAGAATTGAATAATATTAGGGTGTCCCATTAGTTTCTTTCATTTTCATATTAAGAAAAAAATGAACAATAATTTGTATTACATCAAAATGTATTGAATAATTTATGGTCCATTCTGTTCTATTACCTAACTCCATCTCTCCGGAAGCCTCATAATGCCGTCTTGCCAAAATTTCCCAGGTCTGTTTGAAAAATATTGATCAAGATACATTTTTATATCATTTTTGGAAAATATTTTTTTATGACGTAAAGAATTTTTCAATTGAATAAATAATATTCTGAAGGGGCAATATCTGGATAGTATGGAGGATGAGGTAAAACATCCCAGTCAAATGATAATAATTTATTTCTGACGAGCAAAGACACATGAGGCCTGGCGTTATCGTCATGAATAACAACGCCTCGTCTTTTCGCTAATTCTGGCCGTTTTCTGGCTGAAGTAGCTCATAATAAACTACCCCCTTCCAGTGCCACCAAATGCATTTTTTTTTTTTTTTTTTAAATCCTTATGACGTCCATCAAAGCATGAATCTTTGATGTGTCATATCCGATAACGGATATAGGGTGATCTCCATAGGAGATCTTACTTGGGAGATGATTTAATGTGGTGGTTTCCCGTTGCCTTCCACACGTGGTAAAGTAAGGATAGGATTATTTGGAAAGGTAGGAGAGGAGAGAATCTATGAGTGAGTAGCGAAATTATCATTATATATATAAATGCTAATTTAATTATTGTTGCAAATTCAATTACTCACTCATGGGCGTCCCTGCACGACTTTATTAATCGCCTCAGAATTTACTTTTTCTAATCCAGGAAATCAGGGTAAACCTGGATCGAGACGATCGATCAGAAATATTAATATTTCCGATCTCCCAAATTTGTTGGTACGGTGAAAATGTTTTCCACAATCTGGATTTGAACCCGAACCTTTGCAACAAGAGTCCAGGATCTAAGCCACTATACCAACACTTGGTCAGCCAAATGCATAACAAAACTTTTTTTGGATGCAGGTCAGGTTTAGCTACAGTTAAAGCTTCTGTACCCTTGGTCCTGGACCGTTTACGTTGGATATTCTCGTAGAGAATCCAACTTTCATCTCCAGTGACTAATCTCTTCAAAAAAGGTTGGCTATTATGTCGTTGGAGAAGAAGATCGCATTTTGAAATACGCTGAAGTTTATTTGAGTCAGTCAGTTCATGAAGAAGCCACACATCTGAACGATTGATGTAGCCTAATTTTGTCAGATGATTATGAACGAATGTTCGTGGAATTTCTAACTTGTTAGCTATTTCGCGAATAGTATATCGCGGGTTTTCTTTAACCATGACAATGATTAGATCTGTGTTCATTTGCGAAAGAAACTTATGGGACAACCTAATATTAAATGCTGATGTCATCGTTCACACTTTTACAATAATTCGATATAAGCATCATATCAAACCCTAAAGCTCTATATACCGAATCAAATCTCAACAGTTCCGTTGATCAGCAATGATTAATAATAGCTTTTGGTCAATGAAACCAAATTAACACTTGGAGAATCTTTTTGATATAAACAATATTATCGATTCATAATGCTAATTCGGTCCAAATATAGTGATATTTTTTTGATCTTATCAATAGAAAAATGGTCATTCCAGTGGGTTTGGGTGGGCTTTAAATTTAACGGCAACATTGCAAACTTTTGTGTCATTTTGATAAATAAAATAAAGATTTTTTTAAAAATATTTTCTTATTTTTTTCAATCGATTTGCACTGCCAATTCCATTTGCATAATTATCAAGATTTTTAATTATCAATTGATTGTAAAGAGAAAAGCTGAAAACAGCGGATACGATACTAGAATAGAAGTCCTAGCAATGGGAACGTTGAGGATATCCAATGGGACGATGGAAGAAAAACTGGTGAAATAAATTTAATAACAATAGCATCAGGAATAATCAAAAAATTAGGGAACGATAGTGCAAATGGAAACAATGAATTTGTGCAAAATTTTACAATAAAAGTCTGAGACAATGAATCTCTTCCATAAACATGGCCAAGACTAGCTTCGGGACATCTGAAAGAAGAAGAACAAAACATAACTCTGCCAATAAGTCTATTATAATGATTCTTTCGAAATTATACACGCGCTCCATAACTTGTAAAAGTTGTCTTAAATCCCAAGTAAAAGTAAATCCGATAGAAAAACGTTATTTTATTTCATTAACAGGGAAAAAATATTACTATTATACAGAGAATTTTTGAAATAAAAAGGATCTTTTGGAATAGAAATTGTTGCATATCATACTTTATTTTATAGAACTCAACAAATCATATTTATTTTAATCATTGTCGAAGTTAAATAACTAAAAAGTACTCAATTACAGGGTGGGGTATAAACAGTTCTTCCATGCTGCATTTTATTTTTAAGTGACATTGGTTAAAATCCATTTTCTTTCCAAGACATAAAGGCACTTTGCATGCAATACAAAACCATGAAGCAATGCTTGTGTAGGTACGGTAGGGCAAATTGGCCTGAACGTCACAGAAATTGGAACTCCAAGCGACAGTTGGTCGGAAAAGAGGGAGAATCGTTTGTAGTCTTTCCAGCTCTGTCGCATACATCATATAGAGTGCTATGCGTCACCTCTACTGTGTGTGTGTTTATATAATACGTAGAATAAAGCAACCACTACACAAGTGGCCACGTGAAGGGACTCACTGGACTAGTGCTTGTAGAAATCGAGAAAGTTCGTCACACCAATGTGCGCCAACATGGTGCATCCGTTAAACGTCTCGCAAAACAAATTCCGCACACAAAAAATGTTTGCGCTAATTTAAAAGCCTTCTTAGGTACACGCTCAATAACTCACCAAAATTTCGTCGTAATCGCACGAATAGTATGGGAATGTACCATGTATATACATGCAAGCAAATTAAACTACAGACATTATTATTTTTTTTATACAATAGATTTTCATTGATGGATTTCTTAAGCCGTCCTCCAAGCAAAAAGTTGGTTGTTTTCAATTATCAATGGTCGCTGAATGCAATTCAACGATATTTCAATTAACGGAAGAATAAACTGGACTCTTCTTTACAAAACTTTTCAGACAAAGTCAATGACGTTTATCATACATTCGGTTTTGCATGGCCTGCATAGCCATATATGTATTTTATCTGGTTTATTACAGATAAACATAGATTATATGATATTGCGAATAACGATATCGATAACTTGCGCATATTGTATTATAAACGAATCTTATTTGTATTTAATTTAGTGCGACATTGTGGAGATAAGTCGAACTCACATAACTGTGTATGTACTATGATTAAAATCGAACAATAGGATATACATAGATATTTTTCATCTTTATCTTTGTAGTGAATAAGTTAATCTCTGTAGAATATTCTTCGGACCGATTGGCATTTTAAAAAATAAACCAAATTAATACACGCTGAAGGAAAGCAGAAGGCAAAGGGGTTTTGATAAAACCATTGCCAAGATCAATAAAAATGGAAGTCAAAGGTAGTTATATGTATTTTTTATCGCTTTTTTGTGCAAATTTATTATATTTAGAAATATCGGTATTTTTATATGAATTTGAAAAACGGACAGACCTCGAAAAAGTTGCAGTCTTTAAAATAAAGTTTCAGCGGGTTCCTTAAGGCCCGATCCACACTATAGTGCCGGTAACGGTTCGATCTCGCTCTCGGTCTCGGTCCGGTCAAATATTCTCATACAAAAAACGGGATTGGAACGATCCGATAGTGTGAATACTCTGATTGTTTCTTGTGTAAGAATATCTTCTACTTTCCTGTTCGTCGCTGCTTGTTGAATGAGTGTTTGTCCATAATCATTTCATTCTAAATCAAGAGCAAATGAATCGATTTTTTGTGTATTGTTTATGTAAAGAAATGACGTGGTCTTGTATGCTATCAGCAGTGTTTATTTACAATTGACTCTGTCTCGAATCGCCAAAATCCGAAAGCCGCTCGAATCAGCAAAAGACCCCCTTAACCCCTAAAAAATGTTTGTCGGTTCATGTGTAAAACGCCCTGTATAGCGAAATATCTTTCACCTCGTGATTTTTATGACTCATTATATTTATGCGACTCGCGGTAAAAAATTGTGGAAGTTTTCTTCAGTTTTTATTTTCTTTTAGATTCGGGAAGCAGTCACGTTCCCAAGAAACGGGAGCACAAAACTATACCAATCGATATGGCATATAGAGATGCAAATCAAGCGACCCAAAATCAAACTTCAAGCAGATCAGAAAGTACTGAAAGATGTCACAAATTTAATAAGGAGCAATATAAGGATGATAAAAGACTACACAAGTTGACTATAAAAATGAATAAATCTTTGTTAACATTCCTTAATGTCTTGGAAAATGTGATTTATACTGTGCGTGATAAGCATAGTAACGCTAAAAAAATATTGTCGACTGAAAGGAAGCTCTCTTTGGCATTAGATGAATGCGTTGAAAACCTAAATTTGATGGAAAATGAAAACATTAATCATGAAATTTTGCCGTTCTTTCGTCAAATTTTGATCATTATGAAAGATAGTTTTCTCACAGTGTATATAATGGAAAGATTGGAAATACGAGATCTAAAGGGTGAAACACTAAAGCGCGATTTTCGGACGAAGAAGATCAAAATTCAGGCAATAAAGGATGCCAGATCATTTTTTAAAGCTCTCGAAACCAAATTAGATCGTAATTTTGAAATGGCATATTCGCGTAACACTGAACGTGATTCAAAAAGGGGGCTCGAGTCTTCATTGGCTGTTTGCACTGAAATATTGAAGAAACTTGAACAGGAAAACTGGGACGACGACTACGAACTGCTATTTTTGCGAGAAATGCACCGATTGATTTTATCGAACTTTGCATTCAACGATGTAGAGGTGTGCGATGCTAAAATTTCTGACAACAACAAGGTGGCTGCTTTTGCAATCTTCAAAGAGATCGAAAGCAACGTCGACGAATTAGAAAATATGGCGAATCGCTTCGCGGGGAGTTCAGATGATAAAGAATACTTATACATCAACGAAATGTTCACACAAAATATGATCAAGTTGGACGATCTCGACCACCCAGCAGTTCGAAACGATAGAAAACGCTTATTGAAACGCATTTATAACATCATCGAAGTGCTTGATGAGAAAACGAAGGACGAAAAAGTGATCATAGTACCATTGCTAAATGAAACCAATGTTGCATCGATTAGTGACGGAGAAGCCCAACCTGAAATCATATGTAAGATCAATCCAAGTAACAATACTGGGTCATTGCAAAACATTCACTTGTTAAAAGACGAAGCGACAAGAAGCGAAGCGAAAAAGATGAACCATACCAACGCTGAAGCCCAACTGAAATTTCATGGTCCTGTTTCTGATCGAAATGAGGTAGAGCGACTTGAAATGAAATCTCCAAATATGAGCATCGATTTGATCAGAAATGACTTGCTGGCTCTGATAAAACAAGTCAATTTATACTCCGGGGGAAGAGACCAACGTTACAATGCGCTCCGAGTATCATTTCTGAATATAATCGATATCTTGAACGTGGTGAAGGGCGGAGATGATTCAATAAGATTAAATCTTTTGAATAATGCGATATTTTATCTAACAGTGCTCGACATGAAATCTAAATCCGATCTCAGAGAAAGGCTATTCAAGCCGGACCAAAAGCTGCCTCCAAGCCACCAACTACAAAACATATTTACAAACAATAACGCAAAAAAAACTAAAATCCACATCATGGACATCGACCCGAACACACTCGAAAGTCATAAAAGCTCACAGGCAAAAGCATTTGCAGACATAAACCAGAAAGTTGCTCAAATCGGAGATCGCTTGAAGCAGGATACCGATATTTCAACATTGTTTTCCTTCCACAACCAGCTGACGGATAATCGTTCAAAAATACAAAACATTCACTCGGATGGAGAGGAGGCCCTGCAAAATAAACACATGTCTTTGAAATACATCGATGCCCTTTCGATACTCTTGAGGTTTAAGCAACTAACGTATAATAAAAATGCATATTAGATTTTCACAATAATTATTGCATAATATTGTTTGATTTCATCCGGAAGTGAGATCCTCCCAAATAACCCTATTTAGTCGGCGTGCCAGAATCTCAAGAGCGCTTAAAAATTTGGGTTAAATTTTGTTAAAAAATAAATAACTTTGTATAAAAATGTCCGAAGTTTCATTGTAATGATATGTATGGGGTTTCTCCTGTTTTATATTTCGTCGTGTGGCATAATCATCCAGGTTGTGCCAACTAACAATAAAAATACATGCTAATCACCTAATATTTATGAATGACGTTGATAAAAATGAAATATTAAAACATTGTCATAAAAATACAGCAAAATGTGCATATATGTAGTTGCAAAAATTGTAAGCAGAAGTAGATATAGTAGATGCCATATGCATTTAAACCATAGCGTGGGCTAAAATCACATCGACTAGAACCGCTTTTAATTCCCGTCCTTCAGGGCGTGTACGAAATCTGGATGCAAATTCATAGGGAGGAAGAAAAGTTGACCGAGAGCGTTGGCCTATGTATGTATCACATCTAGGGTCCTCCCTCTATCAGAAAATCCATAATGAATATCTAAGTCATGAACGTCTTTTTTACATTATCACATGCCATTCTTCTTCTACCTCGGGTCTCTCAATCATCCAATAAAATTCGCATTAAATGGGATACAGCTCGCGGATTAATTGTCCTGGGACCCCTCACTCCTATGCTGCATTGGTGTCAGAAGTTGGTTTTTAAAGAATATGAATGGAATAAAAGAAGTACAGTGGAACCTCGGTTTACGAGCGTTCCTGGTTACGGGTTTTCTAGAGTACGAGTCGCACGAGCGAGCATGAGCGAATTTCGTCGGTTCGGTAACTTGGTCCGGTCGGACCATAAACCGATGAAAGACCGTCTGACACTCTTTTTTTGTGCGAATACGAATGGCGACAAGAAAATAAAGCCTCTTTTTGTTTACTCTTCGGGGAACCAGCGAACATTCAAGAGGTGCAAAGTCTGAAAGAACAAGCTGCCTGTTATGTGGAGGTCTTGGGATAAAAAAAATACCTGTTGGATAATAATCTTCTTCTTTTTATTTTTATTTATAAATCTTTATTCAGAAAAATATAATATTACAAGGTAAAAAGGTGTATCAATATACACAATTACATAAAAATGGTTTAACAATTTAAGTCTTAGATTACTGTCCTTATCTTAACCGTTTCATGAGTACTCACGGAAATAGCCGTTTTGACCTTCACTATTCAGAAAGGACACTCTTGTGCATTGAAGCTCCGAGGCGGACAGAGACAGAGAGAACTTAGCGTAGTTCGGGAGACTGAGACGGATAGCTTCTTCATATGCATCGCATGATTGTATAGATCGTTAAGCCCAAATTTATCGATTTATAATGATTTCGATTTCAAGTGTGTTATTTGTTTACACAAAGAAACGACCGAATATTGTGTTATCGAGAGTGTTTGTTTATCTTCTCTGCGTGTTGAATGAGTCTTTGTTCAATTATCATTTCCTTCTAAAGGAGGAGCAAATGAATCGATTTTTGTGTGTATTGTTTATGTAAAGAAATGACGTGGTCTTGTATTCACTATCAAGTGAATTGAAGATTGTCTTACGTTGATTAGGAGCTGACAGAAAGTAATCGGCGTAAAGCGATTATGACATCAACGACTTCATCGATTTTAAATTTGCTCACTAACGAAAAGGTTAATTACAAATATATATTTTATTTATTAATAAATTTTACATAATAAGAGTTAATTTAATTTTTGTAAATATAGGGGGAAAAAATGGGAAACTTAAAACCCCTTTGCGACATTCCTTAAAAACTGTCTAAAAAAAAAAAAATTAATCAATCAATCATATATCCTTCCTTCATACATCGCGCATTCATGACTATCAACTATATTAAAATATGTTTTGGTACTTTGTGAACGTATCTAAAATTATTGTTTTGTTTGGTATAATCGCCGAGTGTAGATATGAGATGATTAGTGTGATTTGGAATTTTTGAGTCTGAAAGTCATGCTAATTATGGATAATTCTTCTGCATACACTAAGAGAGTTCAGAATAAATCAATGTCTAAAGATAAATATATAGACATATTTTAGTTAATATATATATATATATATATATATATATATATATATATATATATATATATTAGAGTTTTTCAGATTTACGCGAGTCATATTTAAATTATTTTAATTATTAAAATATTAATAAATAGCCGGGTGTTCAGTCAATCCTTGAGAATGGACCCGACGAGTGGTCCGAAATATCGGATAAGGTAAAAAATTCGTTTTTTAATTTTTTACCAAAAACCTTAACGCGATCGAACACCCGGCTATTTATTAATATTTTAATAATTAAAATAATTTATATATATATATATATATATATAATATAAATATATAGAAATATTGAAGTGTTGAAGCGTCCAGATGTCTCGCTTTCTTCGCCGCAGCTGCCTCATGTATCCCACTTTCGAATCGAAGAGCCACCCCAAGAACCGCATTAGGAATAATCGAAACACCGTGATTGTTGTGTCGTCGAAGATAAAAAAAATATATTACTTGTATATTCAATAAATGCTACAAGAACATTTGCAAACGCTATAGTAACAAAAATGATCCCTGAACTAATCTGTAAAATGATTGGATTAGAGATGATTGTTTGGACACTTGTCCATGTTAGTGCAATAGGTCTTAGGCAATTCTAACCATCGTATGTATTTTCATAGCTAATCATTCATCAAAGTATTATGAGAAGTATGTATTCTTTTTTTTAGGTGCAGTTCACACTCCAAAGAAGAAATGTACACCGAATATAGAAAGGATCGCGAATAACAATGTTAAAAACACCGCAATACAAAAGCAAAATAAAACGCTTGGAAAAAATATCAACGAACGACGTACTTCAAATTCGATTGAAGATGAAGATAATAGAAACAAACAATTATTTAAATCTTCGATAAATGCGTTGGGAGAATTCTTGAAAGCCATGGAAACAAAAATGACTTGTGAGTACAATTTGAAACATATGAAAGGTTCAAATAATATTGAATTAAAAGAACAATATGTCACTGAATTAAAAAAAGCTGAAGAATGCTTCGATTTGAAATTAACTGATTGTATAAATATAATGGAATGGATTAAAACGCAAGATTTAGAAAACATCCGTATTCGTTTCCTTTTTGAACATTTTCAGCTGATTCAAAAAATATTCAATGTAAAATCTATTAAGAGCACTAAAAACCCAAAACTCAAGCAAAAAAAAGAAGATTGTAAAACAACGTACGATAACATAGAAAAAGATGACAATGGGTTGATAGTTCGCGTTGATCGCTACGCCGAGGGATCAAAAAATGATCGAGAATATACCATATTAGATGAACTACTCATTCAAAACTTGCTCAAATTGGTTGACATCGAAGTGGAAGATAAGGAAGAAATTCGACTTGCTAGAAAAGTATTACTTAAACAAATACATGCAGCTGTAGATAAAATGGAAAAAGCAAAAAAAACACACAACAATAAAAATTTGAATAATGAGAACGCGTTGGATAAGAATAACATGGATGAAAGTAACACCGATAAAGAACGCCCAAAATCTAAGCAAAAAAAAAAAGATTGTATAACAATGTACGACAATATAGAAAAAGATGTCAATGGGTTGATAGTTCGCGTTGATCGCTACGCCGAGGGATCAAAAAATGATCGAGAATATGCCATATTAGATAAACTACTCATTCAAAACATGCTCAAATTGGATGACATCGAAGTGGAAGACAAGGAAGACATTCGACTCGCTAGAAAAGAATTACTTAAACAAATACATGCAGCTGTAGATAAATTGGAAAAGGCAAAAAAAACACACAGCAATAAAAATGTGAATAATGAGAACGCGTTGGATAAGAATAACGTGGATGACGATACTATTTCAAAAGAAATTTATTCAACGAAAGAAAATGTTGATTCGAATTCAAACGAGGATTTGAATAGTAATGTGAGAAATAAAATTGCTAAACAAAATTCAAGCCCTGAATACGATAGAACGACTGAATCTACGAACCTGGAAATATTAGTTGCAGCAAATGAGATTAACATCGATAAGGAACAAAACACTGGAAATGACGGTGATGGCGGCAATTCAAAAGAAACTGATTCAACGAAAGAAAATGTTGATTCGAATTCAAACGAGGATTTGAATAGTAATGTGAGAAATAAAATTGCTAAACAAAATTCAAGCCCTGAACACGATAGAACGACTGAATCTACGAACCTGGAGATATTAGTTGCAGCAAATGAGATTAACGTCAATAAGGAAAAAGTGATCGATTCAAAAATCATAGCACCATTGCTAAATGAAACCGATATTGCATGCAACGATGTAGAGGTGCGCGATGCTAAAATTTCTGACAAGAACAAGGTGGCTGCTTTTGCAATCTTTAAAGAGATCGAAAGCAACATCGATGAATTAGAGAATATGGCGAATCGCTTCGCGGGGAGTTCAGATGATAAAGAATACTTATACATCAACGAAATGTTCACACAAAATATGATCGAGTTGGACGATCTCGACCACCCAGCAGTTCGAAACGATAGAAATCGCTTATTGAAACGCATTTATAACGTCATCGAAGTGCTTGATGAGAAAACGAAGGACGAAAAAGTGATCATAGTACCATTACTAAATGAAACCAATGTTGCATCGATTAGTGACGGAGAAGCCCAACCTGAAATCATATGTAAGATCAATCCAAGTAACAATACTGGGTCATTGCAAAACATTCACTTGTTAAAAGACGAAACGACAAGAAGCGAACCGAAAAAGATGAACCGTACCAACGCTGAAGCCCAACTGAAATTTCATGGTCCTGGTTCTGATCGAAATGAGGTAGAGCGACTTGAAATGAAGTCTCCAAATATGAGCATCGATTTGATCAGAAATGACTTGCTGGCTCTGATAAAACAAGTTAATTTATACTCCGGGGGAAGAGACCAACGTTACAATGCGCTCCGAGTATCATTTCTGAATATTATCGATATCTTGAAAGCGGTGAAGGGCGGAGATGATTCAATAAGATTAAATCTTTTGAATAATGCGATATTTTATCTAACAGTTCTCGATATGAAATCTAAATCCGATCTCAGAGAAAGGCTATTCAAACCGGGCCAAAAGCTGTCTCCAAGCCACCAACTACAAAACACATTTACAAACAATAACGCAAAAAAAACTAAAATCCACATCATGGACATCGACCCGAACACACTCGAAAGTCATAAAAGCTCACAGGCAAAAGCATTTGCAGACATACACCAGAAAGTTGCTCAAATCGGAGATCGCTTGAAGCAGGATATCGATATTTCAACATTGTTTTTCTTCCACAACCAGCTGACGGATAATCGTTCAAAAATTCAAAATATTCACTCGGATGGAGAGGAGGCTCTGCAAAATAAACACATGTCTTTGAAATACATCGATGCCCTTTCGTTGCTCCTGAGGTTTAAGCTACTAACGTATAATAAAAATGCATATTAGATTGTCACAATAATTACTGCATAATATTGTTTGATTTCATCCGGAAGCCTAATTCAAATAACCCTATTTAGTCGGCGTGCAAGAATCTCAAGAGCGCTTAAAAATTTGGGTTAAATTTTGTTAAAAAATAAATAAACTTGTATAAAAATGATTGAAGTTTCATTGTAATGATATGTATGGGGTTTCTCCTGTTTTATATTTCGTCGTGTGGCATAATCATCCAGGTTGTGCCAACTAACAATAAAAATACATGCTAATCGCCTAATATTTATGAATGACGTTGATAAAAATGAAATATTAAAACATTGTCATAAAAATACAGCAAAATGTGCATATATGTAGTTGCAAAAATTGTAAGCAGAAGTAGATATAGTAGATGCCATATGCATTTAAACCATAGCGTGGGCTAAAATCACATCGACTAGAACCGCTTTTAATTCCCGTCCTTCAGGGCGTGTACGAAATCTGGATGCAAATTCATAGGGAGGAAGAAAAGTTGACCGAGAGCGTTGGCCTATGTATGTATCACATCTAGGGTCCTCCCTCTATCAGAAAATCCATAATGAATATCTAAGTCAGGGGTCGTCAACCTTTTTATGCCTACCGCCCACTTTTGCTAACTTTTCATGGATAAAATTTCCTTACCGCCCACCAACATATGTAGCTATATTTTCAATCCAGTATGAGTGAAAAAAAATTTATAAGAAAAATTTGGGAGATTTGAAAAAAAACAAGTTTTTATCACCAACATTTTATTGCAACAAAAAATAGTACGTATATATAAATACATACTGAAAAAAAACAGAAATATACATACTGGAAAACAAGAAATTTTAAAAATCATATTTAATAACTAATGAGAACCTTGAGCCTGATGTTGTGTGACTAAGTATTTTATATCTGGTTCAATTTTCGTTAAAAACAATCGAAGATCTCCTCTTTCAGTGATTTTGAGGCGATTTCTTTGTTTTGTCATGATGTTATTCACGACACTGAAACCTGCTTCGACGAGATAAGATGTGGGAAAGGGTATTAGAATATCTTTCATCTTTTCCCACATTTTTGGATACAAATCAGGCATTTTTTTATTTTGCCAAAGTTTTTGGCTTCCCGAAATATTGAAAACATTTTTGCTTTCCTCGTCATATTTTAATTGCAACAACTCTTCTTGATAAACTACATCGACCTCATCCAAATTTACGTTGAAAGGATTTATCATCCAATTGTATGTCACTAAATTTATAATATCTTTGAATCTTATTTTCATATCAATTTTTAATTCAGTGATATGACAACTAAACCTTTCGATTTCTTCTTGCGTTATATCTTCTTTTATTGATAATAATTCGGGAAATTGATAAAATTCTCCCTTCAGAAGGTTACGATGGAGAATCTCAAGTTTTTCAATAAATAAGGACACAGTATTTTTACAGCTAATCAGTGTTTTATTGGCACCTTGAAGCTGCAGGTTAATTTCATTAAATCGTTTGAAAATATCTGCCAAATAAAAAGCATCATGCTTAACCATTTTCAATTGTTGGTAGATTTCTCCTTCTCGATTTTCCTCAAAAAACTGCATGATACTGTCGTATAATGCCACAAAGCGAGACAAGCATGCACCTTTAGAGAGCCAACGAACTTCTGTGTGTAAAAGCAGCCTGATAAATTGCTCGTCATTGTCCTCGCACATAAGTCGAAATATTCTATCATTTTTAGCATTAGATTTGATCTTATTGACCGCCTTAATTATTATATTTAACGATGAGTGTAGACTTGCACTTAAAGTCTTAGCCACGAGATGTTGTCTGTGCACCACACAATGAACACATAAAACGTTTGACACCTCTTTCTTCAAATAGGCAGTGAATCCACGATAACATCCAATCATTGATGGTGCTCCATCAGTAGCACATGCAATGATATTGGTCAATGGTATATTATTTTTTTCAAAGTATACTTTCACAGCATTAAATATTGATAATCCCTTTGTGTCCGAAATTAGATTCACAGTGAATAACATTTCTTCTTGGAGTTCATTATTATCATCAAAGTATCGTACATAGACCATCAGTAGAGAATTATTATCCAAAATAGTAGACTCATCCAGTTGTATGGAAAATGAAGTGTTTTGTAGAATAGTGACAAGCTTTCTTTCAACGTTAATTGCCATTTCATCAATTCTTCTCCTAACGGTAGTATCACTCAGGGGAAGTGTTTTTAAACTATCAGGTATATCCAGGTGCATTACAGTGGTTATGAATTCTTTTATGCAGGGTATTATCAAGGTTTCTCCAATGTTATGGCTTTTGCCGGTTTTTGCAATTAAATTTGACATGTGATATGATGCTATTAATCCATCTTCATTTTTTGCATTTTGTTTTTGAACCAAAGTCTTCATTGTAGGACGATTTTGAAATCTTTTAAACAATTCTTGAAAATATCCAATTGACTTATTTTGGTATTCTCCATGCTTTGAAGCAAGATGGTCTCTCAACCGACATGGCTTCATCGCTTCATTGGAAAAAGTCTTCTGGCACAGCAGACACATTGGAAGCAGTTTATTATGAGGTGCTTCGATGAAACCCATCTGCAGGTATTCTGGCGAATAGCCACGGGCATATTTTTTCTTTTGAGACATGGGAACACTATTGTAAAAAAGTTATTTAACTTTAGCTTATCACGAATATAAATATGTAGGTACTGCCTACAATTAAACACTACACTTTGTTTTGAACGGATTTCTTGATGTCAGGATTCTTTGAAGACACACGGGCAGAAAGTTTCCCCGAAGTGAAGCGAATTTGGAAGTAAACCGTCGAAGAGTTTTGAAACGAAGCTTGTTGAAGACCGATGTGTACTGCTTGTGATAATGTGATGGACTGCCGGAATTTCTACAATTTTGTCAATATTTAACTATCGGTAATTTCGACTTATTTTTTTTTGGTAAGATTACCTTGACTTCTCAAAAATTACAAAGGATTATCGTCGTATTGAATAAAGAAAGGTCTATACATCTTACTTATCCAAAACAGCTGCGCATCTCATTATTTTAATACGTTTCGCATAGATAAAGCCATCATTTCAGCCTGCGTCCGCTAGGTTCCCAGGACGAAATTCTAAGAATTTGCAATTAGGCACGTGTTACTTTCTAAATGTAGCAATGAAAAAAGGTAATCCGATCGCAATATGTTTAGTAGATGGATGAAGAAAGCTATGCCGAAAAATAAAAATTGTGAAATGAAATTATCAAAGATTTTTGGGTAAAAGCAAAAATCTCCCACAGCCCACCACGAAAGCCCTTACCGCCCACTAGTGGGCGGTACGGACCAGGTTGACGACCCATGATCTAAGTCATGAACGTCTTTTTTACATTATCACATGCCATTCTTCTTCTACCTCGGGTCTCTCAATCATCCAATAAAATTCGCATTAAATGGGATACAGCTTGCGGATTAATTGTCCTGGGAGCCCTCACTCCTATGCTGCAATGGTGTCAGAAGTTGGTTTTTAAAGAATATGAATGGAATAAAAGAAGTACAGTGGAACCTCGGTTTACGAGCGTTCCTGGTTACGGGTTTTCTAGAGTACGAGTCGCACGAGCGAGCATGAGCGAATTTCGTCGGTTCGGTAACTTGGTCCGGTCGGACCATAAACCGGTGAAAGACCGTCTGACACTCTTTTTTTGTGCGAATACGAATGGTGACAAGAAAATAAAGCCTCTTTTTGTTTACTCTTCGGGGAACCAGTGAACATTCAAAAGGTGCAAAGTCTGAAAGGACAAGTTGCCTGTTATGTGGAGATCCTGAGATAAAAAAAATACCTGCTGGATAATAAGCTTCTTCTGAAAGCCATGCTAATTATGGATAATCCTTCTGCACACACCAAAAGAGTTCAGAATAAATCAACGTCTAAAGATAAACATATAGACATATTTTGGTTCATAGTTATTGATTAAATATTATATTATATAGTTATTTTTTATAATAGTTTTATAGTTATTTCAATAAACCATCCATTCATTCACTTCCTGGAATTTTTCCATAAAAGTTATTTGTAAATATTTAAAATTTTTGTAAAGGATATCATATATTTACTAATAGATTTTATACAAATCCGATATTGGCTAAATAATTGTTAAAAAAAAAGGTTTATCTCGAAATATTAAAAAAAAACCTAAAATTGTAAATGGGGTTTAAAATAGCATTTTATAAAACAATACACTCAAACCTCTTTTTGTGCGATTTTCGAAGTTATGCGGTTTTTTTAAAGCAAGTTTTTCTTTTTTTCAAATTTCATAAAGAGTACAAATCAAGATATATTGGATAAAATAAGAAATAAATCATCAACACTAACCGAAATTTTGAAAAAAATCGTAATTTAGGACTGTGTAAATCGTATTGCATTTGCTATCGCTGAATATACGACTAAGCCCTTTATTCTAGTTTGAAAAAATTGATATAGTTTTTTTTTGGATTTTTCCAATGTTTCGACTTATAAAAATATATTATTCAAAGGAATTTCTGAAATTCCAACTACTTATGCAGTTATAGCTATTTTAGTGACGCGGCAACATGACCGGTTCTACCATAATGAAATATTTTAACGCGTTTTTCTCGAAACTGCTTTTTTCAGTTTTAATTAATTTTTAGTTCAAACTGGGTACGAATCTTTTCTATAAAACCCTCCTATCAGATTTATATCAAAATTGAATTCTTAACAACTTAAAAAAAATTAAAACTGTGACAAAATAGGGTAAAAAAATGACTTTACTGATTTTTTTTTAAACAGACACCATTTTGTGATTTATTTATTTTTCGAGTTATTTTTTAATTGTATTATTTTTTCCTGATTTTTTTATTAACTTTTTTTGGGCGATTTTGGATAGATATAGCTGTTTCAAAGTTATGCGGTTTTTAAAATCCATGGAATGAATCTTAATTTTTTTATGTAAGTTATAGCTTTTTTTGCGATTTTCCGCGGAACGCATCTACCGCGCAAAAAGGGTTGTAAATATGTCCATAATTCGAAAATTGCGTGGACTCCAAGCGACGCAGCAACGAACGATATCGGCCAGAATGTGTTAAAAAAATATTTATAACTTATCTTATCGATCCGAATTATATGGGAGTCCCAACATTATTGGCCTAATCAGCAATAAAATGAGTAAACAATTTTTGAAATGACTAATCGAATAATCTGATTCTTTTACACTAGCCGGCCTGACTTAAGAAGATTAAAATATGTCTGGCCTATTAAATATTAATTTTAAGGCCCGATCCACACTATGGTGCCGTTAACGGTTCGATCTCACTCTCGATTTCGGTCCGGTCAAATATTCTCATACAAGAAACGGTATTGGAACGATCCGATAGTGTGAATACTCTGATTGTTTCTTGTGTAAGAATATTTGATCGGACCGGGATCGGAGCGAGATCGAACCGTCAACGGCACTATAGTGTGGATCGTCACTGTTTTGCGGGATCTACAATAAAGGACGTGGCGATACGCACATGGAAATTCAAAGAGCCAATGCCAAGAATGAATTTATTTGTGTGCACCGGGCATTACGAAAAAATATTATATTTATTTATACCAATTGAACTCATCTGATTCGATAAGGCTATCTGCTATGACGATAAGAAATATCAATTTAGATAAAATCCACATTAGAATGCATACAGGATTCGCAATAAACACCCAAGCGGAGAAAAATGGGTAAGTTTCATTTTTACTTTGTATTTTAAGCTTTTTCGTGCAACGGGCACACATCTATTGTTTAAAGTATAGGAGTATTCCTGTATGGTAACTCACTCTCCGTTTTCTTAAAAATCCTGAAATATGTACATAATTGTTTTTCTATTGCCTGTTGTTTTTTACCATTTCGTCAGCAACGTCGAACGATGAATAGGTCAAAATTACGGCTCGCAAAATGTTTACTACGGAGCGCAATGATAAAAAATTGATTAGAAGAAAAAACGTCTTCTGAGGTTGCAAAAGCCAGCACTTATGTGTCCATATAATCCAATTTCTGTTGGATAATAATTTCAACAGAAGAAATCGTACACCTCACCAGCACGACGAAGGCTACTAAATCGAGACATTCCCGCCAAAATCTGGACGCTTGGAAACAGTGACGTAACTAATAATTGGCGAGCTTAGGCGACGCCTAGGTGCACTAACTGTCTAATCTATGCATATATATATGCAGTAAATATATGTTTTTCAAATTGTTATATTAATCCTTCCCCACCGGTGATGTATTTACTACGCCTCGACTCTAATAATGGGAATATCGATATGAAATACAATAGATACGGGGTTCAGATTTTTTGTATTCCTCCGTAATATAATTACGAATCACATCAAATTATTATAGTATGTAAGTATTCTTCTGTAGCGACGGAAATAAATAATTTGCCGGTAAATCGGGAATTTTGCGAGTTTTAGTTCGTGTCTCAGCAGAAAGGAATTTTACTAGTCGCATTGATGATAAAATGTCTGACAAAATCTATTTTTGGACTTTATATTTATCTTTTCTTAAATAAATAAAAATTCTTTCGCCTTAAAATTAATTTCATATTAAACAAATGGACTTATTAGTAATTTTTCATCAAATGTATCAAGGTAATTTCTTAAAATATTAAAAACCCCAATCCCGGGATCCCGGGACTGGTCCCGGGATTGTCTAATGAAATCCCGAAATCCCGGGATCGAAATTTTGGCTCGGGATTGGATTCCCTACTCCTTACTTGTGTTTGTTTGTGTTTCAAAATTAAAATATCGATAAACATATTCAACACTAAGTGAATGCAATAGATCTTAGATAATTCTAACCATCATTCATTAACATTTTCGCCGCCAAAGCAAAATTCGCAAATTTCATTTTAGTTATATTTTGCTATGTTTAAGTGCTATTATAATATTGTGAGTGTTTTTAGCTTAATTTCATGATAAATAAGAGTGTACCATGTCAGCCGTATGTGGCTGACACGGCTCTCCATTAATGAAGTACAGTGTCAGCCACATATGGCTGACACGGCGGTCAAAGTGTAAAATTATTATAGAAAGTATTATTTTTTTAGGTACAGTTCACACTACAGAGAAAAGAGGTGCACCGATTATAGAACGGACCATGAATAATGTTAATAACTCTACTACTCCTGCAAACACAACTAAATTCACCGCAATGGAAAACCAAAATATAAGGCCCGGAAATAATATCGACGAAAGACGTACTTCAAATCCGATTAAAGGTGAAGGTAATAGATACAAACAATTATTTGAATCTTCAATAAATGCGTTGAGAAATTTCTTGAAAGCCATGGTAAAAAAAATGAACTGTCAGTACAATTTGAAGCATACAAATAATATTAAATTAAAAGAAAAAAATGCCACTGAATTAAAAGAAGCTGAAGAATCCTTTGATTCGAAATTAATTGATTGTAGAAAGGAAATAAAATCAATAAAAGAGGAAAATTTGGAGAGATAATTTCTTAAACTATTATCAAATATCATAACCCCGGGACTGATCCCGGGATCGTCTAATGCAATCTCGGGATCGAAATTTTGGCTAGATATTTGTAGTTAAATTGTAGTTAAAACGTTGCAGCGTCGTCAGCCGAAAGATAATGTTACGCATAACCGGACGGAATGTGTTATACGCATAGACTTGTTGAGAATATTTTATCATTTTTTCATTATTCATTTAAATTTGATCCTCCAGATGGGAAGAACTATGAAGAACACACAAGGAAATTCCTGGACATGCTTCTAAATACGTCGAATAGCTATTCAAGCTAGTTAGTTATTCGAATCAGTATAGGATATTTCAAACGATTATATTGAGAAGCAGTGTACCAAGTTTTGGTACAAATGATTAGAGTTCTTATTGTAAACATTGTGTTTAACCTTTCTTTTACTATGGTGTATTTACTACACTGACTCGGATTGTAGTAAAGTTGTAATAATGGAAATTTTTACAACATTACTACATCGAATCTCAATATACTATCTATATTAATATATATATTATCGATATGAAATATAACAAATACAGGGTTTTAGAATGTCATATGGCGTATTGAATACGTAGCATCGTAAGGGAAAGGTTAACATAACACAGATTGCGGAGGAAAAGATTCACCGTCCTAACAAATTTGAGAGATTTTATTGATGATTGACCTGATTACAATTCAGGTTTCAACGTACTGTGATCCGGCATTCTTTTTTCTAGTTATGAAGTGTTGGTGTCTTTTAGCATTGATCTCCAGCAAAACATTTTCCAAATCTTAATTGTTTCCAGAAGAAACTCACAATCCAAGAGTGCGAACGATCTATCATCCTTTGAGCTCAAACACAATTGAAATGGACTTTGTTGATCTCTTCAGTGACAATTCAATTAATCCAGTCAATGTAGCAAAAGGCGACTCCTTTCCATTTTCAAGTGGAATAAATATGACAATACAAAAAGATGATTCAAAAGGTAAGACCTACTTCTTTTTGCTAAATTAAAAAATACGTTAATTTCACATACAATGTCATTATTTTTAGAATACATAGCGCGGTAGGATAAAGCAACCACTACATCAGTAGCAAGCCTATTTTATTATATTATATACTAGTGATTACCTGGCATGCGTTGCAATGCCATGTCTCGCATAACAAACTGCGCACAAAAACAATATTTTATTGTGCTTATGTTATTTCCGCATGTGTAAACAATAAGTTGACAAAGTTTTATCGCAATCGGATGAACGGTATGGCAGCGCATTAAATACGGACAAACAAACATTGATTTTTTATATATTAGATTACACTCAGTCACATCTTTAAGCAGACAATTTCCCTTAATAAATGGAAAAAAGCAAAGCATTAAATCACCTTAGGAGCTAAGAAATTTCACTTCTACTACGTGAGAGTCTTACGCTTTTTTCTTTGCTTCACTGACACCCTTTTTGAGAGGGATTTAAATAGGGCTGCATTATATTTGAGAGGTACATTAAAAATTCAAATGTACCTCTTTTCGATATTTTGAGTCTCTTGTCGGACTGCGCGTGATGTTGGGCCGTGACTTATTTGTCTTTCATTGACGTAAAATCCAGCTTCTTGTAATTGTTTGGACAATACGGACACGTGAATTACCTTGAATTAGTAGTCCAAAGCGTAAGTACGTAAGACATCGATGGATGCTATGCTTCGTTTACGTTAGCAACAATCAGACCAATATGCGCCAACATGGTGCACCCGTTAAACGTCTCGCAAAACAAATTCCGCACACAAACAGTAGTTGTGCTAATTTAAAAATCTTCTTGGATTCACGCCCAATAACTCACCAAAGTTTCTTCGCAATCGGATGAATGTTATAGGAATGTATGTATCCCGAACCAATTTATTTATAAATAAACAAACTGACATTAATTTATATATATGGATATATATTGTATTTTTCTTGGTCGCGTAAACGTGAAATCGCGAAAATGACCGATTTTGAGAAAGAAAAGAAAATAAATTATCAGTTTATGTTTAATTAAACTGGCTATTCTGTCCAGTTTTGATTGGCACCGTCCCATTTTTAGACAACCTGTTTCGTTGTCCCTGAGCTTGGGTTGCCCCAACTAGGGAATCCAATCCTGGGATCCCGGACAGTTTAAGGTGCTCATGAATCCCGGGATTAGTAAACGTAGTCCCGAAAAAATCGGGATTGAAATTTTTGTCTAACAGAAATCGTACACTTCACCAGCATGATGAAGGCTACTAAATCGAGACATTCCCGCCAAAATTTGAACGCTTGGAAACAGTGGCGTAACTACTAATTGGCGAGCTTAGGCGACGCCTAGGCGCACTAACTGTCTAATCTATGCATACATATATGCAGTACATATATTGTTATATTAATCCTTCCCCACCGGTGATGTATTTACTACACCTCGACTCTAATAATGGGAATATCGATATGAAATACAATAGATACGGAGTTCAGAATTTTTGTATTCCTCTGTAATATAATTACGAATTACATCAAAGTATTATAGTATATAAGTATTCATCTGCAGCGATGGAAATAAATAATTTGTCGGGGAATCGGAAATTTAACGAGTTTTAGTCCGTGTCTCAGCAGAAAGGAATTTGACATTGATGCACATTGATGGTGTTATAAGAAAATGGGGGCTCACGCGGTCATCAACTGGAACTAGCATTTAAATATCTGATGACGATACCTCCAACGAGTGTAGAAGCTGAGCGTGCATTTTCAGCAGCAAGTTGCCTGACTTCCAAAATCAGATCCAGACTAAATGACGAAACACTCGATGCTTTAATGTTACTCCGGGCATGTTTTCAAAATAATATTTGAATTTTTTAGTGTTTTATTTATCTATGTATTTTGAATTGTATATATATAATTTCACAAAACTGTAATCTGTGTTCTTTGTTCTTACTGTAAATTGTCCTCAATATAAGATTATTTTTGGTTTTATCTGTTTTAGATGTAAATTCAATAATTAATACAAATGATGATCAACTCCAGATGCCATGCAGTGCAAATAAAATGGACGATAAATATAAACAAAAAACACAAGTATTGATGGAAATAAAAATTGCCACAATCAACAGCATTAGAGATTTCTTGGTTAAATTTGAACGGTTGCTAACTTTTGATGTTGAAATGATGGATCATAATGCCTATTCAGTGTGCATAAATGAATATAGAATTGCTTTTGAAGTATGTAAAGATAAATTAAATTTATTGCAACAAGACTATCCCAAAAACATGGACGTAGCAATTCTATGTGAATTTCTCCAACTGAATGAGATTCTCAGTACAATGATGCTATTGATAGGTTATAATTCGCAGTTTATATTTTTGTGTGATACCAATAAGGCTGCGTCTGCTACCAATTTTATCAAAAGATTTTTGAACACGCTCGAGAAGCAAATCAAGAGTACCGTTAATGAAAAGATACCTATCAAAATAGTGGTGGATAGTAATTTTATGATAGATTTGAAATCATGCAAAGATAGAATGGCTATATTAGAGGAGAAGAAAATCGTAAACGTATTAACGCTATATCTACAAGGAGTATTGCAGTTGATTGAGAAAAATGTCACCGTGGATTGTCCCAAAGTGGACGAGAGTACTGGAACTACTACGACTGATTTGAGTAAAAACCTATTGGAACAATTGAAAATAACCGTCAAAGAGCTGGTCGCTCGTGTGAAAACCTTCTCTGGGTTATCAAAGGACGATGTAAATTTTATCACCATTGACAGCTTACTCATGAATTGCCTAGGG
The DNA here is from genome assembly GCA_008973525.1 of Stenopsyche tienmushanensis. Lineage (NCBI taxonomy): Eukaryota > Metazoa > Arthropoda > Insecta > Trichoptera > Stenopsychidae > Stenopsyche > Stenopsyche tienmushanensis. The sequence goes on from WACJ01000141.1 coordinate 584,303, forward strand.
AATCTTAGCACCTTAAATGTGGTGTCGAACGTAAATATTCGAAACGAGAGAAACATATTGCTGAAACGCGTGTGGACGGCAATAGAAGAACTGGATAAAAAAGCAACCATCAATTTGGAAGTGACTGCAAAAAATACCGAACCTAAAAAGAAAACAACGAAGCCAAAGGTGACCAAGAAAACTACAATTCAAAAAGTCGATATGAAACAACAGCAGGTATGAAAGTGCCATTTTATTTTGCTTTCATCTCATCCCATTCAGTATCTAATGCGAAACTAAGATGTCTTCAAAAGCTATTCCAGGACATTTACGTCCATTCACACATCTTACACTCAGTATTGATATTTGGACTTTAAGTCCATATACGAAGGAAACAGGGGCGAAAAAAATGCGACTGTTGGTTCTAGGTTTTTATTATTCCGCCAAGATAAAAACCGCAGTTGCGAGATTAGGACAAGGTCTTCCTGCGGCCAAGACGATCGGTCGGACCACGCTAATGTGTGATGCACGCTGACTGACTAAATACCAATATCAAACTCCAACTAACTCTATTTAGCTATCTATCTTAATATTTTCCTTATTGTTTTCGAAGTCTTCGTACTTATCATCTTCAGATCGACAACCTTACCTAGACCATGTCACGCTTTCATAAAGCCTGATTATTTGTCTTGTTTTGATATTAGATGTTTGTTTTGGTAATTATGCCACGAAAATCATTTTTATTGCTCTGAGGACTTAAAAATAACACGGCAACTTTGTCCTACTTTTTTCGCAAGAATGTTTGCGCTTTTATTTTATATTTTCTTGATATGCTACACCGTCTTCTTATTTTTTTAATCATGCTTCACACATAATAGTCAATAGTTAGCAAACAATCAGATGATTATAGGAGTTACGTAGGGACCACATGATCAAAAAGGTATCTTCTAGTCACTTCCCAGTTTTCCTAGCCATTTATGCTGATTTAGAATCTTGTTGGAATACATATGGTCTTCTTGCAGCAAATTCTTCAATGCAAGAGTCAAATAAGGTTATAAAAACGTTTCGTTAATTTTGTATAAAAGCTTCTTGTTCGTTAAATGATCGTTAGATCTGATCCACATCTTGTAGAACTTTTAAGATCTTCTGTCATACCAAATCTTACATTGCATTCATAATATCCCAGATGTCGAGAAATATCATGGATCGCCCATTCTTACTATGATGCTCTTGCACAACCCCGTTTGTTCCTCAAGTCTGTCTTGAACCTACATTTAAACGAAATTGTACTGCATTCTCTGCATCTACATCGATTATGTCAATCATTTAACGCGTTGTATTTTTGATGTTGTAACTTTTATTTTTATTTTTAGAATATTCCAGAAAATCTTCATAATATTCAACCTCAATCGATTTCACCAAGGTGGATAAACCATACAATCGAAACGGGAAAGGATGATGATTTGTTATAAAATGTTAACGTTTGTTTATTCTATACAACTCTTTTGGGGAAGAATTGAGTTGAACATGTGAACTTATTGGTGTATATATTATAATATTACTTATAGATAATAAATGTGCATATTTAAATATATGTCGTTTTCTTTTGTGAAATTAACAACAAAAAAAAACTCTAAATAGCGATACTGGCGTTACTGACAAGCCAAATCAATTTCAAGTTGTTTCCGTAAATATAATTGGAACATGTTTTATTATCCGGTAGGTATTTTTTACTTGCCGTTATTCTTTACGTCCCCGGGTACGCGCGGGTCTGTTCTGTTTTCGAGCTGTTATACAACCGGATGGATGGGATGATGATGGACGGGCGTCGTACAGAGAGACTCTCTTCTTTAGATACTTGCTTTATTAGCCATGAGAGAGAAATAACTGGCTGCGGGAAGGACGTCCTTCCGCATCCAAGGCTAACCGAAGGCACTGCCTCTTGCGCGTCACTACCCAGCCGGGAACGGTGCACGCGCAAGAAGCGATCGGTCGGTATTGCAGACGCCACAGGTGGCGCTGTTAAAATAACATATTGCGCCTAGAGAGAGACGGGAACAAATTTCCATCAGGAACAAATTGCTCTTATACAAATTACCTATATGTCTCATCATGATCTACGCCTCTCCAGTCTGAGGATACCAGCAGAGCGACAATTGCAAATTAAAAACCGTTCAGAGTATCACTCTATGACGAGTCTGAAGTACAAAATAGTCACCCCTCCTATCAAAGAGTAATATTAGAGTAAAGAGAAGATACAATATTTTTAGCTTAAACCAAGAAATACAATAAAGAATAAAAGTGAGGTAAATATAATATGAAATATAATATAAGTACTATATACATTAACAATAAAAGGTTAAGCTTATTATGTGGGTTTCAAAAATGATTAACATATAATGAAAGAAAGGTACAGAGGTAAAACAAATAGAACAATACACTAGTTATAAGAATAAGTTAACTTTAAAAATATATATATTTCCATATATTGTTATATTTGTAGCTTCGCATTGCAGAGAAGAGGGAAGATGAACCGTCGATGCTCCAGTTTTCCATGCGAGAAAGAAAATTAGCCGATCTCTTTTTTGGGATATCGGAAATGTCCGATTTTTTGCCGAATTTGCACACGATCAATGGCCTATGGTGTCCATAGCCTAGCTTTCTGAGTATGAGGAGAGGGAGTTTATGATGGGGTTTTGCACCTTGGAGTGGGAGTTGATTTTTTTTTTGAGAGATGCACAATATGATCGTTAATGAGTGGAATATCGGATTTAATATGGAGTTGGAACTTCAGGAGATATTAGGAAGCGCCAAACGCTCTGCAAATTGCAATATTTTAAACTGTTTGAAGTTTGGGGTTGTCACTTTGCTGGTATTCCCAGATTGGAGAGGCATAACTGGACGAATGAGGGTTTTGTAGATTAATCATTTGTTTTGAAAGGATAATTAGCTTTTTATATATTGAGGATGGGGTAATAGTGTGTTTTGAAATACACCTGTATTTGTGTACTCTAATATTGCCTATCCCTTTCTCTCTTTTTCCTTTCTCTTTCTTTTTTAGTGCGGAAATTGAAAAACGAGAGATAAAGGAGAAAGAGAGTAAGGAAGTTCAAACCGTTAATATGAATTTTTGAAGCTTGAAATATGCTAACATGAATAACTTTATGATGAAAATGTACAATTATACGTTGGGATAAAGATGCAAATGAGGTCATAGCTGGCATCACTGAGATTTATGCATGCTGTAAACACACACCTCCTTAGATGTTTGACAGGAATGTCAATATTAAATAGATTGGGTGAGTTTTGTTGTAATCGCTCTTCTGTTGTCCATAGATTTTCAATTAACACTAGATAAGCCAGAAGGCAAAAGGAGTATACTCTTAATAATCGCATGATATTCTATAAGGATATTCCTCTTTTGACGATGCAGGGGAAAACACTGCTGTAACAAGACAACATACAGCTGTACATATTGTCTCTAAAATTACCAACGTTTTAAAATAAGAATCGCTGCTCAACCCAATATATTCATCAGATCTTGTCCCGATTGGTTTTTTAACGTTTTCTATATTTGAAGAAACATTATGACAAGCTGTACAAATATGGTTTTAAAGAATCAAGTATATCGTTGCAATAAATGTATAGATGTGGTAGAATCAGATACTGAAATATGCAGTAATAGCGTTCACGAATAAAGATATTGCGACAAAATTCTCATGATTTATTGAAAACTCTCTCTTACACGAAATGCATTTCTGATAACATATGTTTCATTCATAGGTTGCTCGCACATTTATAACATCCCGTATAAATAAATAGACACAGATCTAAATATGTTGACGGATGAAATACATTTCGTTTTAACACTCGGGGCTCTGTTGCATTCAGGCGAATTACACCACATAAACCCGTACATTTTTGGTAATTTCTATACTGTGTGGCTTTCATGAAAATGCTCATAAATAAGAATTGTTATAAAGCGTATAATATAATGCATTGACATTTAAAATACCAGGTTCAAAAAATGATGATTTATTTACATTTTTGTTCGAAGAAGCGACACAAATTGATATTTTTTAAAATTAATTTTATAAATAGTATACCAAAAATAATTGTAGAGCAGCTTAAACTGTAGACGAATGTAAAAAATGAAATGAAAATATATTGCATATTACGCAGCTAAAATAAAATAAACAAAGCGTCTATTGCTACTAGATTTCTGAGAATTAGGATCTTTCATACATTGGGTGTAAATGTCAATTCAAACAAATTTTTTCTTCATATTAAAGATTATTTACAACCACAATATTGTGAGTTATTGCAAAATAAAAACACAGGGCCATAAATAATACTATATTAAATAGTAAATCTCGAGTTAGCGTTCTCGCCACACTGCAAGAGCGGATTTCTGAGTGTTAATAATGAAATTGATCATTTTGGTAATTTTACATATCCTTTGTTCGTTGTACAATACATTTTTTTTTTTTACAGTTAAAACCTGCGTCATGTCAATGCTAAACAAAGAAGAATTGTAATATATTGGATTCGCTTAAGGGTAACAAAATGGATAGCCCGAAACAATATAGAATTCTTAAAAGGAAGAGTGAAAACGATACAAAAAAATATGAATTGGAAATAAGTATAATAGATTATATACACGATCTCTTCAATGCCATCGAAGACAAGCTATGTAGAGATTTCAATTGGAAATATAAACATTTCGTCTATCCGGGAACAGATCTATCAAAACACCAACATAGAAGTGAGACCAGAACGAAATCGATTTTGAACTTTGAAAATACGTTAGACGATTGTGTTCGAAAAATAAAATCTCTGGAAGATCACGGTCTAGAAGACGATAACATTCATTTGCTGTATAAAATACTGCAGTCGGTAAAATTGAATTATATCGTCAACAACTGGAAAATAACAGAGGCGAGGGCTCATTTGCCATCAGAATGCAGACTGGCATACAATCTGGGGAAAAAATCTAATCTTACTCAGATGAAGATCTTAAAGAGTCTCAAAGCTTTTATGCTTGCCCTCAAGGAAAAGATTTCTTTCGATTACAGTTTTACATGTAACATGACACATTTATGGTCCATAAAAGAAGAGGAGCAAAACGCTGGCGCAAAGATTGTATTGAATTTTGATAAATCCGTTGAAAAATTACATTTGACTGAATATGAAAAGAGTGATGGCTCGTGTTCCTACAACTTCTTGCATGAAACATTACAATTGATTAAGTTGGTTTACAGTACAAAAGCACAATATTCCGTCTCCATAAGTGATATACAGTCAGCTATTAAAGTAATTGAGAGAGATGTTAACAGCATAATAAAACGTATTAAACGCTTCACCGGAGAATCGAATCAAGATGAAGAATATATCAGGATAGATAATTTACTCATACATAACATGTTGAAGTTAGTCCAAATCAAAGAGGTGGAGCACGAAATGATTCAAACTGACAAAAAAGGCTTAATGATACTTATAAATGAGACGATAGAAGATTTCCAAAAGAAAGTTGAAAACTCTAAGAATGTTGAAATTCAACTAAATCGTGAATCCCAAAAATCTATTGCTGATGAAGTCGAAGATCAACAAAGAACAAACGAGGACGATTCTACAAATAATGATGACGATATCCAAATACTCAAATTATATACTCCAACGTTTGATAAAATAATCTATAAGGGCTGTAAAAAACCAGTCAGACAAAGCATTTTAATCAAAGAAGACCTATTAAATCTGATTAGACAAGTCAATCTGTATGCTGCCGGAGGAAATTGTCAACAATATGCCAAACTTCGGGCATCATTTTTAGACATAATTTATAAACTGGATTTCAAAAGTGAAAACGATGACAGTGTGAAAAATAATTTAATACATAATGCTAAATTTTATCTTACCGTGCTAGACTTAAAATCTAATGATCATCTCAAAAGTAAATTATTCAAACCGAAACGAAAGGTTGCTACCCAAGATCCGAACGATGATGAAGAATCACTTTTAGATCGGCAACCAAGTACACCAAAAAAAAAGGACCTGAAAGACAATCTAAGTTACATGACCGATATGTTACCATCGCTCGAAATCAGGATTCGAAACATTACGAAAGAAGAACGCTATTTCATTCGAAAATCACTTGAAATCATGATGGTCTATGTAGTCAACGTCAAATCGACGGATCCTGATATTATACAAAGCAAGAATGTGCTACTAAGCAATCTGCGTAGGCAATTTAAATTGATATCAGATCCTGAAACAGATACTGATCCTGAGATAGTTATCCGGCATAAGAAATTACAATACGCAGTAACACACCTAAAACGAATAGAAAAAACAGTTTTTAAAATTGGCGATCGTCTGATGCGAGAATTCAGAATTTCGAAGAAAGAATCGCTAACTATGAATGAAAATCTGATTCGCTGTCGTGCAAAAATTGAATGTTTAGAAGTTGACTATGAGGAGATTCAACAATGTAAAGAGAATGGAATGGAATCCATCAATGCCCTCTTGCTTCTCCTGAGACTTAAACTATATATTCCTAATTGAGTCTTTCAATAAGGTTCAGTTTTTTTATATTTATTATTGGAGTCAACTAAATTATCAATGCTCATAATCACTATTTTTTTCTTCATCACATATTCATGTTATATATTAGTGGGATCTGAAAATATTCATCAATTTTGAGACTTGCGTGCGAACAGAAAGATGACGATACTGCTTCATGATATTGAGCACCCTCATAAAGCAGAATTGAAACTGGATGAAATATGGAAATTAAACTGCGAAGATTTTACCGCATCCCTCTTATTCACCACACCCGATGGATTTCCACCTTTTCGGGTCTCAAGCAGCTGAAGTAGAAATGCATTTAAAATAGTTTTTTGCTACTTAGCTGAAAAATTTTTACAAATAAGAGATCAAAGGACTCCCAAACATGTGTCACTGTGTCTGGAGACAAACTGAGCTCAAATATAAGATTTCTAAATACTCCTACTAGTAATGAATTTTATTTTTATGATTTTATAATTCCAGATCTGAAGAACAATCATTTAATCGTCATTATAGAACATGCATTTGACAAATTTATAAATGTAACGTATAAATGTTGAGAAATCAAAATTTTTCTTTATGGTATTTTTGTATATCGAGTGACTATAATTTATAAAAAAATACATGTATTTAAAAATAACTATGAATAGTTTCGTAATGTAAAATACACCAGATTAACATTCTGCGTATAGATGTACTCAATTAATGTATTTTTTTCAATATTGCATGAATTTTAATGTGTACACATATATACATTATTTGGAGTATCTATTTGTCGCTTATATTCATTGTATATACGGTACTGCAAAGTGTTATTTGGACCTTATAGGTTTATTGTGGTTACGTGGCTTTTAAATGTGAGGATAACAATACTGTTTTTTGTTTCAGCTGTATTCAGTCATTAGATGTATTTGTGTAATTTTAAGATTAATGCAAGTCATATTTGAATTTTTACTATCTGTATATCTCCATTAATATAAATATACCATCATGTTTTAAAAATCGGGGAGAGGGTAAAATATTAATTATTTCTAATACAGTGCCATTGTGAATCCATTAATAATTTAAGAAAATGAAATACATATTGTTACCAAGTGTTAGAATACTGAGATAGTTCCTATATTTTTATTGAAAGGATTTAAGTTCAAACGCAGACTGAGAAAATATTAATTTTATCAATAAGGATGTTTAAGAAGTTTTATTGATTCATTATCTCAAATCAAATTTTCCTACTTTGAAATTGTGAATCTTTCAATCTCCCTGGAGTTATATCGTCTTTCATAGAAGTAACAAAATGATGAAAACTCCCTCCGCCTATCATAAAAGCTTAAACATCCACCGATGAGTGTTAGGGACCAGGTTGTCTGCCACCGATAAAGTTGATCAGGGTCAACTATGAATTTACAAATTATAATAATAATGAAGATATACAAAAATATTTTTCATAATTGTAGATTATATATTTCTTATAATATTTATCTATCCCAATATCCTTACATTGGTTAATTTCTCTCCCAACAAAATCTCTTCACGGATGATCTTTAACATTAAGGGAAACAAGCATAAAATAAGAGTCATCCTGCCCGATTTGTATATTGTATTGATATCTTTGGGCAGCGCATTGATGTATTACTGTAAAGCAGCTCTACTGTAATTAAAAAATGAATAAATGTTAGTACATTGAATAGTTTCTTGCTCTTTTGTCACACGCATCTGCTATTCCTCACCTCTTTTTTATTAGTGTTCATTATGATACTGATTTAGGTGCTAATGTATTTATAATCATTAATATAGCTAAAGTTTCTAAGATTGATGCAGGCCATGTCTCCTCTCATTGTGCTAAGTTATTCCGTGACTATGAACACGATGTGATGCTCAAAATATCGGTAAGAGGTATAATTTCAACATTAATTTATCTCTCGAATAATTATTAAATGCGATTGGATATCCATTTTCTATCATAAAATAGCTGAAAGAACAATTAACTTGAAATGTAGTCTAATTTAATGAATCGATTCAGAGAATGAGGAAAATAATAATCCAAGCATTTCTCTTTATAAAAATAAATATAATAAGCTTGACATTGGGGACTACAAAACTGGATCAATATAGCAGACCCGCGGTAATCCAGTCCCGGTATAAATCGGTGCTCTCTGTAGCCCGACATCCTGATACAAGTACATATAATACATATAAACGGTAAAGCTTTGTCAATGTAAAATATGCAAAATTGTGATTTTGGACCACCTAAATCGTAATGAATCTTTTTTTAAGCTGGCAAATGAGTACGACGTATGACGATCCACAATATATGATACAAAAAAGAACTGCGATAGCATTCAAAAGTTTACCATTACCATTGATTGTGGGCCAGGCAAATGGAAGCTAAACATCCAAAGGTGGTGAAAGCTTTGTATATGTGGCTCCTTCATGAAAGAAACAGGCACACACTTATTTCTGGGCCCATATTGGCCATGAAAGCAAAATTATTTTACAAGTAGATGACAAAAAAGAAGTGCTTGTAGCTAGAAAGGATTAGTTAAAACTTAAATATATAATATGAATTAAAAAATAATAATCAGAGGACTGGCGGCTGTAGACTGAAGGTTGTGACGCGAATTCCACGGAGCGTCGTTCCTGTAACACTAAACGAAATAGCGACCGGGCGTTTTTCATGGCAGCTGCGCAAATTTTAGGTCGTTGACTACGTGGCGCGAATTTTAAATATAGACAGGGGACTATTGTTGAGATTTTTTTACATTTTTTTCTTTTAGTTTTAGAAACATAATAAACATACATACATGAATATTTAACAATCGTGTAATATTGTTCAAATAATTTGATACTTAGTTATTTTTTTAATTAGCTTAATCTAAAGTAATTGTATCGCTTTGATGACACACTAGGGAATTGTTGTTGAGCATTAAAAAACCGTTTCCGCGTCCATGAGTCCAACAGGAGACTCGAAATATCGGAAAATATATATATTTGAAATCTTATTGCACCTCTCAAATAATTACTAAGTGCGATCGTATACCCGTTTTTCAGTTTAATTAAATATATATATAATCATTCCAATGAACATATATACATTTTATTTCTTGTTTTTGTCTCTATTGTCTCATGTACCGACCAAGCCTTCAATATATTGTCAATTTTACCAGGAGGCGGTAACGTATAATGGTCTGGTGAAGTGTAGGCGGGGGTCGGAGAGGGTTGCTGTGCGGGGCGGAGAGAGGGAGAAAGGTGCGCGCAAAATGCGGCGAAGAGAGGGAGACAGTCGCTTTTCGAGACGAGAGAAAGTGCACATATGCTTTTGGATCCTAACTTCTCAACCCGCATAGCAATGCATCTCGTAACTCTACTACTGCGTTTCTTTTCAAATTTATACTAAGCGCGTGTGGCATTGCAACGCATCAAGTCACATTCTTTATAATTTTGTGGTGAATTTTCATAATCAGAATAAGCAATAATCGTAAAAATACCTATTAGTCATATGCCCAATCGGGTGCCCCTTGTTTCGATTACAGTGCTGATAAATAAAAGCCAACAGTACGTTGTTGACGTATGGAGATAAACGTCCGAAAATGAAGGAGCCTTTTGTATGTACATACTAGCATTTATTTGCCATTATCTTATTTAATTTTGAACAAAGCAAAAAAAACCTTTGCCAGCTTTGAAATTTCCAATGTACCTATCCATGTAAATGCATTTAGAAACGCATTTAGAAAATATAAACATCTACGCCATTATTACTCATATAAAATTAGTCTGACGGAGTTTTTGATGATATTAAGAATTAAGCGTTTTTTTTTAACCTGTTTTCAAAACTAATAATTTCGATATTTAGCACGATTGAATCAGTCCGTAGCAAAATAAATGTAAATTTAGCAAAGTAATATTAACAACCAAATACAACATAAGTCGGCAATAGCAATTTGGATTTGGACGAAATATAATTTATCGATCGTGAACGCTAATTGATTAAAATTGCTACGGATTTAATCAGGTTTTTATATTTGCGCTAAGATTTAAATGTAATATACGTTTTTTTAAATTTATTTTCGCTATTAACGCAAATCAAAATGCATATAAAAGCCCAGGAGTCAATGTGACTGTTTTATCTAACTTTGTTGGGGGCATCGCTATAAACGTCAAAGATCAAATTGCCATAACAAAGTTTTTTTTGTCCATTGCGACGAGGGTTATTTTGACGTAGTGAATTTAAAATTATGTGCTATATATCGTCAATATGCAATTGAAGGAGTTAAAATAAAAATCTATAGCTTTTGATATATTTATTTTATTCCAAAAGTATACAAACAAAAAAAAATCTATAAAAAAAAAAAACAATTTAAAAAATTGTGTTTCCTGCATTCATCTGGCGATATCAAAATTTCACTGATTATAAATATGCATATATATGAATCGTTTAAAATAACTTTTAATTTTAAAATAATTTATAAACTAATTTATAAACTAATTTATAAAAAATAAAAAAAGTAGTAAAAATAAAATGTGGCTGTGTATTTATATAAAATTTATTCGCAACATATCTCGATCAGAAATGAAATTTATCGATCATCATTTAAAATACTTTCTATATTGTACAATTATTTAAATTTGACTTAAATCATAAATCGTCCGTCATAGTTGATGGGTTGGCAGCACTGCAAAGTGAGAGACTGTTCGAAAGAGTTCGGGTTGTGCTGTCAGTTATATTTATATGTCGCAAGTAAATGATTCATTGAACTTTTTTGTTCACGTCTGGTTATAAAACCATTTAGTATTTACCATTTAAAGACAATGTGTTATTGTAAAACATTTTTATGATATGTTATTTTAATTTTTTTCTGTCAAAGGGTGAATATTCATCCGATCAATGCAGTAATAGAGGAAATGGAACAAAAATGTAAGTCAATGAATATATATTTTCCATCAAAAATAATAAATTGAATTGCTTCCATAAAAACTTGTGGGTTAGTATGCATCTTTGATATTTTCTTGCTCTGTGAAATAAATTCTGATGGTTATCAATATTTTAATTTATTAATCTCTTATACTATTTTGTTGCAATCTGATGAAGTTGTTTAATTTTGAATTTTGTTTGGAATTTCAATTGCCGTTCAAATTTATAGAGTACACTAGTAAACAGTGTGTGTGTGTATTGAAGGCAATAAGATCTTATTATTGATTTAATGCATTACATTCTATTCGAAGGTAAGATTTAACAAACTTTGTATTTAATAATTTCAGTTAATTCTCACACACCTAAAAAGAGAATGCATATGTCTAAAAATTACACTAAGGATGGAGAAAGACAGAATCACACAAAATCAAATAAGATGCAGTTAGATTTGAATGACTCTAATGAGCAACGGCAAGCTGAGATTAATGAACGTATTGAAGAATATAACACAAATATTGACAAGTACAAGTCCAAAATCCAAAGAATGACTTTTAAGGGAGAGAATTCAAAAAAAATATCTAGATATGAATATGCTACTCCGCAATTTGAAGATGGAATTACATTCTTGAGAAATAAATCAAAAAAAATAAATTTTGATTTCCAAGATAAAATAAAAACAACAGATAATAAACCCATATCTGATAAAAAATCAAATTATGACAACTCCAAGCAGATGATGAATCGCATTAGAAATGCTTTTAGTTCACTGTCCGAAAAAGTGGATAAATATGAAGGAACTTCAAAACATGACCCAGAATATATCTATATGGATGTAATGCTCTCAAGATTCATGATTGAATTGGATGATATTGATATGAATGGAAGTGAAGCGTTGAGACTTGAAAGAGCAGACATTATAAAAAACATTCATAAATATGTATCAATTTTGGAAGATAAAATAAAAACAAATGTCACTATCCCAAGACATCCAACTGAATTACCTTTAGAAAATGATAAAACTTCAGATAAAACGGCAACCTGCAGTGGAACAAGTCAAAGTTAGTCAAAACTTATGATCATTCAAAAGAATTAAACATTCTCAGCATTAAAATGGCTTATTAATAATAATATATTGTAAATAATAAACCATACAAATAAATGGTAATGCAAAAATGATCCTATTATTCCATCAATAATATTATTATAAGCCATTTTTGAGTTATTTTCAATAGTTATTTCCTGTATTTTTGTAATTAGACTATTTTTCTATGAATAACTAGTGATTATCTGGCATGCGTTGTCACAAAAAGAAAGTTTTTATGTTTTAATTCCGTTTATTCGAGCGCTTTTATATATTTTTAATTACATTAAATAGGATCATGTTTAGAGGTAGATTAAAAATTCAAATCCATTTTCTGATATTTCGAGTCTCATGTCGGACTCATGAATGTAGAATAGGTGCCATCGCCTTGGTGATGCCCTTTGTGAGAATTCTCTGTCTATTGTTGCCAGTTGGGCTGGCATTCCCGTCGCTTATTTGTAAATTGATTGGTTTTTTTTTGCTAATTTGTAATACAATTGCGAGACTGCGTTCTGATGTTCTATCACCTTGTAGGTGATCTGTTTATTGGTTTGTCCAATGTATCGCATGATGTAGGCTTCATAGGCATTCGATTTCAAACTCCCTGATTTTCGTTTTTCTTTTGACTTCCTTTTTTGTTTCCGTCTCAGAGATCTTGCTAATGAAGCGCTTTTGGATATATAATAGTTTTTGTTTTACCGTGCGTTGAGTACACAAATAAGAAGGTTTTCAGATCGGTCATTATTTTCAAAGTGATTATTTATTAAACAAAAAATATTGTTGATTTTCAAATTTCTATTAATGTTTCTTTTCTGTCTATTTTCTCTCAACAAAAATATTTTTGAAGATCTTGTATGAAAGCCTAAATACGTACTTCAAGTGCAAAAAGTAAAGAAAAAATAATGAATAAAATAGTTTATACCCGCGTGATTTTTGTGACTCACTGTATTTATGCGACTTGCGGTGAAAAATTGTGAAAGTTTTCTTGAGTTCTTATTTTCTTTTAGATACGGGAAGCAGTCACGTTCCCGAGAAACGGGAGCACAAAACGATGCCAATCGATATGGCATATAAAGATACAAATCGAGCGACCCAAAATCAAACTTCAAGCAGATCAGAAAGAACTGAAAGATCTCACAAATTTAATAAGGAGCAATATAAGGATGATAAAAGACTACACAGGTTGACCACAAAAATGAATAAATCTTTGTTAACATTCTTATACATCTTGGAAAATGTGATTAATACTGTGCACGATAAGCATAGTAACGCTAAAAAAATATTGTCGATTAAAAGAAAGCTCTCTTTGGCATTAGATGAATGTATTGCAAAACTAAATTTGATGGAAAATGAAAACATTAAACATGAAATTTTGCCGTTCTTTCGTCAAATTTATATCGTTATGAAAGATCATTTTCTCCCAGTGTATATTATGGAAACATTGGAAATACAGGTTTTAAAGGGGGAGATATTAAAGTGCGATTTTCGGATAAAGAAAATCAAAATTCAGGCAATACAGGATGCCAGATCATTTTTTAAAGCTCTCAGAGCCAAATTATATGATGATTTTAAAATGGCATATTCGCGCACTGAACGTGATTCAAAAAAAAGGCTCGAGCCTCAATTGGCCGTTTGCACTGAAATATTGAAGAAACTTGGACAGGAAAACTGGGTCGATGATTATGAACTGCTATTTTTGCGAGAAATGCACCGATTGATTTTATCGAACTTTGCATTCAACGATGTAGAGGTGCGCAATGCTAAAATTTCTGACAAAAACAGGGTAGATACTTTGGCAATCTTTAAAAAAATCGAAAGCAAAATCGACAAATTAGAGAATTTGGCGAATTGTTTCGCGGGGAGATTAGATGATAAGGAATACTTATACATCAACGAAATGTTCACACAAAATATGATCAAATTGGACGATTTTGACCACTCAGCACCATTACTAAATGAAACTGACGTTGCATCGATTAGTGATGTGAAAGCCCAACCTGAAATCATGTGTAAGATAAAGCCGTGTAAAAATATTCTGTCAATGCAAAACATCTACTTGTACAATAACAAAATAACAAGAATCAAACCGAAAAAGATGAACCATACCAACACTGAAGCCCAACTGAAATTTCATGATCCTGGTTCTGATCGAAATGAGCTAGAGCGGCTTGAAATTAAGTCTCCAAATATGAGCATCGATTTGATCAGAAATGACTTGCTGGCCCTGATAAAACAAGTCAATTTATACTCCGGGGGAAGAGACCAATTCTACAATTTGCTCAGAGTATCATTTCTGAAGATAATCGATAGCTTGAATGAGGTGAAGGGCGGAGATGATTTCGTAAGATTAAATCTTTTGAATAATGCGGTATTTTATCTAACAGTGCTCGACATGAAATCTAAATCCGATCTCAAAGAAAGGCTATTCAAACCGAGCCAAAAGTTGCCTCCAAGCCACCAACTACAAAACACATTTACAAACAATAACGCAAAAAAAACTGAAATCCACATCATGGACGTCGACCCGAACACACTCGAAAGTCATAAAAGCTCACAGGCAAAAGCATTTGCAGACATAAACCAGAAAGTTGCTCAAATCGGAGATCGCTTGAAGCAGGATACTGATATTTCAACATTGTTTTTCTTCCACAACCAGCTGACGGATAGTCGTTCAAAAATTCAAAACATTCACTCGGATGGAGAGGAGGTTCTGCAAAATAAACACATGTCTTTGAAATACATCGATGCCCTTTCGATACTCCTGAGGTTTAAGCTACTAACGTATACTAAAAATGCATATTAGATTGTCACAATAATTACTGCATAATATTGTTTGATTTCATCCGGAAGTGAGATCCTCCCAAATAACCCTATTTAGTCGGCGTGCCAGAATCTCAAGAGCGCTTAAAAATTCGGGTTAAATTTTGTTAAAAAATAAATAAACTTGTATAAAAATGACTGAAGTTTCATTGTAACGATTTATCCTGTTTTATATTTCGTCGTGTGGCATAATCATTCAGGTTGTGCCAACTAACAATAAAAATACATGCTAATCACCTAATATTTATGAATGACGTTGATAAAAATGAAATATTAAAACATTGTCATAAAAATACAGCAAAATGTGCATATAGTTGCAAGAATAATAAGTAGAAGTAGATGCCA